>CAJQUN010000023.1:6711364-7311364 GCA_907163345.1 Haberlea rhodopensis | reverse complement strand
TTAGGACGGCGACCGAGCTGGTGTCCCAACTTTAAGCAATTCCCCTAATTTCTTCTTCGGCGTTGGCTAGGAGATACTGTGGGCACTAGTGTGGTCCCTCATCCGAGCTGTCTGTAACTGAATTTTATTCCCGACAGAGGACCACTCACGAATGGACCAATCATTAATGTTCAGGGAATATCTTTTAGTACTATCAATATCTCGTGGGTGGGGCGTCGTACGAGGTTTACAGTATTTGTCGGTGGTCACCACCCTCTGAGACACAGACACCTAGTGGAGTGCTCGCGATGGTCTCCCGGGGCCCCCGCCGGCCGTAGCAGGTTGTTCTTCTTTCACCACCCAGTATATATGTGTGTTGGGCCATCAGGTTTGCAAACTAAGCAGATTCCCCGTCATTTCTCTCTACAAAAAAGTTTTCATTCCATATCCTATATCCTGACTTGATCGTCGGAGGGGCCCCGCTGAAGAACCCTCTCCGGCTCCCTTCTAACATTTTTTCTTTCAGGACAAGCTCATCTCCGGAAGGGGGGAGCTATTGTTAGCCGAGGAAGACACCCTACCAAAATCCGAGGTAACAATTATAGTTGAGCATAATGCAAGCAGAGGTTTCTTTTTCACTTTGGCGTGGAACTTAGAGATTTGATGACGTTTTATCGTCTTTTTTCCTTACCATTCACTCTTCTCATTACATTCTGAGCAAGAAAAAGCTCGAGGAAGAGGAGATTCGATCGACAATCCAATAGGTAGCTGGGGGAGTTATTGTGATTATTTCAAATGTGATATGTTAACATGGTCTTTAAAGATAACTTGTACGTGGACAAATTGTCATTGATGACCCATGAATCTAAGTCTTACTCGTCCATACCAGTCATTGTACCCGACAATTACACCATGCCGATCAACATCATATCGTGGTCTGTCCACCGTATGAGCATGTGCACTAGCCCATGTAGTATATGTACCGCCTATGGTGCGTAGACTAGTTCTTATTAGTTTTGCCCCTTCTGTTAACTGCATGTAATTTATCATCTCTTAAACGTAGATCTGTTGGGATATCTTGTACCATGCCAAATTTATGAAAAACTCGCTCAGGACGATGCATCTCAACTATGTCATAGAAATTCCGCGGGCCACTGTATCTCCATAACTCAGTATGCAATCTTTCGATATTGTCATCAAGATACGGTTGCTAATTAAACTACAAATACAGCATTACGTTAAAATTAAATAGAAAGACTTGTCATATTTTACAGAGAAACATCGTAAATAAAATTACTTGAGTTAATGGATGTTGGTCAAGGATACCCCTAATAATTCGTACATAATGTCTACCAGTTTCTGTAAATCTTAATCTACATGACCACCTGTATAATAATAACCAGAAAACATAAATTAGATAACAAATAATTAAATACTATACATTGCAACACAATTTTTAATATATCACCTTGCACCATATGGAGCATTAGTTAATGATTCTCCTCGTCAGTTGGTATTGGTCCAATATCAATTATTGAGGGTCATATTTAAGGAGCTAAACTTTGGATTCGTGATCATGCACAAATCTAAAATATTGACTTAAATAATATACATAAAATATGACACGAAATAATTTTCATTATTTACAAAAATTTAACGATTACATGTACGAGTTGTAATGCACCACATATCACTTTCCCCCTCTCTGCTGAAGTGAACAACTCACGATATAAAAATGCCAGCACAACACTACCCAACTAAAGTACAAACACAACTGATATCTTATAATTTCTGTATATACAATAATTTACAGTATTGTCGGAGCCGTCAGGGCACATAATTCCAGCTAACATTAATAATGCACAACCACATGCATATTTAACAACCTCATCTGTCGTAATATGTAAATCGAGAGGACTATTCACTAAATGATATCCAAAGCAGACAATAACAAATTTGCACCTTTAAAGTTTGTCTTATCTGATGTATATCCCAAATGACGATCAAAATATTCTTGTCACTCAGGTATGGTTTTATCATAATCTGTGTCCGACACTGCAAGACATTTATTGGCAGATCCCAAATAACTGAAATGTCTTGCAGCGTAATAGTCGTCTCTCCAGATCTAAGATGAAAGGTGTGTTTCTCACGGCACCATCTCTCTACTAAGCCGTGATTATATGAGGTCAAGCGTAATCTTATTATACTTATATACACCATAAAACCCAAAACTTTAACATACTTACAACATGTATGTCTAATGGGCAAAAATCTCAAAAATAACCACCTGGATTTCTCACACGCAAGGTGTTATCAATATTACACGCCCATACAGCTTGGGATCAATGACATAACTGTAATGACAACAGATGATCGCCAATCGGGTCTGATGCTCTCATCGGATCCATCATGTAATATGAAACAAAAAATACGTTAGTATATATATACAACATATAGTAAACAAAATAAATCAAAACCGACAACAATCACATGACGAAGCCCGACCGACGCCGACAGCCACCGGCCATTGGTGGCAACTGCTAGTCGAAGTTGCGTGGAGCAGCCGCCTCCGCTGCCAACTGCCGCCGCTTCCCATTTCTGTCGTTACCATTATCAAATAACCCAAACCATATTTTCTTACCTCTAAATATTGTAAATCTCAAGAAATCTGCAATTTTTCATTCAAATGTAAGCAAATTAAACAATAATGGAGCAAAGATGGTCTGAAAATGGAAGAGTCGTTGGTGATAGGAAGAAGAGGACGTCGGGTGAGTTGAGGAAGGAAGAAGAGCTGTGAATTTTATTACACGCTGGGTTGGCGTTACCTTATTGAAGTCGCCAACCCGGTTGGCGACTTCGCCGACTTCGGTCCAATATGAACACAACCCATTTGAAGATATTTTGTTAAATATTATTTAGGTTATTTAATTAAAAAACCCATTGTGTATGTGTAGTGTATAGTAAAATGCATGTAGGTAGACATGACCGCGGTTTAATATAAACTGTGGCCCGGTCCGGACCCGTAACAGGGTCAACGGACCGGTTATCCGTTGACCCGGTTCGACGGGTCCGAACCGTAACCGGCCCGTCATTGTACGGGCATGTTACAGTTTATGGTCCCGAAAACTATTGTCTTGATTGTTTTATTTTAGATAAATATTCGAACTCTTGACCTTTAACGTGTATAGACAGTTTCTTACCACTAAGCTATTGTATTGATTGTTTTATTTTAGATAATATAATTATATATACTAACAGAAATATATATTATATATGTAATGTAATGATAACTATTTTATATTGACAAATATAAATAAAAATTATCTAGAAAAACACGTTATGCTCTTAAATAAATATCGTAAAATAGAAACAAACTATAGCGAAGTAAATATAACAAAAAATGTTGGATATATTCATAAGAACTAAAGAAATAGTGGTTGCAAAATAAAATACTATAATAATTGAGTAAATTATTATAAACAAATATATTATATATATTTTAGTTATTCTACAAGCACTTTATTTTCATTTGATTTATATTATATATATAACAATTAAATAAGTATATCTTAATTGCCCACAATATGACTTAGCATAGAAACTCGATAATGTAATATTTGATTAATTAAACTGATTTGGGAACAACGTATTGAATTGATAATTCATTGACTTTATATTAAATAAATTAATAATTTCTAACTTAATATATATCAATAAAATCATCATAAAAATAACTTTACTGACATTTGTTTTTTTATTTAAATTGATAGTCTCATTACTGACTCTTTTTAACATAACAAGAACTTTAGTGTTGTTTTCTTATAGATAGATAACAAATCATTCAATGTTATATTCGCCAATTTCATATTTAATTAGTATCATAATTGTAAATATTCCATACCAATATCATTTGTAATTAGTATTGATATCACCAAAAAGTGTGATCTTCAATAAATATCGAGCGATGATGCAACAAATGATTTATCTTCAATTAAACCGAATCGAACTGCTCCAAATATATCTATCAGAGAAAAATGGTGAGATGACTCCGCCCGTAGGCGAAGCCACTCCGACGCTCAAGTCAGTATAGGTTTCAATGAAAAAGTATTGAAATTGTAGACTTTGCATAAGTAATCGCATAAGTGATTGGGTAAACCTGAATGATGGTTAGGAGCCCTCTATTTATAGATGTTGATGTAGAGTCCCAATCAATATAGGAGAAGAGTTCTAATCAATATAGGAGAAGAGTTCTAGTCAATATGAAATTGTATTGTATATGGCAACTAGATCCCTGTTTATCCCGGGAATATTGAGAGATGTCTTCCAAAACCCTACAACTCCTTTTTGTTTAAGAAAATGGGTCCTTGCAAATGGGCCTCAGTCAATGAGCCAGACTAGATAATTTTTATTTGAATATGATGGGCTATCCCGACATCTTGAGAAGCATGAAGAATCTATATCGAAATTATCACTTAATATTAGTTCATTTACAATCCAGTCGATATCATTCATATCGATTCAATATCTTAATTCAACAACTCAATATTATCATCATTAACTCATCCAAGTGATATAAATCACCAATTTATGCTATGTCACATATTCAAGCATATTCATAAGTATACAATTTAATACTTGATTATAACACACATTGACATGTATCTAACTCTCCTATGGACATAATGACACAGCCTCGAAGTCATTAGCATCTCAAATCATAGCTCAACACTCACCAAAACACTACAATATTCTAAGTCATAAAAGTAGACTTTCCTACTACACAACTTATAGGGCTTTTGAGCCAACACTTGAATATAACTTAAGTATATGAACAAACACCATACAGACATGATTTTCAAGCCCAAACAACCCCAAAATTCAACAGTTACGTCCCTTAACTTTCGGCCATGTAAACCCCAAAATTCAACAAGAATTTGGCCCAAATACCAGGTTAATTCAATTCTCTACAGCAGTCTATTTTAACTCATTTCAACAGCATAGATAGACTCATTCAGCAGGAAGGTGAAACCAACATAACAAGATTTGAATCAATTGCAGCAGATTTTCAAGCAAGGATAGCAGCTCATTTACGAACTCAAATTAGCTGGTAATTATCGAAGCAAAGTCGGAAAATCGGATATCAAATTTTACCCAATTTCTCACACAGTTCACGCACACATTTCCTCCGATTCCGGCGACCTCCGGCGGCGGTAGTGGCGGAGACCGGTGTAGAAATCTTCGTCCAGGTGAGGGGAAGAGATTTGGTATATAGTTTCGTCCAATTTGGTGTAGAATCGAAGAAATCGAACGAAAGATGCTCAAACCCTAGTCTGTGCGATTTTGTCCATTTCAGATCAAAATCGAACCACTTTTCGAACACCAAAATTTGATTATCTGGTATGGAAAGATGCGCCTCTGAGTTGTGAACACGGTGGTAGGTCGGTCTCGTCTAGAGGTGGTCGGACGGCGGCGAACAGAGCGGATAAGTACACGATGGTCGGTGATCGCGCGAGAAGTGCACGTTTTCGCACGTTTTAGTGTGTGTCCGCGATATGTGTGTGTTTTACACGTTTTATTATGTGTTTTACATCCTACACCGATATATATTAATTCCCGACCAATTATGAACATCGGGGTGTCACCGGTGTACTGGTGCATGTGCATCACATGTACAGTCAGCACCTACCTTCATGTCCTTATTTGAATCACAAAATTAAATCTTTCGATTTAATGCAAATTTTATATTAATAAAATTTCGGTGTTAATTAGCATGATAAATTCGAGCCCGAAATTATTTAGCCCAACTCCGCTCCGAAATCCGATACCCAAGCATTAAATCTCGACATATCATATAACCACTATAATTAACTCAATTGCACAATTAATAATTATTTCGGACATTACAGTCATCTTTGGCAGTCGGATTGTTGGCATCAAAATTCGCCTTTTTGGCTGCAATGAGTAAGTTTGCCAGTCTGAGCCTGTGGTTAGCCTGGAACAGTTCTTTGTGATATACCGCAATCCGTACGTCATCAGTTTCTGTCCCTTTAAGGACTTCTTGTTCCATTTTGTGGAGTCTCTTGAGCTTGCCGAAGAACATACCAAAGTGGTTGATTGTTCTATATTCAATCCATTCATCGAACACCACAGTAAGCTCCTTAACTTTGTCTTCAACATTTTCCATGGCGATGTCAATTGCAGTTTGAGCGGCTGACTTGGGTTTTGAAGACAGGGGCTCAACTAGGACTGCTTTGCCTTTGCCAATGGCAGATGAGGGCTTAATCCCTGATTGGGTGTAGTCTCCTAAGTCCTGGATAACAATTCCCTTGACCACGGGGGTAGTGGAAGGGACTCGGATGGTGACCCTGGGTACAGTGGGTGGAGCTGCTGAAGTTTGAAATTTTGAGGGTTGAATCGGAGTTTGGGTTGCAGGGGTGGCTTTTGTAGAGGGCAAGGTAGAAATGGGTTTGATGTTTAAGGTCGACAGATGCTTGGTGATCTGGGTTCTCGGCTTCTTTGGAGGAGGTTTGGCTGGAGATGAAGGAGCAGAGGCAGACTGAGTTTCCTCTGAGTCAGTCTGGACTGTCAATTTGCGCTTGACTCTAGGTGTTCTAGCAGCAGCCTGTTCCTTTCCCTGTTCAATCTTTACAGTCACCAGATCAGAGGGAGTGGGAGGAGCGCTTTTGGATTTAAGTAGGACCAAACCCTTGGGGTTGAGAATCTTGAAGGGGTTGAGTGCAGACGGCTTCCCCAACTCGATGTCCAGTGTCTCTAAGAGCTTGCTGAGAGGAACAGCAAAGCAGACAGCCTGTTTGGATGCAATGACTGTTTCTAGCAGGACTCCAAACAAGATAGCGGACCAGTTCATCTTCTGTCCGGAGTGGATAACAGCCATGGCCCGAAATTTTTCTGCAGTTACGGCGTCATAGCTTCCGGCTTTACCCAATACGGCTTGCCAACAATCTCACAAAGGACTTGAAAGTGAAACAACATTTCTTTCTTCTTGAAGGATGGCTGCAGTTTGTGGCCAAAAATGGATACTTTGCCCTGAAGATTGGTGAGAGTGGCCTGAGGGATGTGGCCAAAGTCAGTCGGTCTGGTGTTAGGAAGACCAAAGGTCTTTGACAGCGTTGTCTGAGAGATGTCGAAAGATTTACCCTTGCCGAGATGGAAATGAACGTCTTTTGAGAAACAGCATTGGCGAACAACTCTCGAATCTCTGACTCGTAAACCACCGTTCCACATTCCAGAAAGTTCCTTAATCTTGAAGATTCCAAGGATTTGAACATAGAAACCATATCTGGATCTTCAGCCCTGTAGATTTCATCGAACTCAACAGATAGAGAGTTGTGAGTGATAGTGGCCATTTGAGTATGTATGAAGAATGTAGAGAGAATTGAAAGATTTGAAAGTAGTGAACGGACAGCAGTAAGTCGTAAAAAGTGAAATGTGAGTGAGATATACAGGCCGCTAAATATGAGAGATAGGACACGTGTCTGTATCTCGATGACTGATATTCAAGCAATTCAAAATAGACGGACAGGATGAGAAAGAGATAAGGCGGTTAAAATTCGATCAGTCCGGGCTGTTTAAATAATTACTATGTTAAAGACTGGTTGTAATAGAGCAGATAGATCATAGGATAATATCAGATTTGACAGAGATCGGTCTGAAAGTTCGGACCGATCTGTGTCTTTCTGAGTTTTGTATTATTGATCAGTGATAGTGCACAGTCTTTAAAACAAAATTAAAGATACCTCTAAAATATCAAGATAAATCTATTAAGCCAAGAATTTGACGAAAATAATTAAACTTAGCCTCAGGGAGTGGTGGTGAAAATGTCTGCTACTTGCTGGTCTGTTGAAATGTGCTCAATCCGAATTTCCTTTTTGCCAACGCGATCTCGAATAAAATGATGTCTGATATCAATATGCTTTGTTCAAGAGTGCAAAACTGGATTATACGTTATAGCAATGGCACTAGTGTTGTCACAAAATATCGGAGACTCAGCAGCTTGAATGCCATAGTCTCTGAGCTGATGTTGAATCTAGAGCATTTGAGCGCAACAGCTTCCAGCTGCAAGATATTCCGCCTCAGTTGTAGATGTGGCAATTGATGTTTGCTTTTTGCTAAACCATGAGATCAATCTTTCACCTAGAAATTGACAGGTTCCACTGGTGCTCTTGCGATCAATCTTACATCCTGCATAGTCAGCGTCTGAATATCCAATTAAACTGAAATTTGAATCTTTGGGATACCAAAGACCAACATTCTGAGACCCTTTTAGGTATTTAAGAATGCACTTAGCAGCAATAAAGTGAGATTGCTTTGGATCAGACTGAAATCTAGCGCATATGCAAACTGAAAACATAATATCAGGCCGGCTCGCTGTAAGATATAATAGCGATCCGATCAGACCTCGATACATGGTTACCTCAACTGCTGTTCCCCCTTCGTCTTTATCTAGCTTAATTGAAGGACTAATAGGAGTTGACGCAGTTGAACAAGTCTCCATTCCGAATCTTTTGAGAAGCTCTTTGGTATACTTGGTTTGATGGATACAAATACCATTGCTGAGCTGTTTGACTTGGAGACCCAGGAAAAATGACAGTTCTCCCATCATACTCATTTCAAAATGTCCCTGCATTAACTTAGAGAATTTCTCGCAGAGTTTGGGGTTAGTTGACCCAAAGATGATATCGTCAACATAGATTTGAACTAATAATGTATGCCCCCCCTTAATAAATTTAAATAACGTTTTATCCACTGAGCCGATCTGAAAACGTGGTTCAGAAGAAATTGAGACAGAGTATCATACCATGCTCTTAGAGCTTGTTTTAGTCCATATACTGCTTTATTCAGTAGATATACATGATCTGGAAACGAGTGGTTCTGAAATCCAGGAGGTTGCTCAATGTAGACTTCCTCCTGAAGCTTACCATGTAGAAAAGCACTCTTTACGTCCATTTGATATACTTTGAAGTCTTTAAAAGCAGCAAATACAAGAAATATTCGGATGGCTTCAAGTCTACCGGCTGGTGCAAAAGATTCATCGACGTCGATTCCTTCTTCTTGTCTGAAGCCTTGTACCACCAGTCTGGCCTTGTTTCTAACCACCACTTTATCCGCGTCTAGCTTGTTTCTGAAAACCCATCTGGTTCCAATAACAGGCAACCCACTTGGCATGGGGGTTAATCTCCAGACTTGATTTTGTTCAAATTGGTTAAGCTCTTCTTGCATGACCTTTATCCAGTTATAGTCAGTCAAAGCTTCATCAATCTGTTTGGGTTCCAGATTAGATATAAAGGCGGCGTGAGTGAATTCGTCATCTGTCCTCTGGTTCTCATGGGTGCAGAAGGACTTCCAATTACTAGATCAGGTGGATGCCTCTTTGTCCATCGATAGCTTGATTCATGATTATCTGATCGAGATGGATTAGTAGTAGTGACATTATCAGCATCTGCTTTAATATTAGAGTTCAAAACCTCCAGATCGGCTCGATCTGGAAGAACTTCAGTGCCTTGATCCGGTCTATCTGGTACTTCAGGTTCTGGTGGATTGTCTCTTGATCTATTAGCTACAATCTCATCATCACTGTTAGCTTCGAGATGGATATTTTCCATCTGATTTTGAATTAATTCCTTGTTACCCTCAATACACAAGGATTCATCAAACACTACATGAACTGATTCTTCTACAGTCACTGTTCGATTATTGAAGATGCGAAAAGCTTTACTATTAGATGAATATCCTAAGAATATTCCATTATCTGACTTAGCTTCGAATGCTGTAAGATGATTCTTACCATTATTATGAACGAAACATTTGCAACCAAATACATGAAAGTGAGAGATAGATGGTCTGTTACTTGTCCATACTTCATATGGAGTTAGATTTAACTTCTTGTTAATCATGGATCAGTTTTGAGTATAGCATGCAGTATTTATAGCTTCTGCCCAGAACTTTGGGGAAATTCTAGAGTCTGCAAGCATTGTCCTTGCTGCCTCCTTAAGCGTCTGTTCATTCGTTCTGCAACTCCATTTTGTTGAGGAGTTCGAGTGGCTGAGAATTCATGCTTAATTCCTTGGTCTTCTAGAAAGGATTCAAGATTCTGATTTGAGAATTCAGTGCCTTTGTCACTTAGAATTCTATCTATACTTGATGATCTCTCATTCTGAGTGCGTTTCAGCAGCTTGATCAACTTCGGACCGGTCTGATCTTTACTGCTCAAAAATATAGTCCATGTAAAACGTGAGTAATCATCAATGACAACAAGAGTATACCACATTCCCCCTAAACTTGTTATTGGTATAGGACCAAACAAGTCCACATGTAATAGTTCTAAGCAACAAGAGGAGGATTTGGCATTCTTGTTTTTGAAGGATGATCTGATCTGTTTGCCCATTTGGCAGGCTTCACAGATCTTATCCTTGGCAAAGTCGATCTTGGGCAGACTGACAACTAAATCATGTTTACACAGGCTAGAGATAGTCTTAAAGTTGAGATGATTCAAGCGTTTATGCCATAGCCAGTGTTTATTATCAATATTCACGATGAAGCAAGTAGGATTATCAGGTTGAGCGAAATTCCAGTTAATCTTATATGTGTTTCCATTTCTGATTCCTACAAGCATGGTCATACCGTCTGATGTTTTGACAGTACAGGTGTGTTTGTGAAATTCTACAGCATAACCATTATCACATAATTGACTTATGCTAATCAGATTATAGCATAGATTTTCAACTAATAGCACATCATTGATAGTAATATTACCATGGATAATCTTACCCTTGCCCACGGTCTTACCCTTTGAGTTATCCCCGAAGATAATCTGTGGGGCCCTCGTTACTTAATCCATTATATATCAGATTCATTTATACATATGTGAGTAAGAATTAAGTAAACATACACTGATTAAGAGTTTAGTTATATAGGTTGTTACAAGTTGACAAAAACCATGTCAAACTACACATCATATATACATCATAACAACAACCTAAACCAAAATAACTCCTAAGCAGTGGTTCAGCTCGCAGCGGAATAAACTCACAATCCCGTCTTCCCACATCTATGAGTCCCTACAGAAACAATCACACAATATGAGTACAGATAAACAACCCTTCCAGTGCGATATCATTAAACACATAAACAATAAATCACTATGAATAATAAATGTGATTGTCCTGTATCATGCACTATCAAATGCAATTATGTCATGACATGTCTCACTCCTCATCCTGTTATAATCAGACCAATATGATATGTCTATCTCAGCTCAATATGTCAGTGGAACTCTCTCACATCTTCATATTAGCAGCACATATCATAGTACCGTCCTAACATGTTATAACAGCCAGAGCATATACCCGACCGGCGTATATCTCTCATGCCAAAGCATATGTAGCATATCTATCGTGGCAACAATCACAGCCAAAGCATATGCCCAACACTGGCATATCTATCGTGGCACCGATCTCAGCCAAAGCATATACTACACATCTATCGTTGCATCCATCTCAACAATGTAGTATCATGAATGCACATGCATATGATACCAGTAATCATATGATAACATGCTCACATCATCATCAAAACCATATCATATACTCGTACGTCAAAACGTACCTGTTCTGCGACAAAACGATATAAATTAGGCGTCATTGTCTAATCGCCTCGTTGTTCCTTCCCCTGTGATGATGCTACAACAATACCAACAATATATCATGTATCATAGGCGTTAAAATCACATTCTACAAAAATATAATATTTTTCAAAATTCTGACCCTGGCGATCGATCGCCACATCTCACCGATCGATCGCCATACTGTTCTGTTCCATCGCGATCGATCGCCACTACCTCGCGATCGATCGCCACAATGTTCTGTTTCTCGCGATGGATCGCCACATCTTTACCGATCGATCGCCACATACATTAACCGCCTTATATTTTTGCTCTGTACTCGGCGATCGATCGCCACAAAGCTAGCGATCGATCGCCGATGTCCAGAAAAATCAGAACATGGTGATTTTGAGCTTATCCTCATGGTATATCTCCTACAACTCGAAAATTAACATTCAAACATGTTTCATGCACTCTCTTATATCATATGAACATGTTTGTATGATCATAGAACTCAATTGTTTACACCATAACTCAAATCAAAACACAAGCAAACCAAACACCTTCAATTCCATGCTTTAACTTCAATTCTTCTATTACAACCATAAGTGAGGATACAAAGCACATAATTTATACCAAGATTTTAGGACTTCACTTTCCCACCTTTCTATCTTGATATCAAGTGCAAATCCAAGCAAAGAAGCAACTCTAAGAAAAGACCTAGAGAGGAGCTTGGGTAGAGATTTGTGGGTGTAATGTGGTGTTCTATGTGATCACAATCTGATTTGCATATTTAAGTAAACCTTCAAATTCAATACAAATGTAATTGTAATTCCTTTCAAATGCAACTCACATGCACATTCTAATGCACCTTCAAATGCATGCTAAATGCAAGACAATGCAAGACACATTAGTATTTAACTATGTGATGCATTTCAAGTCTCTTTTCTACTATACATGTATTGCCATATATTTTTATACACCAATAAGAAGTCATCATACATGGCTTTATTCCTGCTCGGTTCAATCCGAACCCGAGTCCATATCATACTGTAATTAATCATAATTACACTATAATCATATAACACATGTATACGTCATATCGAGGCATGACATTTCTCCCATACTTATTGAATTTCGTCCGCGAAATTGCATATACATAACATGCATCTATATATACTCAACTCAACAATCCTACTGCAAGAAAATAAAAAAAAAACATGATCATATATGCAACATCATATTCATCACTTACCAACAGTATCATAAAAACTGTAAAGTCATACCAGTAAATAACTCAGGATACTGTTGTATCATATGCTGCTCCGTCTCCCACGTTGCCTCCTCGACACCCCGTCGATCCCACTGTACCTTTACCATTGGAATCACTTTGTTACGCAATGTCCGCTCAGCTCTATCCAGAATCTGTACTGGTCGTTCCACATACGACACGTCTGTATCCAACTGTACTTCAGATGGTGGCAATACATGACCCGGATCTGGTTCATATTTCCTCAACAGTGAAACATTAAACACATCATTAATACTACTCAATGCTGGCGGTAGTGCTAAGCGATATGCCAACGTACCAATACGTTGCAACACCTCATACGGTCCAACGTATCGTGGAGACAACTTTCCACGTTTACCAAATCGTACCACACCTTTAAAAGGTGAGATTTTCAAGAATACTCGATCACCAACTTGAAATTCAAGTGGTCTCCGTCGCTTATTGGCATAAACAGCCTGTCTATCCTGAGCATCTTGTAATTTCAATCTAATCAATTTCACTTTTTCCTCCATTTCATGTAGCATTTCTGAGTGCAGTCTGATCAACATCATCCCAATATAATGGCGATCTACATCGTCGCCCATATAATACCTCAAATGGTGCCATCTGTATACTAGTTTCATAACTATTATTGTATGAAAATTCCACTAATGGCAATGACTCTTGCCATGAGTTATCAAACTCTAATACACAGGCTCGTAACATATCCTCAAGCGTCTGTATTGTACGCTCTGTCTGTCCATCTGTCTGAGGATGATAGGTTGTACTCAATCGTACTTCAGTCCCTAGCGCTGACTGTAATCCTTCCCAAAAATGAGAAGCAAATCTCGGATCTCTATCCGATACAATGGACACTGGTATACCATGTAGTCTCACTACATTTTGAAGATATAATTGAGCCATCTTCAAATAAGTAAATGTCATACTGTAAGGTATGAAGTGAGCTACTTTCGTCAGTCTATCAACAATGACCCAAATCGCATCAAAGCCAGAGGAAGTCCGTGGCAAATGGGTAACAAAATCCATTGTAACATGTTCTCATTTCCATTGAGGAATCTCCAAACTCCTCAATTCACCTCCTGGTCTTTGTCGTTCTGCTTTTACTTGTTGACAGATTAAACACCGTTTCACAAAGTTTAGCACATCCTGTTTCATGCGTTTCCACCAAAATTGGGTACGCAAATCCTTATACATTTTCTTTCCTCCATGATGTATACTATAACGGCTACAATGCGCACGTTGTAGTATTTCTTGGCGTAGTCCGAATGTAGCAGGTACTACCCAACAGTTCTTATATTTCAACGTTCCATCACTTGCAAGTACAAACGGAGATGTTTGTCCTTGACCTATCCTTTCCTTCCAGTGTTGTACCTCGTCATCAGTAACTTGTGCCGTTCTGATTTTCTCAAAGATATCGGGTTCAACCAACAATGTTGATACCCTTACTGGCTCTGTATCTACATCAAACTCATAACCTAAGGTACAACAAGAAATCATCAACGCTGATAAATGCATCATCTCATCAGCAGTATTATGAACTTTTCGACTTAAGGCATCTGCTGTGAGATTAGCCTTTCCTGGATGATATTCGATCTCACAATCATAATCCTTCAAGAGATCCATCCATCTCCTTTGCCTCATATTCAACTCTGCTTGAGTGAATAAAAACTTTAAACTTTTATGATCAGTATATATGGTAACGACGTACCATATAAATAGTGTCGCCATATCTTCAAGGCAAAGACAATGGCAGCCAACTCTAAATCATGCACGGGGTATTTCATTTCATGTGGCTTCAACTGGCGTGATGCATAAGCCACCACATGTTTATCCTGCATCAATACACATCCTAATCCAAGTAATGATGCATCAGTATAAAGTGCAAACCTGTCATGCTCTGATGGAATGATCAACACTGGAGCAGTAGTTAAACGATGTTTCAATTCCTGAAAACTATGCTCACATGCGTCTGGCCATCTAAATGGTACTCCCTTCTGCGTCAGCTGTGTGAGTGGTTTGGCAATCGCTGAAAATCCTTCAACAAATCGTCGATAATATCCCGCCAAACCCAAGAAACTACGAATCTCTGGCACAGAAGTAGGTGATGACCAATTCAACACCGCTTCTATCTTTCTCGGATCAACTGATATACCATCCTTAGAGATCACATGTCCTAAAAATCCGACACTGGTCAACCAAAACTCACACTTACTGAGTTTGGCATATAGCTGATGTGTTCTCAATAACTGTAACACCAGATGTAAATGTTGGACATGGTCAGTTTCACTCCGAGAATAGATCAATATATCATCAATGAATACAATGACAAATTGATTAAGGTAATCCTGGAAAACACGATTCATCAAACTCATGAAGACATCTGGATCATTTGTCACCCCAAATGGCATTACTATGAACTCATAATGTCCATACCGAGTTCTAAATGCTGTCTTCTGTACATCTCATTCCCTCACACGTATCTGATGATAACCTGATCTCAAATCAATCTTAGAGTAGATCATAGATCCATGTAACTGATCAAACAAATCATCAATACAAGGAAGAGGATATTTATTCTTTATGGTTACCTTGTTCAACTGTCTATAGCCAATGCAAAGTCGCATTGAACCATCCTTCTTCTTAACAAATAATACCGGAGCACCCCAAGGCGATACACTAGGACGTATGTACCGATGCTCTTGATTTTGTCTATGTTCTGAAAATATGAGAAAGTTTAGCATTTTGTGTGCTAATTCTCTTGTTTTCTTCATGGAGCTGTTCGTAAGAGATTTTCAGCTTATTCAGCTCGATCTTTAGATTATTGCATTCACCCAGCTCAGAGCAGCTTGGTTTGATATGATCATCTATTTGATCATTAGCTTTAGCTTTAGTTTTCTCAAATGATTCAGCTAATATTCTATAATCATTAGCCATGTCTTGCAGTGCAGACATGAGCTCTTCTCGTGTGAATTCATTTGAATCAAGATCGAATACCTCGTCCATTTGACTCATTTCTTCGTCTGCAAATAGACATTGGATTTCCTCTTCGCTTTCGCTGGATGAACATTCTGAACTTTCTGATTCTGAATCAGTCTGAGCCCACTTGCTATTACATTCCTCTGCTACCAGAACCTTTTGGGACTTCCCATGATGATTTTTATGGTCTTTGTAATGCTTCTTTTTCTTTTCATCACGTTACCTTTCTTTTCTTTCATCTTTCTTCGGTCTGGTGCAGTCTGCAATAAAGTGTTCGGTCTTACCACAATTGTAGCAAGCCTGATCATTAACATCATCGTCTTTTCTCGATTTATAGTGATGAGAATGTTTGAAATTCCGTTTGTTCTTAGACATGAATTTACCAAATTTCTTGATAAATAATGACATAGCATCATTACTTATCTGTTCGATAGATCGGTCTGTTGAAGGGGTGGTTTGTTTGGTTGAGAGATGAATGGTTATGCTTCTCCTCTGGTGATCAGTTCAAACTCATACGCCTTAAGATCTGCGAACAGATCATGGAGTTCAACTTTGTTCAGATCTTTAGACTCCCTCATTGCAATTGTTTTGACATCCCATTCCTTTGGCAATGCTTTCATTACCTTCAGAGCAATCTCTCTGTTAGAGTATTCCTTACCCAGACCATTTAGTTCATTGATAATGCAAGTGACTCTTTCATCAAACTTGTTTAGAGTTTCTCCAAGCTTCATTTTTATGCCCTCAAATTTTTGTAGAGCTACAGTCAGCTTGTTTTCTTTAGTCTGGTCGTTCCACTTCACATAGCTGTGCTATCTTCTCCCAAATTTCTTTGGCGGTTGAGCACATTTTGATCTTACTGAGCATATTCTTGTCCAATGTTTTGAACAAGATGTCTTTGGCTACGTTGTCTAGATTGGCTTTCTTCATTTCTTCATTTGTCCAGGTGGACCTTTCTTTTTCGATCATCCGAGGTTCACCACTTTGTCCTCATAGTGCAGGATTTACTTTTAATATTTTCATTGGTCCGTCTGTTATGGCGTACCACATATCGTCATCATGTGCTGCCAGATGTGCTTGCATTCTGATTCTTCAATCATCATGATCTTCTTTTGAGAACATTGGAATCTTGTTGAATGATGCCATCAATCCAAGTATCTTTGATGATTAAGAAGACCTGCTCTGATACCACTTGTTAGGATCAGTCCGGAGTGTTTAGGGGGGGTGAATGAACACTCCTTTAAAATTATTATTGATTTCTCTTGGGTTAGTGAGTGAAATCTATTTCTTAATCAACTTATGAGCAGAACAGACCACTGAATATAAGAGTGTGGAACGGTCTGTTCTTGACTAGTAAGAACGGCTTGATGGCTTAATGATTGTAACTCAGTACAAAATGAGAATAGACAGGATATGTTTCTGGAAGTTCGAAGGTGGTGTAATCCTTCTACGTCTCCCCTTCTTCCAATTAAGGAAGGATACACTAGAAGACTTTGAGTAATACAAACACTTGTACCACCCCGATTCAGCTGGATTTATCCCACTACCAGACTGAAACTCCTAGTCTCTCGATCTGTTCAGACACAAACTGTCTGATAGTTACAATAGAATCTCACTCTTCTATTTTAGTAAAATACAGAAGACGGACTTATTTTGTCTATGCACACAATGATCATATGATGATCAAATATTACAATATGTTGTGCTTATGAAAACTTTTAGCAGTTCACCTCAAGAATATCTGGACTTGTAAGCTTGTGCTGTTTTTGTTTTCTTTTTGTTTCTTGATTGATCAGTCCGCGCTTTGAGCTCTTTAGTTGCATCCTTATATAGTTGCTTATACCAACGACATTATTTCATTTTCTGTGCAACTCTTGACTCTGTTCAATCTCTGAGTAAGCTTCAGTCTTATTCTTTTAGGCACTTTCCATTGCGGTCTGTGCTTTCGGCGTCTATCAGGTAAGCTCTTCTTTGTCTTTTTACCTTTTAAGGTATTCTTCAGTCCTTGGTCTTTTTCATCATTAAATGCATCATTAAATGCTTCAATAAATAGCCGTTAATGATTCGGACTGAAGAACGAAGCTTATTCAACCTTGTCTGCTCTGATCTGATCACTATTGAGTTGATCTCGTGCTTCGATCTGGTCAGGCTGGATTACATCGATCCGTTCTGATTTTGCGATAGACCATATCGACGTGATCTGCTTTGATGGTTTTACGGCTTGATCGGTCTGATCTGTTTTGTCATCTTTAAAATCCGGAACTAACACCTTGAAGTAAGAAATGTTAGGCTTTCTCCCCCTCCATAATTCATATGGAGTTTTCTTAGAATTGGCCTTATTGATGAACGATTAATGATATAACATGCGGTGCTCATTGCCTCGGCCCAAAAATATTTTGGAAGTGAATATTCACATAGCATAGTACGTGCAATTTCCACTAATGTCCTATTCTTCCTTTCAACAACACCATTTTGTTGAGGTGTCCTAGGACAAGAAAAGTTGTGACCAATGCCTTTGTCATCACAAAAGTTATAAAATTTCCATTCTCAAATTCGGTCCCGTGGTCACTACGGATACTTTTTATTGAAAGAGTTTTCTCATTCTCAACTCTTTTTGCAAATATTTTGAAACTCTCAAAGGCATCACTTTTATGGGCTAAGAACAATGTCCAAGTGAATCTAGAGAAATCATCCACAATGACAAATGCATAGGGATTTCCACCTAGACTAGTTGTTCTTGAAGGACCACACAAGTCTAAATGAAGCAATTCAAGTGGCATAGAAGTGGAGATAACATTTTTATTTTTGAAAGATTCTCTAGTATGCTTTCCTAGTTGACAAGCATCACAAATAGAATCAACTTGTAAATCAAGGTTAGGCAATCCAACAACAAGATCAAGTTTTTGAATTTTACCAATGGTGCTCAATCCAACATGACCAAGTCGTCTATGCCATAACACATTTTTGTTATCATTCAATGTTACAAGGCATTTTACATTTTGAGAAGAAAGATTATCCAAATCAACCTTGTACACATTCTCACTTTTATAACCAATGAATTTAATGGATTTGTCATGTGTGTATGATGCGGTACAATGAAGTGATACAAATGAGACTTCATAACCTTTATCACATAATTGACTTATGCTAACAAGATTATGCTTAAGTCTTTTGACATAAAGTACATCATCAATAATAGTAGAGTTGGAGTTACCAATTGAGTCAATGCCTTCAATGATTCATTTGCTATTGTCTCCAAAGGTGACACTTCCTCCACTTTTAGCTTTTAGTGACAAGAACAAATTCTTGTCACCCGTCATATGTCTTGAGCGTCCACTATCGAGATACCAAGAATTGGACCTCTTACTTGTTCCTCCCTACAAAACAATTTTTTAATATGTGGACCTTTGGTACCCAATTGTTCTTTGGGTCCATGTTGGTTAGTAACAATGGGGGATTTAGGAATCCACTTCCACCTCTTATTTGGTTAGTATTGATTTTCGACAAATCTACATTTATTTCTAACATGACCAACCTTACAACAATAGGTGCAAGTAGGGGGATTATGCTTGGCTTTGGCCAACAAGCTTGAAAATATTTTTGATTTGCTTGAGAAGCCTAATCCGGCTTATCAAAGCTATATTTTTTTGCAAGCCAAGCAATTCATGAAGCATTAAGCCACTATCATTAAACGTCCCAAATGATTTCTTCAAATCAAGTAGTTCATTTTTCAAAATGATATTTTCTTCTTTCTTTTTAGCCAAGTCCAACTTTAACAATTTATTACTCTTTTTAGCTTTACCAAGAACATCAATAAGTTCATTATAAGCATCTAATAATCCATCATAAGATATTACCTGATCATCATCCTCTTCATCTTCATCTTCAAGAGCCATTAGACAAAGATTTGCTACTTCTTCATCGGAGTCACTGTCACTCCATGTGGCCATTAAAGCTTTCTTCTTTCCCTTATCCGCCTTCTTTTTACTTGGATATTCATTAGCATAATGACCATTTTGTTGACAATTATAACAAGTTACCTCTCGTTTAGTAGAATTCTTGTTGGATTCGGAGGTTCTTGGTTTGTTGTATTTTTGGTAGAACTTCTTGAACTTCCTTGTGAACAATGTCATTTCCTCATCATCTTCGTCATCGGAATGTGCTTTCTTTCCAACCAAGGCAATCCCCTTACCTTTTGCTTTTTCTTCCTCCTTCTTCATTTCCTTCCGTGTTGACACCTCAAGCTCATGGGTCACCAAGGTACCATGAAGTTCATCAATATCATATGATGCACTATCTCCTTTGTTGGATTCGATGATAGCCGTTCTTTTAGCATCCCATTATTTAGGCAAAGCTCTAATAGCTCTTCTCCATATTTGTTTCGGATTATACTTTTCACCAAGTTGGGCAAGCTCATTGATGATTTTAGTGAGCCTTCTAAACATTGAATCAATATTCTCTCCGGAATCCATCTCAAAGGTTTCATACTTGAGTTGCAAGAGATCGATCTTTGTCTCCTTCACTTGATTGGTTCCTTCATGACAAATTTGAAGTTTGTCCCAAATCTCCTTGGCGGTTGAGCACATCGAAATCCTGTTATACTCGTTCATATCTAAAACACAATGTAAAATATTAATAGCTTTAGCATTTTGAGAAATTATGATCATATCCGCCCATGGAAAATCGTCCATTTCTTTGGGAACATTCATTCCCCCAACTTCCTTCAAAGGAATATGTGGACCTTTCACAATAATCTTCCATAGGTCACAATCTACGGATTGAATATATAGAGATTCTATACTTCCAATATCCGTAGTTATTTCCCGTGAAGAGCGGAGGACGATTGGTCGATTGACCTTGAGCAAACTCATTTGCTAGATTAGCCATAAAAAAAAATTCGATTTAAAACAAAAATCAAATGGCTCTGATACCACTTGTTGGAACCTAAGAGGGGGATGGATGAGGTTCCTTGGCTACTTTAGCGTTTTAAAATGATTTTGCAAATAATTGAGTTTGCGCTGCGGAAGACTTGATGTCAATCGAACAATAAATAATATAATAAAATAATGTAAACGCGTAATATAAATAAAGCAATAAAGAACACGAGAATTTGCTATAGAAGTTCGGCGATGAATTGCCTACGTCTCCTCTTCCCGATTAGAAACCGTTTAACCGAGGTTCCACTAGAACAATTTCTTCTTGGCCTTAAGGGCTCCAAGGATAGCCACACACAACTTCTTTTTGACCTCGAGGGCTCCAAGGATAGCCACAACTTTGAACCAACTTCACTTGTCGGCGAGTTATACAATTTTCCAACTTCCGTCGGTGTTGGATGACCTTTACAATGATTCACTGCTTGTGTGCTACAACAAATGACACCTTCACGGTGTAACCAAATGAAGAATAAAGCTCTCACACAAGGATAAGAAACAAACTCTCAATACAAGACACTAGAATAGAAATATATGAAGTTTTGCTATGATAGCTTGAGTTGGATTGAGTATAGCTTACTTGTGTTGAATATTGTTGTTTCTTAACACCAACTTGAACCCAAACATCCATATTTATAGTGTAGAAGACTCCCACGGCTCCTACTAGCCGTTGCTACACTTAAGGCTTGAATCACTCCCAGATCGCCTCGGACATCGCCTCGGGCGATCTCCATCGCCACGCACCAACAGTCACTATATTTGACAGATCGCCTCAGGCGTTGTGTGGATCGCCTCAGGCGTTCACCACCGAAAATAAATGCCGTAGCTAAAAATCTGGATCGCCTCAAACGAACAAGCTATCGCCTCAAACGTTCCAGAATCGCCTCAGGCGTTCTAGCCATCGCCTCGGGCGATCTCTCCATGCGCGCGGTCCTTGGCGTTGCTTCAATCGATGTGCGGGGCGAACTCTTGAATGGTTGCCATCGCCTGAAGCGATGGTCATCATCGCCTGGGGTGATCTTGGTAGCACGCTCGCCTCGCCATCGCCTCTGTCGATGGACGCGGCGATGCCTCGTCTGGGGCGATGACCCTCATCGCCTGGGGCGATCCGCTTGAACAAAAAAATTATTTTCACTTGGCATTTCAACACTTTGTCAATCTTCAATATGCTTACTTTGATCATAACTTATTCTGCATACTTAACACAAATCATTAATACAAAAACCATAGGTTTTGTAATCATCAAAACAAAAATGGATAATTTTATTTAAATTAGAGGAATGAGAGTTGTAGCATTTTAAGGCGCAATAAAGTCAGTATAGGTTTCAATGAAAAAGTATTGAAGTTGTAGACTTTGCATAAGTAATCGCATAAGTGATTGCGTAAGTAATCGTGTACCTGAATGTGGGTTAGGAGCCCTCTATTTATAGATGTTGATGCAGAGCCTCAATCAATAGAGGAGAAGAGTTCTAATCAATAGAGGAGAAGAGTTCTAGACTTCTAGTCAATATGAAATTGTATTGTATATGACAACTAGATCCCTGTTTATCCCGAGAATATTGGGAGATGTCTTCCAAAACCCTACAACTCCTTTTTGTTTAAGAAAATAAGCCTTTGCAAATGGGCCTCAGTCAATGGGCCAGACTAGATAATTTTTTATTTGAATAAGCAGGGTAAATGGGCTATAGCTTGCTTAATCAGATTGAGTCGGTTAAAACCCATTATGTAGATCGATCTCTCATCGAGGGGTATCAAGTACTATAATTGTAAATATTTCATATCAATATCATTTGTTATTAGTACCAACTTTGTATAGGTTTCATACCAATTTCATACGTAATTAGTACCATAATTGTAAATGTTTCATACCAATATAATGTGTAATTAATACCAAAATGGTAAAGATTTCATACTTAATTTCATGTGTAATTAGTATCATAATTGTAAATGTTTCATAGCAATATCATTTGTAAATAGTACCAAATTTGTATAGGTTTCGTACCAATTTCATATGTAATTAGTACCATAATTGTAAATGTTTCATATCAATATCATGTGTAATTAGTACCAAAATTATAAAGATTTCATACCAAGTTTATATGTAATAAGTACCAAAGTTGTATATGTTTCATATCAATTTCATATGTAATTAGTACAATAGTTGTAAATGTTCCAATACCAATATCATGTGTAATTATTACCAAAATTATAAAGGTTTCATACCAAGTTAATATGTAATAAGTACCAAAGTTGTATATGTTTCATACCAATTTCATATTTAATTAGTACAATAATTGTAAATGTTTCAATACAAATATCATTTGTAATTAGACCAAAGTTGTATAGGTTTCATATCAATTTTAATTTTAATTTTTTTTCAGAGTTTCTGTTTAATCATTTTCAAATTTTTGAAATAAAATTTTAATTTCAAATATTTAAAAAAATATAAGGGTCGAACCATAACCGTAACTGGAGGTTAACCGTAATCGGAATCGTAACTGGCGGTTCACGAACCGTGACCGGAACCGTCTACGAAAGTTAAGATTAAAGGTCGAGCTTTTATTAACCATCTTACCAGCAGTTCCGAATTGTCAATCGACGGTTCAGAAACCGTGGTCATGTCCCGTGTATGCACACATTTCCTTCTTTTAAAAATGTGTCGAGATGAGCTCTGTTCTTGCACACACTCTCTCGTAAAACCCTAATCTTCCAGTCAATCGATTCTCTCGTTTTGAATTAAATTAAATCGAATCCCACAAATTGATTAAATATCTGTAAAGTATCTGTTTCCGGCTGTTCCTGATTCAAGGTCTCCGAGATTTTCATTTTCCCTTTCTCGGTCGATATTTTTATCTTTCGATCTCCTCCTTTGCTATTTATTTGGCTTTTGAAAGCGCAAGGCTGGCGATTGGCGCTGTGACCACGTGATGGCGGATCCGCCACAAGGCCGCCCTCTGCTGCTTCACAAATCTTCTCATTTTGTTACTTTAAGGTTTTGTACGAAGTCGGAGGAAGACAGAGAGAAATTGAATAATCGAGAGTTTAGTGGAAAATGCTGAGGGTGCTTAGGGTGCACCTGCCGTCCGATATACCCATAGTAGGATGCGAGTTGACGCCGTATGTACTTTTGAAACGCCTCGATAACTCTGTTGTTGCTGATGATGTCACTGAGTTGAACCCTATTGATGGGAATTTCTTAAGATATAAATGGTTAGTATTTCTAATCGTCTTATATGCAAGACTTTTTCGCTGCCCAGAAGATTGATGATGTTTTGTTCTCTCTGTGGACTCTGTTGTTTATGATGACTTCTATTGTGATTATGCATGGGTATCTATGAATACGAGGATTTCTTAGGTTGATATTTTAAGATTTTTTATGCTATTATGTAGGTTGTTGGATCTATATGTAGTCAATTGTGTTAACCAGTGGTGATGATTTTGTGGGTTCTGAGATTGGTTTTTTTATCTTTTTCTGCCTATTAGTAGTATTTAGCACTGATTGTGACTGGAGAGGAATCATCTACTGAATAACCTTAATCTGCTGATGTTTTTAGGGAAAATATCAAAATCAGTATTGTGTAAGCAACTCTGAATTATTTGGAAATTTATGGAATCCAACAATGGTTATATGAATGTGTCTTAAATGCACTGTCTGGAACTTGGTCCCATATTCTTTCTCATTTTCAGATGTCCCTTTCTGTTACATTTCGTTCCCCCAATTTGGCCGGATGTGAATAGCAGCAGTGTCGGGTTTTCATTATTGGTTGATGCTAACAGATCGCCGGTGTTTTTTCTTTGGCAAGGTCTAGCTTTTTAATAAGACTTGTCTTTTATAATGGCGCACACATTAATGCCCTGGTGAAAATATTAAAAATTTCCACGAGTCAACTGGAACGCGTGCCATGTGTTTAACAGCTGATTATCACGCTTTACGTTACTTATTTATCAATATTTAATTTGGGGGTATGCCAGTTTTAACTACCACTTGCACATTTTTTAATTGCTTTAAATAAAGAGAGATTCATTTGGCCAACTTAAGTACTTAGCCAGTTTGAGAACAACTTATTGTTGACGATGATGAGAAAGATAATGTTAAAGACTAATAATGTTGTTTATTTATGAAACTTTAGTTAATGATTAATGAGATAAAGTCTTCAGCCTTTTCATGGAATCAAGAGAACCTTTGGGTTTATTTATGGAAAATTTACTTTTTTATTTGTGTTGTTTAAGATTTCCGGTATATTTGATCTCAGGGTAGTACTTGACATACTTTTGGTGATAGCACCCTTGGTCTGAGGCACCTTTTTTACCATAATTGGTTTTACCTTTTATATGAATAGTTGGATAGAAGCTGCATACATGGTAGAATAACATTTGGCAATAGAGTACTGGGTTTTCTTACTAATATTTGGTTTTCTATGCAGGTATCGTGTACAAAGTGATAAAAAAATCACAGTTTGTACAGTTCATCCTACCGAGCAAGCTACATTACAGTGCCTTGGATGTATCAAGGCCAAAATTCCTGTTGCAAAGAGTTACCATTGTTCTCCGAAGTGTTTTTCTGATGCCTGGCAGCATCATCGTGTTCTGCATGAGCGTGCTGCTAGTGCTGTGAATGAAAATGGAAATGAGGAGGAAGAGATTTTTGGGCGCTTCAACAGTACTGGTAGCACAACATCAAGTATGATTAATATGAACTTGCCAACCTCTCAATCAAATCCTAGCTTGTCAAATGGCACCACTGCATTGTTTCCTGTTGCAGTTACCCAGAGGAGTGGTGGTGAAACATGGTTTGAAGTTGGACGCTCCAAGACATATACACCAACAGCTGATGATATTGGTCATGTTCTTAAATTTGAGTGCGTTGTAGTAGATGCGGAAACAAAATTATCTGTGGATCCTGCTAGTATCTTATCAACTTCCCGTGTGATTCCAGCTCCATCACCTAGTCCACGGCGCGTGATTTCTGTTATTGGAATAGATGTTCCTGGGCATCTAGATTTTGATAGTCGCATTTCATCTGCAGGGACATTTACAGTGCTTTCGTACAACATCTTATCTGATGTTTATGCTACAAGCGAATTATACAGCTATTGCCCATCCTGGGCTCTTGCATGGACTTACCGCAGACAAAACCTCCTCCGAGAAATAATCGGTTATCATGCAGACATTGTTTGTCTTCAAGAGGTACACAAATCTGTGGCAAATTGTATTGTGTTTTTTTCTTTTTTAAACTTTTAGAGGTTAATATTGGATTTAGGTTGTCATTATGATGGTGAACATATGAAAAGGTTTAGACCGGTGGAGACTTAAAATTTTAGGCAGTAAAAGGTAAATCATAACATTTTGTCGTGGAATGTTTGATGGCATTTTTTAAGCCATTGAGCTAGATTAGGCATTTTCCTGTTTGGATGAAGCTTGATTGTTAAAAGATGCTTAAACATAAAAAATTCTACTCATAAATATATATTTGATAAGCTCTTCGCAAGTACATATCGTTTGGCATTTTGATAGAGAGCTGTTTGATATTTCCCCTAACATGTGAATGGTTTATCATCAAGTTGATTGGCATACATTAGTTGGATTTGGCTCATCTTGAAAGCCTTTTTGGTCATTCCCATAATGTTTTTACCTTCTTAAACGGTTTTTTCCGGTGTTAATTTTCTTTTATCAGGTTCAAAGTGATCATTTTGAGGAATTCTTTGCGCCTGAGCTGGATAAGCATGGCTATCAAGCTCTATTTAAAAGGAAAACGACAGAGGTTGGTGGAAACAAGATTAAATCTAGATGATAAAGTCAAAATGTTATTGGTACACCATGGTATTGTTGCTTGCAGGTTTATAACGGGAATATCAACACCCTTGATGGTTGTGCTTCTTTCTTCCGCCGTGATAGATTTTCACATGTCAAAAAATATGAGGTAAATATAGTGCCATTAATGAATGAATGTGTTGTAAGCTCCTTTATATCAGCTTCATTGTTGGCATTTTTGAATATAGGTTGAATTTAACAAAGCTGCACAATCTCTAACTGATGCTTTGGTTCCTAGTGCGCAAAAGAAAAATGCTTTGAGTCGACTGGTCAAGGTACCATACTTACAAATTTTAAAGGCTTTTTTTGCTTTTTGGGTTGGTTACAGCTGGATCACACTTAAATCTTGCATGATGATTATGATACTTCTCTAACTTATTTTGGTTTGACTTTATCTTGGTTTTAGTGGACAAAGATTTAATTTCATCTTCTTCCATGCAGGATAATGTTGCACTAATTTTAGTTCTTGAAGCCAAGTTCGGTAACCAGGGCATTGATAACCCTGGAAAGCGCCAGCTTGTTTGTGTTGTAAGATATCTATTTGGAATTCTATTTATTATTACAATTTTAACTTGTAATTTTATTTTCAGCACTAATATGATCTATTAAAAATATATTTGAATCAAATATTATCGAGCTTTGTTGACGATATATAATTATAAATATGTACACACCAGCATAAGAAATGAATATTATTTACCACATCGCTTTTGAAAAGATAACATCAGGGAAGAAGGTTATTCAAAGTTGCCATGATAATTTTTCCAGGATTAGATACTATTTACAGTTTCTTTTTTGTCCTGCTAAAAATCCAATAAAAAATTTGTTGATAGATTTTTGCTGATACATTAACATGTTTGATGCCAATTGCTCTGTGGTTTCCATAAATTTCTCAAATTGCTTTGTCGATGCTGTCTTCATATGTGTTCCAATTTTTCCTACCTTTTTTTTCATGGATATGTTTTATTATTCCCTTCACACCCTTAATTTGAATGGTTACTTGGGGGAGAGCCTCATGATCTGTATCTTTGTAATGTTTCTGAAACAGGCAAACACGCATGTAAATGTTCATCAAGAGCTGAAGGATGTCAGACTTTGGCAGGTTCTTGTCTGAGGCCATCCTCTCAAGTAACATATTTACATTCTTTGGAATTATGTATCAATGCAACTCTTTTTTGTTCACATCTCAGGTCCACACGCTATTGAAAGGGCTGGAAAAAATTGCTGCTAGTGCAGACATCCCGATGCTGGTGTGTGGGGATTTCAATTCAGTTCCTGGAAGGTGGTTTATTGTTCTCTTTCTATCTATAATCTGATAGATGCAGTTTTATCTTTGACCACCACGCAGTCATCAAAGGCGCGCGATGTGTCCTGGGCGCAGCCGTTTTGAAAAGGCAAGCGCTTATCCTAGTCGAAGTCCTTTTGAAAAGCGCGCTTAAGCTCTCGCCTTTCATGGGGCGCAAGTCGCGGCTCAAGCGCTCACTTCACTGAAGTGCAGTGAGGCGCACATCAGGCCTCTCCATTAAAATGGAGGAAAACCCTATGTTTTACTATTTAATAAAGCCTTCATGCCCAGCCAATATTTGTTTATGGTTAAAAAAACTCGCTCCAGTCCACAGTTACCATATGTTGTGATTTACCAGCATTCCTAAGCCCTTAAACCCTGCGATTAACACCCTTCTCTAAATCTACAGGCTGCAATTAAATCCCTAAACCTGCGCTTGGTTCTCTACACCCTACAATTGAAATTAATTTACATATACCTCTATTCTTTTATACCAAAGACCTCATAAAAATATGATTTTGGTGCCTCAACCTTAGTGGGCCTTGCGCCTTAAATAACTATGAAGATATCATAAACCTGACGTAGACTTGGTAAGAAGTTATGTTAATCTTTGGCATTTGTGTCTGCTTAGACTTGTTTGTGGGCACCATTATCACTGAAAATTAAAGTGCAATTGGATGGAGAAGCTCTTAAAGAAAAGCTATTGTATTAAAAAAATATTTTTTGTAGTAAGTGTTTGGGTGGGCTTTGAAACTTAGATTGGAAATGACACACATCTTGGATGCATTTTACCTCCATCACAATGATTAGTAATTTTTTTCTCGGTGCCTAATGTCTGGAAGGCTAGCGCCTCACCCGGCTCATAGCGCTTTTAAGCCAGGCGAGGTCCATCGCTTTTAGGCGCCTTGCACCTTTTATAACCATGGACCATCAGCTTAAAGCTTCGATTACTGGATGTTATTTTTTATTTACTTTTTGATTTGAAATACAGTGCTCCTCATTCCCTCCTTGCTATGGGGAAGGTGGATCCCCTTCATCCTGAATTGGCTGTTGACCCACTTGGCATTCTTCGCCCTGCTGCCAAACTAACACATCAGCTGCCACTGGTATGACCTTGTTATTCTCTTTCGAAGATTTGACATTGTTTCTTACTGTGTTCATGTTATGTTCAATATTTGTATTTGAGGCATTTATTCCCTAGGTAAGTGCATATTCATCATTTGCAAGAGTTGGTGTGGGTCTTGGTCTGGAACAAAGGAGGAGAATGGACCCCGCTACAAATGAACCCCTATTTACGAACTGCACAAGAGATTTTATCGGTACTCATGATTACATATTTTACTCAGGTATATTATGAGTTGCATCAGTTTTTCATTGAAATAATTAGTTTGTAATCTTTGTAGTTCATTCACTGCCTCTTTCCCCTTCCCCAATCCCAGCTTAACTGGATAGATTATAAGTTATGTTATGCTGTCTTATAATAAATGTACACGTCCTTGTAGCCGACTCCTTGTCCGTGGAGTCTCTGTTGGAGCTCTTGGATGAGGATAGCTTGCGAAAAGATACTGCTCTTCCTTCTCCAGAATGGTCTTCTGATCATATAGCGCTCTTGGCTGAGTTTCGTTGTAAGCCTAGGACTAGACGCTAACAATAGGTAAGCTGTTCAACATTGTCCAGAAATTTCTTTTAGATTCCCCAGCGTTCTCTAATTTTGTTTCCAGAAACTATTTTTTTTTTTAAAGATCGACTTCGGGATCAAATTTCAGTGCACTGTTAAATTGTGAAGACTTGGTAATATGTACTCCAATGAAGGGTGATTCTCCTATGCGTGAAGTAGTCTGTCAGTTGTTGATATCCCACAACATATCCTCTTTTTTTTGTAAAATTCGTATGGGTCCTTGGAAGATCTGCTTAAGGACAGCACTTGATCTGTCATTACTTTTTAATTAATATGTAAGAGAGCACTTGATTTATAAACCCCTCTGATTATAATATAAATTTTTCTCACCAAACTGATCCTGAAAATGGTTCAGTTAAAAATCACGAATCGCGCTATTTTGGTTCTCTCCGGACATGTTTGCTTTCCGTAATTCGTTGGGATTGAACATGGATGCAATTGGGAGAAAAAGTAGTGATTCCCCATCAGTACATGCATGGCTGTGATATAATAACACCTCTAGACTCATAGGGGAAATTCAAAACAACCTTCCCACAATTGCACCAATGCGATCCCTCAATCTTGCCATGCCAACAGAGGCTATATCAACCCCTGCCTCTGACTTGTGCTCTAAGAGTTGGATATGTAATGATTGGTGTACTTACTTTGCATCATGCAGGTCTGGCCGAAGAAAAATTTGAAAGTTTGTAGCTGGGAGAAAAGTGAATGCAATGTTTAGATTGTTCTCAGCTTTAATTTTCTAGGTGTAACCCTTTGTCGGATCTGTAGTTATGAGAGCCACTTGTATCAAGCCACCTTTGTCTCATAGAAAATATTCATGATAATGGAATATTTAATTTCCTACTTCTCCATTGATAGAAATATGTAAACAGTGATTTCTGATATGCTAATGCAAGTGAACCAGGTTGTAATTCCTTCTCTCTGCTGGGAACAGTTTTTAATGAAAAAAAAATGATCCTTGGTACTTTTGACCTGCCCAACGGCCTTTTTCTCTCCAAGTATGGCTTAGTGTAGTTTTTTTAATGCATGGGGAGAAATTTTCTTCATTTGATTTGGAAAAACAAAAAAATCTTTGGATCCTCAACACATGGAACGAGTCTTGTAAAATATGGGAGTTTTTTTATCTATGCTATATGGAGAGAATCCTCTCTAGGTGATGTGGCAAAACAAGAATGATTGTGTTATCTTGAAATTTGGCAGTGGGTTTCCAAGATAGCAATAACTCCTCTTCAATGGGGGTGAGTTGTCTTGCACGAAAATGTGTTAGAAGGGGGCCGGAGAAGGTTATCAAGCCTCTTAAACAATCAAATTAGTGCTGGAAAAAAGGGAAGGAAACAAGAAGCATTCTTTAAGAGCATATGAATAATCCATTCTCCTTAACAGACCTCGTATATACACAGACGGAATGGAGAAAAGATAACATGTAGCTGTAACTTGTCGAGGCTTAGGGGACCACTGTAAATTTGCTATTTTCCTAGGTCACAGGGATGGGGACCACCGACAAACGTTATATTACTCGTTTGTTTGTACATGGAGGTGATTCGTGTGCTTATGAGGCGGGTTAATTACCTGATGGGCTAACTTCCGAGTGTGGTCATTTGCTAGGGATCAGCCTCTGTCGTGGCCGATTCTCATGTGACCACACTAGTTCTTCTAGGGTTATCATTAGATACAAGGGGTACCATACCCGATGTCCCTGGTTCTACTTTTATTTGCAAATTCATTGGGCTCTAGACCAACTTAGCTCAGCTTGAGCGCAGCCCGATCATTCGAGGTTCTTCCGACTGGTTACTAAGGTGAAATCAGATGTGCCGAGCTGAGATCAATAAGGTGAAATCGGATGTGCCGAGCTAAGGTCCAGAGCCTGAGCTAGGCGCTAAAATAGCATCAGCATGGGTTGCCGTATGCTGGCTCAACGTTCTTAATGATCGGCGGTGGCGTTCCGGACTATTTACCCGAGCTCAGCCCATTACAAATCAAGGACCAGAGAGCTTTTGAGCTGAGATCAATGGGCTGAGAGTTTGGGTCCGATGAAATAATGTAGAGTTTGGGTCGAGATCGTACTGAGATCTTAATCAGGGTATCACATGGGATTCTCAAAAGATGGAGATCTCTCATAAAATACATGTAGTCCACATGATTCAATGATTTTGAAAGTTGGGGGGGAGAAATTTCCTTGGAGAAGCATAGCGCTAAATAACACTACCGGTTTTGTGCTTGCTCTTACTTTGGGGCGATAATTGCATGCTATTATTGGTAATCTTGGTGCGAGGAAAAAGTGATTACCCCCTTGTACTTCGTCATGCCTGCGTAAACTTATACCTCATATCTAGCTGCTTGTGATTGTGAATAAGGGGTCATGCTTTTAGTTTGAACTTTTGGGGATAGGAATTACATTCAGATTTACAATATTGAGACATAAATGTTTTCCTATAAATTGAAATTCAGTTTTAGATAACCCTTTAGAAATATACAAAAGGTCACGTTCGCTCAAGTATCTCGTCTTTTAGTTTTGTGCTTGGGCCAAATTCCGTAGTGATGAACTTAATGTTCCTTCTTCCCAGTTCACATTTGGGATTATTTTCTATACACAATAGTACTCTCGATGGATAGGAGTGACAAATTTTTTATTTTGGTTTATTGTTTGTGCATTGCATATATCACCACACAGCATAGTTCAGTATTAAACAAAGGCCAGCACAATTGAGTGCTGTCGTATTTTCTCATAATCTCATTGCAAAATGGGCACTTTCAAGCAAGAACTCATCGACAGCTGCAACAGTGACAACTTAGCTATGGACTTTGAAGCACTCAAAAGTTTAGTAAACAAATGAATCAATTCCTCACGGCTTCATCTCTGCATGGAAAAAGGCATGGTAAGAACATTGAGAAGTATTGTCACCATAACAGCACAAGTAACTATAGTATATCAAGTAGTTCATTTACCTTGCAAGGGCGTGTATAGATTTAAGCTTTGATTAGAGGAGCAGTTCAGTAATATCGTTCGCAAGCCTCCATCAGTCAGCTTGGTGCATCTAAACATACCAAATAGAATGTGTATTACATGGAACATATGGCTGCATACAAACCGAATCATCTTCCGGCAAGTGGAAGCGGATATAGATGTGCTGTTGGAATCTATCAAAGTAAAAATATTGAATTGGTTGACTGCAAAATCAATCTTTTCCTCTTACTCATTGTCTAACTGGTTCCTAGTACAACTAGTTTGTCTTAATCAAATGAACTCTGAATGAATGTTTCAGTTTTGTTTCCTTGTAATATAGGTTCGAGTACCCCTTATACTCACATGAAATAATATTCTTTTTTACCGATAAAAAAAAGTGTATAGTCATGATGTAGTTCATAATGTTTTCCATTTGGAACTGATTCGTCTGATATTTTGGTTTTTGTGGGCGCTAATTGTCATAATAATTCTCAATGCTAGCAATATATATGCCATTATTCGGCAACAGCTCAATGTACAACTTAATATTTTGGGAAGTGTTGATATTGGAGAATACCACCCATAGGAACATTGTCATGTAGTATATCCACCGTATTTTCATTTCGAATATTCTCAATGTTGGTGTATACATCCCAGGGGTAGTGGAATATTCTCAATACATGGTTGATACACCCTAGTGCACTACCCTTAGGATAGTATAAAAGTAGACATGACCACTGTTTAATATAAACCGCGGCCCGGCCCGGACCCATAACCGGGTAACCGGCTGTTTACCCGTTGACCCGGTTCGACGAGTCCGAACTGTAACCGGCCCGTTATGGTTTGAACCGGCGGTTCCACAGTTTTTTTTAAAATATTTATATTTATATTTAAAATTAAAGTGTGTTTATGAAGATTCGAACTCTTGACCTCCAACATGAATAGACAGCTTCATATCACTAAGTTATTGTCTTGATTGTTTTATTTTTGATAATATAATTATATATACTAACAGACAATATATATTATATATGTAATGTAATGATAACTATTTTATATTGACAAATATAAATAAAAATTATCTAGAAAAACATGTTATGCTCTTAAATAAATATCGTAAAATAGAAACAAACTATAGCAAAGTAAATATAACAAAAAATGTTGGATAAATTCATAATAACTAAAGAAATAGTGGTTGCAAAATAAAATACTATAATAATGGAGTAAATTATTATAAACAAATATATTATATACATTTTAATTATTCTACAAGCACTTTATGTTCATTATATATATAATAATTAAATAAGTATATTACTCGATAATATAATATTTGATTAATTAATAAAATCTTTTAATAATTTGCTTATACTGATTTAGGAACAACATATTGAATAACTTTATATTATATAAATTAATACCTCCTAACTTAATATATTTATGATCAATCAATAAACTCATCATAAAAATAACTTTACTTACATTTGTTTCTTATTTAAATTGATAGTCACAAATCTCAATACTGACTCTTTTTAACATAATAAGAACTTTTGTGTTGTTTTCTTATAGATAAATAACAAATAATTCAATGTTATATTCATCAATTTCATATGTAATTAATACCATATTGTAAATGTTTCATACCGATATCATTTTTAATTAGTACCAAAGTTGTATAAGTTTCATACCAATTTCATATGTAATTAGTAACATAATTGTAAATGATTCATACCAATATCATGTGTAATTGGAACCAAAATTGTAAAGATTTTATATTAATTTCATATATAATTAGTATCATAATTGTAAATATTTCATACAAATATCATTTGTAATTAATATCATAATTGTAAATGTTTCATACCAATATCATTTGTTATTAGTACCAACTTTGCATATGTTTCATACTAATTTCATATGCAATTAGTACCATAATTGTCAATGTTTCGTACCAATATAATGTGAAATTAGTACCAAAATTGTAAATATTGCATACTAATTTAATATGTAATTAGTACCATAATTGTAAATGTTTCATAGAAATATCATGTGTAATTAGTACCATAATTGTACATGTTTCATATCAATATCATTTGTAATTAGTACCAAAGTTGCATATGTTTAATACCAATTTTATATGTAATTAGTACCATAATCGTAAATGTTTCATACCAATGTCATGTGTACTTAGTACCAAAATTATACAACTTTCATACCAAGTTCATATGTAATAAGTACCAAAATTGTTTCATACCAATTTCATATGTAATTAGTAAACTAATTGTAAATGTTCCAATGCCAATATCATTTGTAATTACCAAAGTTGTATATGTTTTATACAAATTTCATATGTAATTAGTATCAAAATTGTAAATGTTTCATACCAATTTCATTTGTAATTAATACCAAAGTTGTATAGGTTTCATATCAATTTCATGTAGTTAGTACCATAATTGTAATATTTTATACCAATATCATGTGTAATTAGTACCAAAATTATAAATGTTTCATACCAACTTCATATGTAATAAGTATCAAAGTTGTATAAGTTTTATACAAATTCCATATGTAATAAGTACAATAATTGTAAATGTTTCAATACCAATATCATGTGTAATTAGTACTAAGTTGTAAATATTTCATACCAATTTCATATGTAATAAATACCAAAGTTGTATAGGTTTCATACCAATTTCATAAGTAATTAGTACAATAATTGTAAATGTTCCAATACCAATGTCATTTGTAATTAGACCAAAGTTGTACATGTTTCATACAAATTTAATATGTAATTAGTACCATAATTATAGATATTTCATACCAATATCACGTGTAATTAGTATCAAAACTGTAAAGGTTTCATACAGATTTCACGTGTTATAGTACCAAAATTGTAAAGGTTCCATACCTAATTCATTTTTAATTTTATTTTTGTTTAAGATTATTGCCCCCCTATGGTGCTAACGGTTTGCTATGGCAATTTGTCTCCCAAGATACAACGACTATGACTTGTGATAGGAGCACTCCAAATCACAAGTCTTCAAACCACAAAGGTCCAAAGCACTCAATTTGAAGAACAACAAATGCTCTCAAATTTCACTAAAAAATTTGGTAATGATTTCAAAAATCTGTGTTACAATACATGTGGGAATGTTATATTTATAGTTAACCAAAATCCATGTTCAAGGGACACTATTTGGAGGTAATTTTGGCCAAAAATTGCATCCCAAACATCAATGGACACACCATTTCACTTTCTGAAACAGTGCTTCGATCGATCGAGACCAATTCTCGATCGATCGAGCAACTGTTCACTCGCCCAAGAAATGTTCTGGTCCGCTCGATCGATCGAGCAAGTTTTTTATAAAAAATTTGATTCATTTTGTGCACATTTTCCAACAATCCCCCACATGAATTAATTTATACATGTATGCAATTGAGTGCTTTGATGAACTATTATGGCATCTGGAGAGATAGCTTGTGGCTTTGAATCTTCCGTAGTAGTATTCAATCGGATTTACTTGACTTAATAGTGAACTTATAGTCTTAAACTATTTAGTCGTTGGTGTAAACCAAGACAATTGAACCCACACCATAACAATTCTAACCTCCGTATTGGTTTCTTACGGTTGTGTCCGTTTCGGCCATGGACCACGCTTGGTTTCATAAGTGCTTTCCATTCTTTGAAGCGGTCACACTTCGCACTTACGTAGGTGATCTCCTAGAAGAGTATCCTGCTATACTCCAACATATTCTAATATGTCTTAGGAATCATTAAATGCCTTTTGCCTATCCTCGTACCTTTTTTGCAGGCTACACCCCTTATCATAGGAATGGGTCGGAGATTAATTCTCCAAGGTGTTTATACAATCTTGTAGTTTGGTTGTCCCTTTTGAACCTAGATCTTGGGATCTCCAGTCACATAGGTTGGGTATCCACCACAAGATTTGATTATAGGGTTTTAATCCCATTCCCCTCGATAAACTATATACTTGATCTCTAGGCAAGCCTTTCGTGAGCGGATCCGCAATATTCTCCTTTGACTTCATGTAGTCAATGGACATAATGCTATTTGAGATCAACTGTTTAATGGTATTGTGTCTACGACGTATATGTCTAGACTTACCATTATACATGCTACTCTGTGCCCTTCCTATAGCAGATTGGCTATCACAATGTATTTTAATTACAGGCACATGTTTTTCCTAACAAGGAATTTCTTCCAAGAAACTTCTAAGCCATTCGGCTTCTTCTCCCGCTTTATCCAAAGCTATGAATTCAGATTCCATAGTGGATCTAGCAATAAAAATTTGCTTGGTAGATTTCCACGACACTGCAGCCCCTCCAATGGTAAACAATAACCACTTGTCGACTTGGAGTCTTGAGTGCCCGATATCCAATTTGCATCACTGTATCCTTCCAATACAGCAGGATATCTTGTATAGTGCAATCCATAGTCCATGGTGTATCTTAAATATTTAAGTACCCTCGTCAATGCCTTCCAATGGTCATTGTTTGGATTGCTCGTGAATCTACTTAGTTTGTCAACCGCATATGCAATATCAGGACGTGTACAGTCCATGAGATACATGAGACTGCCAATTATCCTTGAGTATTCTAATTGCATGACAGGGTCCCCTTTGTTTTTAACCAAATGTGGATTCGGATCATAGGGTGTTTTTACAGACGACGTATCATTCGCGAGAAATTTCTCGAGTATTTTCTCAACATAATGAGACTGTGACAATACTCGTCCTTCGGATATGTTGGAGATTTTAATTCCAAGTATCACATCAGCTTCACCCATATCTTTCATTTCAAAATGTTTTATTAACATTTTCTTTGTCCCGTTGATGATTTCTAAGTTGCTTCCCACTATGAGCATATCATCAACGTACAAGCATACTATTACATATGATTTAGGCGTGTTTTTCATATATACACATTTGTCGCACTCATTAATTTTGAAACCATTTGACAACATAGTTTTGTCAAATTTTTCATGCCATTGTTTTGGCGCTTGCTTAAGCCCATACAATGACTTAACGAGTCTACACACCTTTTTCTCTTGTCCGGGAACAACAAACCCCTCGGGTTGTTTCATATAAATTTCCTCCTCAAGTTCCCCATTGAGGAATGTCGTTTTTACATCCATTTGATGTATCTCTAAATTGTTTAGAGCAGCGATAGCAATGGTCACTCTAATGGACGTAATTCTCGTGACTGGTGAACATGTATCAAAGTAATCAAGGCCTTCTTTTTGTCTATATCCCTTTGCCACGAGTCTCGCCTTGTACTTATCAATTGAACCATCAGACTTATATTTCCTTTTAAGAATCAATTTGCATTCTAATGGTTTACTTCCAGTTGGAAGGTCTACCAATTCCCACGTGTGGTTTTGCATTATGGATTCTATCTCGCCATTAATAGCCTCTTTCCACATAGGAACATCAGGGCTAGATAAAGTGTCACTAACCGATCTTGGTTCATTGTCCAACATATACGTCATGAAGCCAGGACCATAAGTCTTAGCCACTTTGGTTCTCTTGCTACGTCGTGATTCTACTTCCTCAATAGAGTCACGGTTAGCGTCTTCATACACCCTTTTCTTAGGTCTCATTTCCTTGTTAGTTTTGTAAGGAAATACTTCTTCAAAAAATACCACATTTCTTGATTCCATGATTGTACCTTCATGCACATCACTTATTTCAGATTTATGTACTAAAAATCGATATGCACTATTATTATTAGCATAACCAATAAATACACAATCTATTGTTTTAGGCCCGATTTTTACTTGCTTTGGTTTTGGTACTTCAACCTTCGCCAAACACCCCCACATTTTCAAGTATTTGTAGGAAGGCTTGTGATCTTTCCATAACTCATAAGGAGTTCATCCTTACTTTTGTGTGGTATTTTGTTTAGAATGTAGTTGGCCGACAGGATTGCTTCCCCCCACAAGTTTTGTGGTAATCCAGAACTTATCAACATAGCATTCATCATCTCTTTTAGAGTACGATTTTTACGTTCGACGATACCATTTGAATGAGGTGAATAGGGGGCAGTGGTGTGGTGAATAATGCCATACTCAGTGCAAAATTCTTCAAACGGTGCTCCATATTCTCCTCCTCTATCGCTTCGAACATTCTTTATCTTTTTGCTAAGTTGATTTTCAACTTCATTCTTGTATTGTTTAAATACTCCCAAGGCCTCGTCTTTGCTTCTTAGCAAATAGACATAACAATATCTCGTACAATCATCAATGAAAGTAATGAAGTACTTTTTCCCACCTCTAGTTTCCACAAACTTTAAATCACATAAATCCGTATGAATTAATTCAAGAGGTGTCGTAGTTCTTTCAATTGAATGAAATGGCGGTTTCGTTAACTTGGCCTCGACACAAGTCTCACACTTATGTTTCAAGTTAACATTCATTTGAGGCAATAAGTTGAACTTCACTAATTTGTTAAGTGAACCATAATTTACGTGACCTAAACGATCATGCCATAAATTACAAGACTCAATCAAATAAGTAGAATCATTCACTTTATTGCTTTCAAATTGACGTTTAACCGTCATTACATTCATTTTGAATAGGCTTTTCTCCATATAGCCTTTTCCTACAAAAACTCCATTTTTGGAGAGTACAATTTTTCCAGATTCTAAAACTAGTCTAAAACCCGCCTTGACTAGAGCAGATCCGGATATCAGGTTCTTTTGGATGTCGGGAACATCTAGGACATCAATCAAAGTCAATTCCTTTCCCGAAGTCATCTTTAGAACCACCTTCCCCAGTTCAATTACCGGAGATGTTGTGGAGTTTCCCATGTAGAGTTGGCGCCCACTTATTGGAGTGTATGTGGAGAACATTGCCTTGTCCGAACACACATGTCGGGTTGCACCGGAATCGACGAACCATTCCATAGGATTATCCACCAAATTCGCTTCAAAGATCACAACGGTTAACATTAGATCATTCAAGTCTTCCGAGATCCGATCATGTTCGGTCACGTTGACTTGATCTTTTGCTTTTCCACGAGTGTTTTTGTTACGAAAATCATTTTCCATGTGATTAGGCTTTCCACACTTATAGCATTTTCCTTTGAACTTTTTCGCCTTGCCATTGTTGGAGGCCGTACCGTCAAACTTACGCTTTGATCCGGTTCTTTGTTCAACTAGGTTAGCCCGTGGTTCCATTTGAAACCTACCCGCCTTCCTCTCGGAAACTTTGTTGTCCTCCTTGATTCGTAATCGAACCACAAGGTCTTCAAGACTCATCTCCTTTCGTTTGTGTTTCAGATAGTTCTTGAAGTCCTTCCACATAGGAGGCAATTTCTCAATCATAGCGGCAACTTGGAATGAATCACTTAGACTCATTCCTTCCGCATGAATGTCATGCAAGATCACTTGTAGATCTTGCACTTGCGCCATCACAGGCTTGGTATCAACCATCTTGAAGTCCAGGAACTGTCCAACTATGAATTTCTTCATGCCGGCATCCTCGGATTTGTACTTCTTTTCTAGCGAAGCCCAGAGTTCCTTTGCTGTTTTCATAAGACAATAAACATTATATAATTTATTGTCTAACCCATTTAGGATGTAGTTCTTGCATAGGAAGTCGCTTTGATTCCATGCATCCAGAGCCGCCCTCTTTTGGGTGTCAGACTCTCCTTCTTCAACCGTAGGAGGCTCCTCGGTTAAGAACCTTGCCAAACTTAGCGTGGTCAAGTAAAATAACATCTTTTGTTGCCACCGCTTGAAGTCGTTCCCATTGAACTTTCCAGGCCTTTCACCATGGTGAACAGGAGTTGTTGTTGTACTCGAAGAAGCCATTTGTAATTGCTCGATATTGTCTTAAGATTTTGGTAAATAATTTTCTCTCAAAGTGTATCTCAGGTAAAAAATTGTTTTGAAGCCATTGTTATTTTTTCCTAAGATACACTTTGAGAGAAAATTATTTACAACAACAAGAACTTCCGCTATCCCTTACGGCCACTAAGTTTCAAAGTTGTCACGAGTTTGCAATTCTTCACCAGGTTCTTAATTCCAAGATCTGAAACCCTGAAATAGAACCTTTATCTGAATTCTGAATTTGATTTACGATAAGCTTGGTAAAAGTCTTGGATATAAAAAATTTGTTGGGGTCTGTTTCTTTTTCCAATTCTTGAATATTCAAGGATGGGTAAGAGTAAATTTTCCAAAAAAGCAGAAAGAATTTGAATGGGCATGCTGGTTTGTTTCACACCTTTTGTGACCATGTAGTTTTTTAAGTGTTCATTAGTGACAAAATACATGGATAATGAGTGTCCATACAATAAATTCAAAACTCTGCCAAACATGTTTGAATAGCAAAATTACAGAACTAAGTTAAATATTAAATCCAATATCAACGAAGATTTCAAGAAAAAGGAGTTTGCTATACCCCAATCTGAAATGAAAATTAGAAACTTTACCAACACACTCATCTAGACAACAGGCATCAGATGTCATAGTACACCTACTACTATAGTAATTTAAACAATGCCAATGTTCTTAGGTTTGGTTCTTTCTGCCAAGAAACAAGACCTAGTATTGCTCCGGGCTAGGGCCAATTCTAGATCTCATATAAGCACAATTCTTAAGAATTAGAATCAGGGTCAGCTGGTTTAGTGTTGAGAAGCGGCTGCAAAGCTTTGACGACAATCGTCATGTTCGGCCGGAAGTCGGCTTCATATTGCACACAGAGTGCTGCAACAGCTGCCATCTGATAAAATATCATAAAGATAAGAAGATTTCAAACCATAAATCTGTTTCTGATGTATATATTACACTAAGACTAAAACCTTTGCAATGGCCTTTGGTGGATAATCATTGTTTAGCTTGGGATCAACACATTGCTTCACTTTATCTTCACTAAGCCTTGGAGTTGCCTGTAGAAGTCAGTTGAATAAGTTGGAGTTATTATGCAATAAGTTACCATCAAAGATTGTTAGAGAGGAATGATTGTTTGGAGCGGAAAAAACAAGAAAATTACCCATGTAACTAGACTTTGTTGCCCTTTAGGCATTGTGTGGTCTACTGGTTTTCTGCCGGTCAGAAGTTCTAAAAGAACCACTCCGAAGCTATACAAGTCGCTTTTCTGAGTTATTTGCCCCGTCATGGCGTACCTTTAGCATCACATTATAAATCTTAAAACTTCAGTGAAAATCACCCTTTTGCGTAAGTCATGGCCTGTCTATATAATTCTCTAATGGAAGAACAATTCAGTGTTCTCCCTGTAAAATCTTTTTTGGTTTTCCCGAACTACTTACCCTTTTGCGTAAGTCATGGCTCTCCTCTCTCACTACCTTAAGATGAACATCATTTTCTTTTTTTCAAGTGGCATCTTTTATAATTATCATATTCCTAACTAGAATTTCTCTTATAAACGAAGTAGTTTTTTGGCGACTGCTTGGGCTACTATTACTATTTTATGGTTGAGCATTAACTTACTCGGGAGCATGGTAGCCAAATGTTCCGAGGACCCGAGTTGAATGCAGTCGAGCTGCTGTATCTGATGACTGGTTTGTCAAGCTAAAATCAGCAATCTTGGCTACAAAATCATCAAAAAGAAGCACATTGCTGGATCTAACATCACGGTGGACAATTAAAGGCTGGCATTTCTCATGCAAATATTCGATGCCCCTTGCTGCTCCATAAGCAATCTTCACTCTCTGATTCCAGGTCAGTACTGGACCAGGTTCCGCCCCTTGCACCCCTTTTCGACCTGGAATGTAACAGCTCAACAATCAAATTTATGCTTCATCAAAATCAGGAACAAATATATACTTTGACGTACCATGTAAAACATCATGTAAAGAACCCTTCGTGGCATACTCGTATGCTAAGATTCGGTTGTTCGCTTCGAGACAGTATCCAAGCAACCCCACAAAATGTTCGTTCTTAAGCCTCGAAACCAAGGATAACTGGATGCACCACAATATTTAAGGCAAAAAATCACCATTTTCATATCCATGAGCAAAAGTAGGAAAAAAATAGAAGTACCACCATATTTAAGTACCTGGGCTACAAAATCAGATTCGGGCTCGGGTGCTGAACTGGTATCAAGCTTTTTGATCGCCGCTTGCTGCCCACTTCTTAACTTTGCATAAAACACTCGACCATACGAGCCCTCACCGATCAGAGATTTCGTTCCAAAATTACCAGTCAATCTATTTAGTTCATCCAATGAAAGTGCTGGTGTCTCAATAGGTAAAACTTTCTGAGGAGCTCCATTTCTTGCAGCAGAAGTTCTTGGCTCTCCTCTCTCACTACCTTAAAAAATTGAACCAAAAACAACAACTACTACGATTAACTATCCCAGATTTTTAGAAGATAAGCATGATGCATTTTCATATAACCCATTCTATAAGTATGAGATTGCCATCAATTCATCATCATGTATAAATGAGAAGAAACTAAGAGTACGTAAAAATGTATACCTCCAGTATTTGTGCCACCGGGATATGGATTTCCGGATTTAGGCGGGGCCGTATATTGGTTTGCCGGGGGGCCACTTAAACTTTCCTCTTCTGCACCTCCACAGCACAACATCCTTCAATCTTGAAAGGCACAGCCACAAAATTTTTTGGCCAAACCATATACTAGAATTCTATATTAAATTTTGCAACTGTTTGAGAAACTTTCGCTGCAGAAAGAAAATATGTGAGATCATTATCAGATACTTAATACTTTCATTGAAAATTTAAAAAAGAAACGAAATCACAACCCGAAATCCCATGAACAAATATGAAATTGAAAAACTTACAAAATAAATCAAATTTAGACTTTCAAGAATGAAGAATATCCCTGTTTTTCTCTGAATTTGTTGCGAGGGAGGCATAAGGAAGCTTTGAATCCAATGTTAAGTTTCGCGGGAAAGTCGCATGCAAAAGTCTTTTTTAACCGCTAATAGTAACACCCGACCTACTACCTTCGTGCATGCCTTACTATTACACATCTAATAAATAAATCCATTCATTCATTAAACAAATCCTATAAAATGGTTTCATTCTTCTATCCACAATGATTCTTAAATAAAATAACCATGAATTACCCATTTTCTTCACTACATATGCGCTTTAAGATGGTTCCGTCGAGTAAACTTGTTGGTGAATCTAAGTAATAATAAGCATGAGTTTCATGTAATTATACCGCCGTTTTTCTACTATTTTCTTTAGTACGGAAGAACCCACGACCGCTATCATTTGGATGTGTACTTGATAAACTCTTGGGCTGATGCAATAGCCTGCAAACCACTTCAGTCAGATAAATCATACTAGGCAAGCCAGTACGACACGCTCGACAAAGAAAATGTTGGTAGGAGGAATCGAACTCATGACCAAAGGTCTCTATGTTCACCTACTCTACCAACTCGGCCACCCCATGAGGAGCGTCGTTCTTATACTATTGTTAAGTCGTTGCATGGACAACAAATAAATGTTTACAAACATAATTTTCTTACAAATGTATGCTAAATTATCATCTCGATTGGGAAAAATTTGATTTGACATGTTTAATTTTTTAAAATATTAGAATTTAATATAGTGTATTATTAATTAAGAAAAAATTATCTCAAAAAATGTAAAAAGGAAAATAAGATATAAAGTTAGTTATTGGAAAATGATATTTTAGAAAATTATAAAAATATAATAAGGAACAAAATATTGTGAATTTCTATTTATATATATATATATATATATATATATATATATATATATATATATTATTTTTGATAAATTTGGTTCTTCTGAACAGTCCTAAAAATTATATTTATTCGTTTCCCCGCCCAATATATTAACAAATAAAACTAAAAAATCTCAAAATACAAGCTCAGTATACGACGGCGACGCCGCCGCCATTCCACCATGGAAGACGACGAGCGGAGAGTAGTAGATCTAGTCAAAGAACTAGTCCACCGCTTACTCTCTAACCCTCAAACACCCGACAACCCCACGTCCTCTTCAATCCCCACTCAGGAAGAGTACAATCAAGCCCTAAAGTACTCTCTCCGCATACTCTCCAGCCGTATGAAGCCCTCCATTGTTTCAGACGAATTCTCCGTTGTCGAGTCCATCAAGCGCGGCCTCGCCACTACCGGTAAGTCCTCCGAAGCCCTAACTTTTGCCGATCTGTACACTAAATTCTCGTTAAAAAGTGGTCCCGGGAGCGTGAAAAATAAGTGGGCTGTACTGTATTTGCTGAATAGAATATCTGAGGATCGGAAATTGAAGAAAAATCGGTTTTCGGATAAAATTTCTTACGGGTTTTTGGATTCTGTGTTTGCTGGTGGGTTGCCAGCATTGCATGAGAGTGATGTATTGAGTGATCGTCCTGGTAGGTTTTTGAAATCGAGTAAGGATGTGGGTGATGGAGGGTTTAATGGCCGTTTTGATCGTTTGAGGGGTTTTGGTGAAAATGTCTCGAATTTGAGGGGTTTGGGCAATCTTGGAAAATTGGAAAAAAGTCGGAGCGAAAGGGATGTTGGCAACTATTCAGATAATATTGTGGGTTTAACTGAAAATGTGAAGCACTCGAGGGGATTGAAGGATAATATGAGTAGTTTTAGAGCTAAGGAGAGTGTGGAGAAAGGATGGAATGGAGGGGTATTTATGGTGACAAAGGACCCTGCAAATCTTCGTGATATGGCATATAGGGAATTTGCAGACTTGATTAAGGAAGAAAATGAAGTTTCAGAAGAGGTGTTGGTGAGGGATGTGCTCTATGCATGCCAAGGTATTGACGGGTCATATCTAAAGTTTGATGAGAAGGCCGATGAGCATGTTCTTCCAGAGTTTATGAAGGTACCAAGGGCTACGAGGACAATGGTCCAGAAGCTCTGCGAACTTGGATGGTTGTTTAGAAAAGTCAAGGGGTATATAACGGAGAGTATAGATCGCCTTCCAGCTGAGGATATTGGGACTGTTGGACAAGCATTTTGTGCTGCTTTACAAGATGAATTGTCAGTGTATTACAAGTTACTGGTTGTGCTCGAAGGGCAGGCAATGAATCCGATTCCTTTAGTTTCTGAAAATGCATGCTCAGGGAACTATCTCTCATTGAGGAGATTGTCAGTTTGGTTTGCTGAACCCATGGTGAAGATGAGGCTAATGGCTGTTCTGGTTGATAGCTGTAAAGTTCTAAAAGGTGGGGCCATGGCTGGTGCAATTCATATGCGTGCTCAGCATGGTGATCCTCTTGTAAATGATTTCATAAAAAGGCTGCTTCGCCAGGTATGTTCCCCACTTTTTGAAATGGTGAGAAGTTGGGTATTGGAAGGGGAGCTTGACGATATTTTTGCAGAATTTTTTGTTGTAAGTCAACCTGTGAAAGCAGATTGTCTCTGGAGGGAAGGTTATCGGCTACTTGATGCAATGCTTCCTTCTTTCATATCTCCGTCTCTTGCTCAACGTATCTTAAGGACTGGAAAATCTATTAATTTCCTTCGAGTTTGTTGCGAGGATCGAGTATGGGCTGATGCCGCAAAAGAAGCGGCAGCTGCAGCTGGCACCACAACTAGGAGGGGTGATCTTGGATATGGCGAGACTGATGCGCTGGAATCTTTAGTAGCAGAAGCAGCAAAGCGGATAGACAAGCATTTGTTGGATGTAATGTATACACGCTATAAGTTCAAAGAACACTGCCTTGCAATCAAGAGATATTTACTTCTTGGGCAAGGTGATTTTGTTCAGTACCTAATGGATATTGTTGGCCCTGAGCTGTCTGAGCCTGCAAACACTATAAGCTCATTCAAGCTTGCTGGATTATTAGAAAGTGCAATTCGATCATCAATTGCGCAGTACGATGATCGTGATATGCTGGATAGGTTAAGAGTTAAAATGATGCCACATAACACAGGGGACAGAGGATGGGATGTGTTTTCATTAGAATATGATGCAAGGGTTCCATTGGATACTGTATTCACTGAATCTGTTATGTCTAGGTATCTCAAAATCTTTAACTTTTTGTGGAAGCTTAGAAGGATAGAGCATGCACTGATTGGCGTTTGGAAAGGAATGAAACCAAACCGTGTTACTTCTCAGTTCTTTTCTAAATTGCCACGTGCTGTTACATTGCAGTTGATTTTGACATCAAGGAAGTGCCAAGTTCTCTGGGACGAGATGAATCATTTTGTTACAAATCTTCAGTACTACATAATGTTTGAGGTTTTGGAGGTTTCATGGTCTAATTTCTCTAAGGAAATGGAAGTAGCTAAAGATCTAGATGATCTACTTGGAGCACATGAGAAGTACCTCCACTCAATCATTGAGAAGTCTCTCTTAGGTGAACGATCTGAAAACCTTAACAAAACCCTTTTTACGTTATTTGACCTCATATTGCGATTCCGAAGTCACGCGGATCAACTTTATGAAGGCATAAATGAGTTGCAATCAAGGTATTGCTTCGTCTTTTTTTTTTTCGTAACCTATATTCTCCTACTAAACTAGATGAACAATGTTTCTTAGTTTTTTTTGTCCCCTGCTGTTGGTAATAAATTCAGAACCACCGAGTCTTCCCGCCCATATCGGGAAAAGGCCAAATTACAGAAGAAATCAAGTAATAGATCTTCAGAACCCAGTTCGTGGCTTGGTGAAGGTAGGAAAGAACTTACAAGACGAGCTGGGGAATTTCTTAAAAATATGGGACAAGCTGTTGATGCAACTGCACATGAATATTCATCACTTTTTGAGGGTTTTATTTCGCAATTGCCAATACAGCAACATGTTGACTTGAAGTTCCTCATGTTTCGGTTGGACTTCACGGAATTCTACAGCCATCTGAAATCCAGTGCAGGCGGGAAGCTTTTATCATAACATGTGGCTAACAGTATTAATTTCCATTGGAATCACCTATATCCCATTCAATCCATCCTTGAATCACCTATAGCCCGTTCAATCCATCCTTGCTGCGCTAGTTTTGAACAACTTCCTAGTCTAGTGCTATCTCATATTGGTCGCGTTCTGTATATAAATCATACATTAGGCCTGCAACATATTTTCACATTATACTTCATTTATGTTTATAATTGTTGCCTCTTCCTCTATCAGGAGAGCTTCTGCAACTTCCGAAAAATCCACTCCGTTATGGAACTGAAGGTATGTTGACATTGCCTAGTGGTTGTGTCTTTATTGTTCTACACGTATTTGTATTTGATTATCCATCAATGGTGTTGACATTTTTTTATGTTCTACAAGCTTTCTTTCTTGTTTTTGTAATGGTGCTCTGACTCTGTATTGGGGAGGATAGAGCAACTGGCGTTCAGACATTCTTGTATTGGTTTAGTGTTGAGAAAAAGAGTGATTTATTTATGAGTTTACTGAATCGTATTCTGTCTTGTGTGAGTTCAAGTTGTTAAGTCGTGTCGTATTAATCGATTATTAAGAGGAACTCTAAATTTTTATTTATGTTCACTTCATCATGCTTTGTTAGATTTTTATGGATGGGATTGGTTATGTTGGAAGATCAAGGTTTTGGCAATAGGATTCTTCTGTATATTAATAAAACCTTTTAGATTTATGATATTTGCACCCTACTTTCTACATATTATCATTTTATTTTATGAAACAATAAGAATACATTTATTCATAGCATTACTCTCATGGTATATTACACATGAAGCTGAGAGACAGTCTCTATCAAGGATAAAGAGATTATATGATGTATGGACAAATTATGAGGACGTGCAGAGTTTTACTTAATAAATCCATTATGTTACAAGAGATCATTAGATTTCAGTGTCTTGAAATTTTAACTTACAAAAATCTATCATATTATTAGAAATCATTGAATTTTGATGTTCTAAAAAGTTTTATCAAATAAATTCCTTCTCATAGCTCATTAGATTTCAATGTTAGGGATGGTTCAGTTGAGGTTGTAAACGTACCGAGTCGAATAGAATGTACAAAGATTTTGTGGTACAAATTTTGAGTTTGAATAAGTGTATTCGAGTTCAGGTTTGATTCGAATCTCGAAAATTTAATTTCGGATCGAAATATTCGGACATGTTTGCGAACTATTAATAAAGTATAAAGGCCTGGAAGGTTTAAAATATATTTATTTAATATATATTTATATCATATTAATAAAATATTAAACTTCACGAGCGGCTTGTGAATTATCGAATAATATAATTGGGCCTCGATTTTGGTTAGGAAAAAGGTTTGACCATGTTCGGGTTCGGGGTCGAATTTATTGAGCCATCTCGATTCGTTTACACCCTTTTTCTAAACATAGTTCGTTCCAAAATAAGTAAATATTAATCATTGAACATAATTAAAAGACATTATTTCAAGCTTGTAAACAGTCCTTGTTTTCTAGGCAAGTTTAGCTTGTTTCAGAATCTGATCAAACTGCTCGTAATCTGAATGGGCTCCATCTCCAAAGTTTCAGGCTTGAACAATTCTGGCCAGAATGCGTGAGCTTTTAAGTCTCTCTTGGCTCTTCCTTTCCACTTGTTATTGCTCCGATTGAGTCCGAACCCGTTGATTTGGTGAAGATTGAACCGTGTCCGGAGCTCCAGAAATGAAGCTGCTGGGGGTTCCCTTTGGTGGATCTCTCTGTAAAGAATGTGTGGATTTGGTGTATATACATGTTTGTGTGTTGTGAAGAGAAAAGGAGTGGCCAATCAATTAAGATTTGAAAGAAAATATATTCCATTATTAATAATAATGAAATTTAATCAGAAAAATAATAAATTTTAATAAATAATATTAATAATGAATTTTAATTAAAAATAATAAAATGTATAATTAATGTTAATTAATAATAATAATAATAATATCAGTGACAAGAATTCATGTACAAAACAATAATTCATTATCTAATCAGGTTTACAATTTCAATCTTAATCATTCGAAGTTATCCAACACTATTACCTATCGTAATCATAATATAAAGTATCAATATTATATTATTATTCGAATTAAATGTGTTAAAAGTCTAGGAATTTGGTGAGAAAAAAATATCATCTATGGAAAAAGTATGCAAAATGATGAAGAAGATAACTATTTATACACAAACTAACACCTACGGTTATAACTATCACAACACGACTAAGAGAGAGAGTTAATAAATCTTAATAAAACGCAGCCATATACTTTGATTTGTGCGAAGAAAAATTCAAATTCCAACTATATTTTAGAAGTGGCAACTTTCGGCTTCAAAACCTTATCTGTATAACAGGGTTGAGACTTGAGATCGAAAGACGTTCATGGACTTCATTAATGTTGCGATGCAGTTAAGCATGCAAATAAAGCTAAGTCTGTGTTAGGATCGGGTGTGCAGACAGAAGGGTTGAACAACTACACCGGCTCAACCGATTCTGGAGTCTGATTGGTTGATCTTGAATGATCATCGGTTGATTTGGTCAATGAGCGCATCATCTGTTCTGGTTGATGAAGAATTGATGTTGGTAGAACATATGCAATAAAGTCAATTGATGGTTCTTGATAGAAATATATTGTTATTAAGCGTTGGTAGAGTGGATAACTTCCTCAATCCATATTATGTTGAGCTTAGAAAGAATATCTACTAATCAAGAATTTTTCATAATCAAGAATTCTTCATCGGCTGATTCTGACTCATAAGTGGAGCTTCTTGAAAGACATAGTCTATTGGACTAATGTTTACTGATCTCTTGAAAGTAGTAGACTTCTGAAGTAAGGTCCACTGACCAAGTCTACTGAAGCTCAAACTCAACCGATGAAAGCACGGTGTCTGCATAACAATATTCCATAAATTATTTTCAAATGAAAGGTAATGGAATACTGCACAAAAGTGAAGCCATCGGATCGGGTATTCAATTAAACAAGAACACCCGCTCTGATACAATTTGTTAGGATCGGTGTTTATGTCGTGTCAGCAACCAAAAGTTATTTTCTTGTTTAAATACCGATCAGTCGAGTAACTGAATATAAGTGCGGAAAGAACTCAACTGATGCAGGGAATAAGTTGAGCTAATGGCAGTAGTCTATGGGTGTAATGCCTCGATTTGTTTTATACACGTGTGATATGATTATATCGTTATTATGACTAATTTCGATATGATAGGAATTTGGGTTCGGGTTAAACCGATGATGAATTAATACATGTATAAAATGATATATGGCAATGAATGAAATATATGGCAATACATGTATAGTAGAAAAGAGACTTGAAATGCATCACATAGTTGAATACTAATGTGTCTTGCATTGTTTTGCATTTAGCATGCATTTGAAGTGTATTAGAATGTGCATGTGAGTTGCATGCCATAATACATTTGCCATGAGTTTGAAAGGAATTATAATTACATTTGTATTGAATTTGAAGGTTTACTTAAATATGCAAAATCAGATGTAATCACATAGAACACCACATTTCACCCACAAATCTCTACCCAAGCTCCTCTCTAGGTCTTTTCTTAGAATTGCTTCCTTGCTTGGATTTGCACTTGATATCAAGATAGAAAGGTGAGAAAGTGAAGTCCTAACATCATGGTATAGATTATGTGCTTTGTATCCTCACTAATGGTTGTAATAGAGGAATTGAAGTTAAAGCATGGAATTGAAGGTGTTTGGTTTGCTTGTGTTTTGATTTGAGTTATGGTGTAAATAATTGAGTTCTATGATCATAAAACATGTTCTTCTGATATTAGAGATTGCATGAAACATGTTTGAATGTTGATTTTCGAGTTGTAGGAGAGATACCATGAAGATAAGCTCAAAAATTGCTATGTTCTGATTTTTCTGGACATCGGCGATCGATCGCTAGCTTTGTGGCGATCGATCGCCAAGTACAGAACAAAATATAAGGCGGTAAAATTATGTGGCGATCGATCAGTGAGTTTGTAGCGATCGATCGCTATGAACAGGGCATTTTGGCGATCGATCGCCAAGTAGTTGCGATCGATCGCGAGGAGACAGAAAGTTTTGGTGATCGATCGGCAATTGTAACGATCGATCGGTGCCTTGGAAATTATGAAAAATGTCATATTTTCGTAGCATTTATTTTTGAAGCCTCTTATAACATGGTATATTGTTCATGTGCTTGTAGCATCATCACAGGGGACGGGGCAAAGAGGCAATTAGTCATCAACGCCTAATTTATCGCTTTTATTGTCGTATACCAGGTACGTGTTGACGTACGGAGTATAGATATTGTGAGATGATGTTATGAGATTGATATCATATGAATTGTGTTGTGTTGGTATCATATGCATGTACATTCATGGATATCATGTGTTTGAGATGGATGGGGTATATACTTTAGCATTAGAGGTATACGCCTGGTTTGGGTATATGCTCGGGTATGCTACATATACGTTAGCATTTGAGGTATACACCTAGTTTGGGTATATGCTCGGGTATGCTACATATACTTGGTATGAGAGATATACGCCAGTTTTTGGGTATATGCTCTGGCTATTATCATGTGAGGACGGTACTATGATATGTGTTGCTAATATGAAGATGTGAGGCGATTCCACTGACATATTGAGCGGAAATAGACATATCATCTTAGTCTCGTGATAATAGGATGTGTGATGAGACATGTCATGGCATAGTTGCATTTGTTGATGCATGATACAGAGCATTCACATTGGATATGATTATTATTGTGCTTTATCATTGGTATTGTGTTTTGATATCGCACTGAGATAGTTGTTTATCTATACTCATGTTGTGTGAATGTTTCTGTAGGGACTCGTAGACGTGGGAGGACGGGATGTGAGTCATTTTCCGGTGCGAACTGAACCACTGCCTAGGAGTTGTTTTTATTTAAGTTGTTTGAATTCCATATGATGTATATATGGTAGAGTTTTTATAAAGTTGTAACAACTTACTTAGTAAGAAACTTCTAATCAGTGTATCGTTTTACTTAATTCAGACTCACGTATGTATGATTAATTGATACATAATGGATTAAGTAACGAGGACCCCACATTAGTGGTATCAGAGCAGTGGTTCGAGAACGGGGTGAACATGGGTAGAGGAAGTGTATTATGGAGTTACCTAAACACTTGAAAACATGTTGAGATGGTAATATCATGTTAAGATTTGTAATATGATGTTCTTCTAACATGTTTTATACTTGTGAATGTTATTGTTAACCCTTGATATATAGTTATGACAGACAGAGGGTATCATGAAGATGTTGGGGATGCCATGAGTGGCAATGCTAGTGTGAGAATGGCGCATATGCCACCACCACCGATTGGGCAAGGGCCAGTGGAACAAGTACTGTTACCTGGTGAGTTAACATTGACGCAATTTCTGAGTTATCAACCACCCAGGTTTGAGGGTACTGAATCAGGGGAATTAGCATAGGAGTGGCTAGAACTTGTGGAACAGATATTTGTGTCAGCACCGTGTGCCAAGACTGCTTGGTTACGCTTAGCTGAATTTCAGTTGGCTAATAAAGCAATGATGTGGTGGAAAGCTACATTGATTGAGCTGGGAGCTCAAGGTCAGACTGTGGACTTGGATGTTTTCAGAACTCGTTTTCTTGCTCACTACTTCTCTGTGGCTGCAAGGCAGAGGAAAGATGATGAGTTTACAAATCTGAAACAATGTAATATGACTGTGTCTGAGTATGTGGTGCACTATTCGTCGTTGTTACGATATGTACCACATATTGCCGCTGATACCAAAGTAAAGATTAGACAATTTGTAAAGGGCTTGAGGCCGGAATTATTTGATAGGTTGATGTCTAATAACCCTTGTTCATATGAGAAAGCGTTGATGAGAGCCGAAATGGCTGAAATTGCTGTTGGTGTTTATCAGGATGTGGGACATTCTCAGATACCTACATCAGACAGTATGAGACCTAGAGGAGAATCATTTAAGTCATCACGAGGTGGTGCTTCTTCCTCTCGATTTAGTGGGAAACGTTTTGGACCAAGGAAAGGGGATGACCGAAGAACTAAGGGACAGTTCCAAGGTAGTAGTAGTGGCAGTGGTGTGCAATGCTTTAAATGTGGCGGACCACATTTGAAACGAGATTGTCCTCAATTGAATACAGTAGTTTGTTTCCGTTGTGGGAGACCAGGACATGTGATCCGTGATTGTCCTCAAGTGGGTGGACAACAGAGGAGAGGACCAATATCAGAGAATACAGTGCAGCAGAGATCACAGGGTGTACCACAATCTTGTGGAGGACAAAGGGCAGGACCACCTCAGGCTCAGGTATATGCATTGAACAGGGAGCAAGCAGAGGCAGCTCCTGATGATGTGATAGCGGGTAAGTGTACTTTGTTTACTTATCCAGCTTTACTTTTGATTGATACTGGTGCATCACATTCTTTTGTTGCACAAAATTTTATTGACCGATATCATATATGCTCGTCTCCACTGTTGATGCCTCTTTATGTTTCGACACCCATGGGAACTACTGTGATGGCTTGTCAGAGTGTGTCTGATTGTGATATTCAGTTTGAGACTGAGTATGGACTACAGGCTGATTTGATTGTATTAGACATGACAGATTTTGATTGCATTCTTGGAATCGATGTGTTAAGTAAACATAAATCTGTTGTGGATTGTTGTCAGAAGATAGTGAGATTTCAGTCTGATACTGGAAATCAATGGTTTTTCTATGGCCAGGGATCGAGGGCAAGGATTCCTTTGATATCAGCAATCCGAATGTCGCGTTTGTTAGAACGTGGACATGCAGGTTATTTGATTTATGCTCTTGATGTAACTGAACAGAAAATAGAAAGGAAAGTGGAGGAGATACTAGTGGTTGCAGAATATGCGGATGTGTTTCCGGATGAGATACCTGGATTTCCACCGAGTCGAGAAGTGGAATTTGGTATTGATTTGATACCTGGTACTTCTGCAATTTCACGAGCTCCTTATCGGATGGCACCGACTGAATTGAAAGAATTGAAAACTCAATTGCAAGACTTATTGGACAAGGGGTACATACGTCTTAGTGTATCTCCTTGGGTGCTCCGATATTATTTGTTAAGAAGAAGGATGAGACAATGAGAATGTGTATTGATTATCGACAATTGAACAAGGTAACCATAAAGAATAAATATCCTCTTCCTCGTATTGATGATTTATTTGATCAGTTACAGGGATCAAAAATCTATTCTAAGATTGATTTGAGATCTGGTTATCATCAAATACGTGTGAGTGAGGGTGATGTACAGAAGACAGCATTCAGAACTCGCTATGGACATTATGAGTTTCTGGTGATGCCATTTGGAGTGACAAATGCCCCAGCTGTCTTTATGAGTTTAATGAATCGGGTTTTCCAGGAATACCTTGATCGATTTGTCATTGTCTTTATCGATGATATACTGATCTATTCGCAGAATGATGCAGAACATGCCCAACAATTGCATATGGTATTGCAATTGTTGAGGACACATCATTTGTATGCCAAACTCAGTAAGTGTGAGTTTTGGTTGACTAGTGTCGGTTTTTTGGGCATGTAATCTCGAAAGAAGGTATATCAGTTGATCCGAAAAAGATCGAAGCAGTGTTGAATTGGTCAGCACCTATTTCTGTGCCAGAAATTCGTAGTTTCTTGGGCTTGGCTGGATACTATAGACGATTTGTTGAAGGATTTTCAACAATTGCCAAACCATTGACACAATTGACACAGAAGGGAGTATCGTTTCAATGGTCAGAGGTTTGTGAGCATAGTTTTCAGGAATTGAAACATCGATTGACTACAGCTCCAGTCTTGATCATTCCATCGGAACATGACAGGTTTGCCTTATATAATGATGCATCATTACTAGGTTTGGGTTGTGTATTGATGCAGGATAAACATGTAGTGGCTCACATGAAATGCGATATCCAGTGCATGATCTGGAATTGGCTGCCATTGTCTTTGCGTTGAAGATATGTCGACATTATTTATATGGTACGTCGTTTACCATATACACGGATCATAAGAGTTTAAAGTTTTTATTCACTCAAGCAGAATTGAATATGAGGCAAAGAAGATGAATGGATCTGTTGAAAGATTATGATTGTGAGATTGAATATCATCCAAAAAAGCTAATCTTACAGCAGATGCCTTGAGTCGAAAAGTACATCATACAGCTGATGAAATGATTCATTTATCTGCCTTGATGACTTCTTGTTGTACTTTGGGTTATGAGTTTGATGTGGAAACAGTGCCAGTACGGGTATCAACATTATTGGTTGAACCTGATATTTTTGAGAAAATCAAGACATCACAAAATACTGATGATGAGGTACAACAATGGAAGGACATGATAAATCAAGGACAAACATCTCAATATATACTTACAAGTGATGGAATTCTTAAATACAGAAACTGTTGGGTAGTACCTGCTTCATTGGGACTACGTCAAGAACTACTACAACGTGCTCATTGTGGTAGATACAGTATACATCATGGAGGAAAGAAAATGTATCATGATTTACGTACTCAATTTTGGTGGAAACGCATGAAACAGGATGTGTTGAACTTTGTAAAACGGTGTTTAGTCTGTCAACAAGTAAAAGCAAAAAGACAGAAACCAGGAGGTGAATTACACAGTTTGGAAATTCCTCAGTGGAAATGGGAACATATCACAATGGATTTTGTGACTCATTTGCCACGGACGTCTTCTGGTTGTGATGCCATTTGGGTAATCGTTGACCGACTCACCAAAGTATCTCATTTCGTACCATATTGTATGACATTTACGTATCTGCGAATGGCAAAGTTGTACATTCAACATGTAGTGAGACTACATGGTATACCAGTTTCCATTGTGTCGGATAGGGATCCGAGATTTACTTCTCATTTTTGGGAAGGGTTACAGACAGCGTTGGGATCCAAGATTTACTTCTCATGTTGTGTGAATGTTTCTGTAGGGACTCATAGACGTGGGAGGACGGGATGTGAGTCATTTTCTGCTGCGAACTGAACCACTGCCTAGGAGTTGTTTTTATTTAAGTTGTTTGAATTCCATATGATGTATATATGGTAGAGTTTTTATAAAGTTGTAACAACTTACTTAGTAAGAAACTTCTAATCAGTGTATCGTTTTACTTAATTCAGACTCACGTATGTATGATTAATTGATACATAATGGATTAAGTAACGAGGACCCCACAATGGGTCATATAAAAACGGTAGATAGAGTCTACAGGGCTAAGAAAGACTAGGTGTCTACTAACAAGAAATATGTATATAGTCTACTGAGTAGATACCAACATTTAATATGTGCAATAAGTAAATGCAGAAAATAAATGACACAAGTATTTGTTTCTGAAAGTTTGAAACAACGCTTCTACGTCTCCCATTCTTCCTTTGTTGAAAGGAGCCCACTAGAAAATTTGATTTACAATCAAACATGTACACCCCGCTTACACCAACACCACATAGATAGTCTAAACTCCCAATCCACATAGCACTCAGCTCACAAATATGCACAAAGCCAGAAAGATCAGTTTCAACACAGTCACAAACTGTTAGAACTAAGCTTAAACAAACTTCATCATATTTATGCAATTAAAGCACGGTAAATAATGTAAAGAGTGAAATACTCTAATGATGCTTCTTCATCGGTAATATTTTGTTCCACAAAATATGTCCTTTTTAAAGTCAATAGAGTATTATCAGTTGAGTACTAAGTAGTCAGTAGACTACACTCCATCGGTAGACTATGGTAAAGTTTTGTTCAATCATCAGCAGACTTTACTCATCGCTAGAGTTGATATATATGTTCATCTCTATCTGTTCAATACACATCGGTAGTCTTTATGAATCTGCTCAGCAGATATATATCAAAATCTGATATTCAACAATTTTTTTCCTTTTTGATATTACTTCAAATCTGCATTATCATCGGCAGAGATATTTTGTATATATCAGTTGACTTTTGTAAGCATAGCTCTGATTCTTGGGTTGTGCTCCTTTGTTGTACCAAAATAAATCAGGCTGTGCACGAGACGGATTGGACTGGATCCAACTGGTCCTGGATTCCAAAGGAGTGGAACCGAACCAATCCGGTTCCGAAACAGATTGGTCTGGTTCCTTTTCCATGGCCCAAACCATGGAACCAATCCGATTATGAACCCCGGATCCTATAGTCCGGATTGTACCAGTTCCAACCAAAACCGATCTGACGATCGATCGCCAAAGCAACCATTTTTTTATAAAGTTTATGCCTATGACGATCGATCGCCAAGCCTATTTCTTGTATTTTTTTTATTTTCAGATTCTGCGTTGAACCCAAATCGTAAAGGAAAAATACATAGCTCATTGAATATGGAAAACAACGTAAAAACTACAGCATATGAAATGTATGAAAAATATACATTTTTCATCATAATTGATTAGTATAGTCTTGGCCAATTCTTCTTCTTCGGGAACTTTCTTTGTCGAACTCGTCGACTCCTCCTTGTCTCTATTTCTTCTCTCAGCATCGAACTATCTTTTAGCAGCGTAAGCATGTACAATGATTCTGCTTTAAGGGAAACTCTAAAGTCTCTAATGAGTCGACCACAAGTTGAGAATGTCGACTCCGATGCGACATTGGATGTTTGGACTGCAAATACATCTCTAGCCATGTTGGCTAAGACTGGATATTGTCTTGCGTTTGCTTTCCATCACTCTAGTACATCAAAATTTTCATCTGTAATGAACATTTGACTCAGGAAGAACTGCAACTCATTTGAAAAGGTAGATGACACTCCGCTTCCTCTCTGCTACTTTCTTCCAAGGCTTCTCAACAGATTACTCCCTCCGCTTCGTAACTGAGTAGCATCTTCTTCTTCTCCTCCTCCAGCACGTGACGATGAGCTTTATCCCTTTTCACTATACAATCCAAACATATTTGGAAGAGAATGCATGATTGATGTCTTTTGATCGTCAGCATCCTTATCCAAAAATTTAGTGTAATATTCAAAGAAAGTATCGAAAGATCATACATCCTGACTTGGGTCTAACAATGTAGTTATACAATGCACATGTGGACTTTGTTCTCAATATTTTTAAACTTCACATCCATATGATAAACGAACGACAACATTTCAATATCATATCTAAATTCAATAAATTTACAAAACATGTTAAATACAAGTGGAAGAAAATAATAAGAAATAGGATAATAAACACTGGAGAAACGATCTGTTGCTTCTTTAAAAGTTGATAACAAGGCAATTAAATTATTAACAAAATACAAATCCTGATGAGACAATAAATAACTTTCATCACTTTCAGGCATTTGATAAGAGTTATAAAAAGAAGTTAAAGTATCTTGATAAGGTAACATCGATTCTAATATTTTATGCAAAGAATTCCGTCGAGTTGCAATGGGCGGTGAAAAAAGAGTAAACCGAATATTCTAACTTGCACACGTATGTTTTCAATCACGCTTAATGCGTGATTGTTGTATCCATTGTCAACAGTTTTTCATTTTATCTATGTTACTACATTCAGCATCTTCATAACCAACTTTTACAACTAAATTAATTATATGACATGCATATCTAACATGGAAAAAACACCATTAAGCCTTGGTAGTAAATGTATTTTCAGATCATGCATTGCCGTCGTATTATTTGATGCATTGTCAAGTGTAATCGAAAAAAATTTATCTACATTCCATAAAATTTACAAACATTAACAATAAATTTAGCAATTTCGGAACCAGTATGTGCAGATTTTAATTCATCAAGTGACACAATTCTTTTTTGCAAACACAAATTATCATCAATAATAATAAGAAAAGAAAATAGTTTGGTATTTGTCCAAATATCAGTAGTTAAACTTAATATGCAGATTAAAGAAGAAAGATGATCAACTAAAGTTTTACGGTAAACAAGAAACACATCCACAATATTTCTTTTCAGTGTGCCTAGAAATATGTCTAAAACATGGTTGGATACCATAAGAAAATCAATAAAGCCATCGTTTTCAGAAAACAAAAAGGGAAGTTCACATCTAACAACAAAACGAACGAATAATGTTTTATTTTTTTCCGGTGTTAAGATAAAATTAGTGCCAGATTAAGGATTAATTCGAAGTTGGGTTGGTTCTCTACCTAATGGTTGAAGTAACATTATCAAAATTATGTTTCATAACTAGATGTTTCTTAAAAGTTTCGGTACCGCCTGCAGAAACACCTGTTTTATAATTATACGTGGTTACACATTTTACAAATAACAACAGATTCGTTCGTACTCGATTTTGTCTTGACATCAAAATGATCCCAAACCTTGCTTCGCTTGGGACGGTTAGTTGATCGACTCGCAGTGGTATTTGTTGTAGATGATCCTACATGTGGCGGAATTTGGGCATCAGGATATTCTGCAATTTGCTCCTCTTCTTCATGCATACCATCAAGGTCAGCCAAATAATCATATTGTTCTTGTACTACATGTGGAATTAAGGAAGTACGACCACTACGACCACCACCTGTAGAAGAAGACGTCATCGTATATTGAATATAATTTATCTCAGCAACAAAATAATGATAATAAGATAATAACTTAAAAACTTTAGATGATTTTAGATCAAAATAATGATGATACGATAATGAGAGAATGAGAGAGTAATTTGGAACTTTGGATGAATTTAACTTACAAACAAAATTGTATTTATAGTTGTAATTTAAAAAAAAAAAAACAAGCCCAACGGATATATCACCTTTGGGATTTGCCTGGCACCAAGGCAAAAATAAAAAAAAATTAGTTTTTTTATTTTTAAAAAATTTCGCTGGTTTTAGTTCGGTCCGTAACCGGTTCTGGAACCGTCGGATTGATGGTTCTGAACACCCAGAACCAATCCAAACCAGTAAATACCGGATCGGATACCGGTTTGGAACTTGGTTAATCGGTTCCGATTCCGGATCGGATTTGACATGTCCGATTTCGGATCGGATCCGATTAACCCGGTATGATAAACAGCCTAGGAAATAAAGTGATCCAACTGTCTATGTATGGACACGGCTCGAATGTTATATGTTTAACTTCATATCTATTTGAGTATATATTTGAAGCGTAAACTCGAGTTTAAAATATATTTTTTAGTAGTTACAAGATTATATATATATATATATATATATATATATATATATATATGTATGTGTGAAAGAGTCCACCCAAACGAGTTATAATTTGAGCAAATTGTTAGATATGGCTACATAATTAAGTTCGAATCAAAATTATATTCGAGTTGAACTTAAGCCCAAATGTAAGCATAATCTAAATTATCTAAACATGCTTTAGTAGATTAAACTCGGAATAAAATGGAACGATTACTTACCTCCCATCATTGCGGTTCTTCCTCAAACACAGGTCGAGGGAAGAGTTGATTTTCTGGTTAAGACTCTTCTAAATCTTTGACCACCTCACTTAGATGATGTATTTGTGACCGAAATAGATTGTAGCCTTAGGGAGGAAAAAACCATTTTACTTGGGGTGGAGGGAGGGGTGTGTAGGAGGTTGCCGCACCACTCAAGTTATATATATATATATATATATATATATATATTATATATATATATATATAATTTTGCACCCCAAAATTTTAATTCTGACTCCATTCATGACTGTATTTATAGGCTCACTCCACCACAGAGTCATTGTCCATGAAGCTAGGGGTGAGTATTCGGTCGGTTCGGTTACCGACCGAACCGAATTTCTGAAAACCAAACCGAATCGATTTTTAAAACTGTAACCGAACTGACCGATTTTTTTTTGAAAACTGAACTGATAAAAAATCGGTTATATCGATCGGTAACCGAATTAACCGATTTTTTTTTAAAAAAATAAAATAAATTTTAAAAATTAGATAATGTGATTTTAAAAATTAAAATAATTAGATATTTGATTTTAAAAATTAAAAAAGTAAAATTTAAATAAAGAATGATATTAATTGATTTTTTTAAAAATAAAAAACAATTTATTTTTTAAAAAAATATTAAAAAATAAAAAATTTCGGTTTATTTGGTTTATTCGGTTAACCGATATTTTAAAAATGAAAATCGAAACCGAACCGAATTAACCGATTTTTTAAAAAATCAAAACCGAATTTCTGAAATAATCGAACCGATTTTCCAAAATATTTCGGTTTTTTCGGTTTGTTCGATTTAATCAAACTTTTGCTTACCCCTACATGAAGCATGAAATGTCAGAAAGTTGAATTAAACTGACTATGGAAATATATAAAGAAACAGGAGTAGGATATGATTCGAGTGCATTACTGTCCACCCTTACATGCAAACATTAATGCATTTGATAGTACAATTATTATGTTTAATTAATGCTTTCGGCATCATTAACTACACAGTAAACAAATTAAAAAAACATATAAAAAGAACGACCAATCAAAAGAACAGAAAAAAAAAATGATGGTCTGAAATAATTCTTTTCCCCGGAGAAACCAAGATGTTCTTGAACTCGAATTAGGCTTACCATATGGGATTTTATGCCTTATTCGACCTAGAATAACTCAAAACAAAAAAAAAAGTACACGAGTACGATGAGTCAATGACAATTTACTTAATATTGTATTACAAATAGATACTTTATCTTTATGTAAATTTTTAATAGATAGTTTACACCCATTTGATTTGAAAATAAGTAGTTTATTATCTATTGGTTTTTAAAATAGGCAGTTTACTTTAATATGTTTCCAAAATATAGCATACTACCCCCTTATTTTGAGGTGATGTTTAGCACATATTCACAAATCATAGAAGGATAAGATGTCTATTTTGAAAATCAATGTGTAAACTACCTATTTTCAAACCAAATTAGTGTAAACTGTCTATTTTTAAATCACATTTTGTAAACTGCATATTTGAAAAATAAGATGGGTAAACTGTATATTTTCAAATCAATTGATGTAAATTGCTTCGTTGGAATACTGTAGAGGGGTCTTTGTCAAAACCCCCGAGTTTGACAAAGACTCTAATTCAAGCATGAGTATTAAATATGTTAGTTTTTTTTAAGAACTTTTATTTAAAATGCAAAATACGATAAAAATTAAGTATAAAATGATTATTTTATTTTATTTTACTTTAAATATAAAGAAACTGTAACAAAATATTAAGGAAAAATCTCTAGTATTCCATGTATAAAAATCATCGCACACATTACATTTGTTAGCGGCGACGCACACGCGTTGCATATGTAACCTCATTCGATTCATCATAACTCAAAAGAAATCTTGTTCCAACTTTGAAATTTAAATAGTGGAGATGAAACAAACTTGAAAATGGTGGAAATAAAACAAACGTGATGGAATAAAGCATAAAATTTTCGTTGGTGGTTTTCGACAAAAGCAGGATGTTGAAGGAGAAGTGGACTCGATGAGTTAAAAAATATGAAACTAATATTCAAAAAAAATATGGACGACCAATAGATATCTATAACAATAAAAAGATATTCAATAAAGTGCGGGTTATGGCATTTTTTTGTTTTTGACAAACCTTCACAAAAAATCTGTCACATAACATTATCAAATTTTCTTACATTTTTATTGTTACGTGGAGATACTAGCAAATACAAATTGTGCAACCGTGGCGACTTTCGATTATCCTTAAATTTCAAATTTATGGTCACTTCGAAATTCACTCCATTTGTGTTGAGAAACCAAAATAATCTGACGTTTGTTTGTCATATTTGAACTGGACCCTTCAATCAATATGTTAGTGACAAGGAAAGGAACGTGTCACCAACGATATAAATTCGCATTTATGTATTCAAAAAATTGGGGTTAGATCAACCAAATTTTTTTTATTTTCTGAGTGGCTTTTAAAACCATAAATGGTATACTTACAATTCACCTATCATTCTTCACGGCTTTACCATCGGTCATTTCTCATCTTCATTGGCTCGCCATCATCCATCCAATAATCAGCCAATCAAGTAAGATTTCTTCAACTTCAAGGTAAGATTTCCCAAAAAATATTTAATTTTTAAAAATTATAAAATTATTTACAAATAATCAATTGCTTTGAGGAGAATGAGATTGATTTACTTATTTGTCCAAAAATATATTGATTTAAAATTATCAAAATATAAATAATAATTTTATATATGAGCATAGAGTTCCAATAAGAAGTTTAGTGAACCCATTTTTTTTATTTTTCACAGTAGGAAATGAAGGGACCGAATGGGCCACTGGCAATGGATCTCCAAAATTTCCTTTTGGGGACTGCCGCCCCTTTGATCCCCACATTGCCTATACTTTAAGCCCCCAATGTAAAATTTCTAGCTATGCCCCTGTATAGGGTTTTAAGCAGTTGCCCAACTCAAAAAAAAAAATTCTCACCACCTTCAAAAAAAAATTCGAATTGTATTTTGGCTCCTTAAAATTATGTTTGAGTCGTTTAAAAAAAATGCCCTATATCTTTTTGTGTTTTTATTTGGCATCAAATAAAAGTTTCAGATTCGTAACTCACGGAAAGGGTAAAATGGTTGATTTGGCACTGTCTAATTTGAATCGTTCATCACTTATATCGACCTGGTTGTTATTTAAGAAATGATCGTCTGAGGCCCCCCAGGGACATAGATGGATTGGTAAGGGCTGATGTGATGTGGGGATATGCCTCCGACGTCGCAGGTTTGATTCCGTGTGGGACAAATTCTCTACTGAAATATTGTGGGAGTTATCCTTGGTTCGAGTCATATTGATCCGCTCTCTTAGAAACCTGTCATTCGTACACATCCCACGATTTACCTGGTGACATTCCTAAGGGCCGGATCCTCATCCAATTAGTCAGCGCAAGTTTGAATACCTTGTTAAGTTTTTTATAAAAAATATGATCGTCTGAATTTTCATATATTATTTGTTTACTTCTATTTATAAATTATTTTATCGAATCTACGGTCGTTGACGGCTAAACGTACGGGTGGTTGTCAATTTAGGGTTGGGACGCAAGTACGACAGGGGTCCATGCGTCCAAAACTTTATATAATAACCACTTTCATTATTTTACTGCATCCCCTCGTTTTTAATTAATTAATTTATTTCAAATGATAAATTTACATTAATAAATTATCATTTTATAAAATATTGAATAGTGAGGGATAAATAATATGTTTATTTTAAGTGTTTAAGATTGATATTAAAATTATGATTAGTAGATAAATTTATTTTTTTCTCTGGTACCCATATTAATAACACTATTTTTTTATTTTCTTTTTCTCATTTTTTAAAATAAAAAAAAGTAACAATTCAAACTTTTTATTAGGTCTAATTTTAAAAATTATGTTTAAAAAATAAAATATAGTTGATGAAGTAATGTATTAAAAATTGTAGAATTGTGGTAGGCTACATTAACAATATAGATAATTAAGTCGGGTCGGATACGTAAGTCAGTCTTCTCCAACTGTTTCTATTCGTCATAATATCATATTTAACCCCCTTGAACTCCAAGTTTTGCGTCTAACTTCGAGTCATGTCTTCTTCGATCGTCATCTCGCTATCGTGAAATGGCTGAAATTCATTGACTCCACTCGACGTACATGTGCATTGTTGGGTCTACGTCGTTATTGACCAAACCAACGTAAGGGAATTTCTTGCATCTTCTCTCATTTACAAGCTACACCTACTTCACCTCGAATATCTCTGTTCATTGTTTTATCTCTTCTGGTCTTACCTTTCTAATGACGATTCTATAAATCTTCCCTTCAATTTCAGAGGGAAATTTCAATCACATAAAACACCGGTGGTGTTTCTCTATTTCAATCAACCCGCATGAATCATGTGGTTAACATCACTGTCAATATATCCATCCTTTTGGATAACATAACCTAGGTATCGAAACCTGATGCTCATCGATACCTCTTGACCATTGAGTGCTACAGCAGTGGGATCCCGAAATATACGACCACTATATTTGCACTCTATATGTTCTGTTTGAGGCTTACTTGATCTAAGACTCTTGAATTGTAAGGACCCTAGTTCCTTAACGGTGAAATCAAGATATAAACAGGGCTAAATATGTAGAGACATCTTAGAGTTCTGGTTGTTATATGAGCTCAACAGGCCAAAAATAAAACTTCAATAGTTAGTTAATTACATTCCCAAAATGAATGTTAAGATTAACAAAATTCCTGTATTCTATCTTATTTCAAGTCTCCTTCAGCTCACAGTTCAACCCAACCCTTAGCCCCTTTTGTCCAAAAGCGTACCTACAGGAACAACTCACCATGAGCATATATATATCACCACTTAACACAATTCAACTTAATAGAATAATTAAGCGCATGCGACAAATAATAGATATGCTCCTTGATTACCACATTAGCACATTTCATTGTTGTCCCTGTTTCACAAACTTATGCACAAAATCATTAGTTCACGATATAACGATCGATAACGCGTTTCCAATTATATCCACAATATTCCACATTAATCACTAGAATTGTGACTGTTCCGGTCCCAATACAACAGCGGAGTTTTAGGACCCCTCGCTTCGACATATAGCGGCATCATATGATATCCCTCGCTTCGACAATGACAGCGGCATGTTACTTCGCTTAGACATGACAGCGGCAAATATCATACTACCATCGCTTCATATGACAGCGGCAAGTACCTCCCTCGCTCGGAGATAAAGGCTACCGGAACATTCATCAATTCTACCACAATAATCAAACACAATTGATTCCAATATCATGATATAACACTATCATTTCACATATTCCATCACATATAAGGACACACTATTCACAATATGCATCATTAAAGTTGTAATACGATTTACCGTCCGATGCTCGTACGTCTCACTACGTACCTTAGTTTCAAAAGTGGAGAAGTTGTATAACTTTATCTCCTCGATGTTGTTGGTACATGAGATGGTTCTACACAACCATACAAATCAATATTAGATGCCAATTATAGTCCAATATCAAAAAATTCCATAAAAATGCCAAAAACACACTTTTGTGTGTCTCGCGATCGATCGCCAAGACGTCCCGATCGATCGCGAGATCACACTGCCCGAACCAACAAATTTATGCTTTCGGCGATCGATCGCCACTTTTGGCGCGATCGATCGCCAAGCTCACCGATCGATCGCCCAAAAGTGGCGATCGATCGCCAAAGGCTTCTGGAGCCTACTGCCTGCTCGCGATCGATCGCCAAAAACGGGCGATCGATCGCCAGCCCCTGTACCACGAAAATCACCATTTTTGCACATTTAAACCTTCACCAACCTCAACACCATTTATACCAACAACTCAAAAACATTAAAACACTCAAAACCTTCAACACACATCATAAAACCACTAAAAATCCAACATCCCACCAAGAATCACACTAACCCAAACAAACCCATTTCAAACCCTTTTAAAACCCTTCCAAAACTCAACCAAACACTTCAAGAACATCAAGAAGTGATATATAAACATCATAGGCACTAAATCTTACCAAGAATCACCAAAATGAAACTTTTGCAAGAACTTCCTTCCCACTTTGGAGCAAAAATCGGGTTTGAGGGGAGAAATAAGGGTTTGGGAGAGATTGGGGATTTTGAGTGTAAAGAGTAAAGTGGAATGGGGTGGTGGGGTAAGGGTTAACTTTTATTTAAATTTTGTACCCCAACAATTAACATGATGTAATATATACCCCAACATGGTATTTTAAACACATTTCACCACAATACACCAAATTCCAATTAAATGCATGTTTCACAAATTAATGACTACCAACACATGTAAGTCATAGAAACACTCAATTACCCAACATGCATAACTTGCACCCTGAAATGCTCTACCAGCCCACATGACCAAGCATTTCCACATGGCAGTTAATTCTATCACATAAGGCAATTACCACCATAATTAATCATATTTAAACATATGAACACAATTAATGCCTTAAACACAATTAATCATTTCGGGGACATCACAATACTCCCCTACTTAGAAGATTTCGTCCTCGAAATCGCATGCACTTACCCCAAAAGAAACTAAACATAAACACATACCAGAGAATAGTTCCGGGTAGTGCTGCACCATATGCCGTTCCGTCTCCCACGTGGCCTCTTCGACACCCCAACGATCCCAATGAACCTTGACCATCGGTATAACCCTGCTTCGAAGTCTGCGATCCTCTCGATCCAGAATTCTGACTGGCCGTTCAACATAGGATACATCTGAACTCAACTGAACCTCTGAAGGCTGCAACACATGAGACGGGTCTGGTTCATACTTCCTCAACATAGATACATGGAAGACATCATGTATACCAGACAAGGACGGCGGTAGGGCCAAACGATAAGCCAACGTGCCGATACGCTGCAATATCTCGTACGGCCCAACATATCTCGGAGACAACTTCCCGCGCATACCGAAACGAACTACACCTCTGAAAGGTGAGATTTTCAGAAAGACTCTGTCTCCCACTTGGAATTCTAATGGTCGCCGTCGTTTATTAGCATAGGTTGCTTGCCTATCTTGAGCCGCTTTCATTTTCTGACGGATCACTTTGATTTTCTCTTCCATTTCTCGAATCAATTCCGGTCCTCCGACCGTCTTACTAGTCAAATCTTCCCAGTACAACGGTGACCTACATCGTCGACCATAAAGGGCCTCGAATGGAGCCATCTGAATGCTCGCCTGATAACTGTTGTTGTAAGAGAACTCCACAAGTGGCACTGAATCTTGCCACGGAGTATCGAACTCCAAAACACATGCCCTCAATATGTCATCAAGCGTCTGTATGGTAGGCTCTGTCTGACCATCTGTCTGAGGGTGATAAGCCGTACTCAGCCTCACTTCTGTACCCAAAGCCGATTGAAGACCCTCCCAAAAGTGCGATGTGAACCGCGGGTCTCTATCAGACACAATCGAGACTGGGATGCCATGCAATCTCACCACGTCCCGTACATACAACTGGGCCATCTTTAAGTATGTGAAAGACATACAATATGGGATGAAGTGAGCCACCTTCGTCAGTCGATCCACAATAACCCAGATCGCATCGAATCCCGAGGCAGTCCTTGGCAAGTGGGTCACGAAATCCATAGAGATGTGCTCACACTTCTCTGGTATCTCTAAACTCTTCAACTCGCCCCCGGGCCTCTGCCTTTCTGCTTTCACTTGTTGGCAAATCAGGCACTTCTTAACGAATGATATAACGTCTATCTTCATCCGTCTCCACCAAAATTGATCACACAAGTCCTTGTACATCTTTCTCCCACCTAGATGGATGCTAAATCAGCTACTATGAGCACGATGCAAGATTCCTTGACGCAACTCTGGTGCCCTCGGCACTACCCAACGGTTACCAAGTCTCAAGGAACCATCTTCTGCTACTCTGAACTTCGATAACTGACCCAGACGTAAATATGATAACCATCTCTGAACCTCAACGTCTGTCACCTGAGCTTTCCTGATAAGTTCAAAGATGTTCGGTTCTGCCAATAGGGTCGATACCAGCACCGGCGATACATCTAAATCAAAGTCATATCCCAAATGACAACAAGAGGTCATCAAGGTCGATAACTGAATAACATCATCTGCCGTATACTTCACCTTCCTACTTAAGGCGTCAGCTGTCAGGTTCGCCTTCCCTGGATGGTACTCTATCTCGCAATCATAGTCCTTGAGCAAGTCCATCCACCTCCTTTGCCTCATATTCAGTTCCGCTTGGGTAAATAGGAACTTCAAGCTCTTATGGTCCGTATAAATGGTAAAAGAAGTACCATAAAGATAATGCCGCCAAATTTTCAAGGCAAAAATAATGGCCGCCAGTTCCAAATCATGAACCGGGTATCTGGTCTCATGAGGCTTCAACTGCCTCGATGCATAAGCCACCACATGCTTATCCTGCATCAGTACACAGCCCAAACCCTGCAGTGATGCATCCGTGTACAAAGCAAACCTTTCGTTCTCCGAAGGGATCACCAGAACAGGTGTTGTAGTCAACCGGTGTTTCAACTCTTGGAAGCTTTGCTCACATGCTTCAGACCAAGAAAACGGAACACCCTTCTGGGTCAACTGTGTTAACGGTTTAGCAATCTTAGAGAATCCCTCGACGAAACGTCGGTAATAACCCGCTAAACCGAGGAAGCTACGGATCTCGGGCACAGATGTAGGCGCAGACCAATCCATCACTGCTTCCACTTTCCTGGGATCCACAGAAATCCCATCACTAGGGATCATATGCCCCAAAAAGACCACGCTGCTCAGCCAAAATTCACACTTGCTCAGCTTTGCATACAACTGATTGCCTCTCAGAATCTGGAGCACTGTCCTCAAATGATTCATGTGATCTTCCTCGCTCCGAGAATAGATAAGTATATCGTCAATAAATGCGATGACGAATTGATCCAAATAGGGTTGGAACACTCGATTCATCAAACTCATAAACACAGCCGGGGCGTTTGTCACTCCAAACGGCATGACCAAAAACTCATAGTGACCATAACGGGTTCGGAAGGCTGTCTTCTGTACATCATCCTCTCTAACTCGGATCTGGTGGTACCCCGACCTCAAATCAATCTTACTGTACAGCCTCGTGCCCTGCAACTGATCAAACAAGTCATCGATACGCGGAAGAGGGTATTTATTCTTCACTGTGGCCTTATTCAATTGCCTGTAGTCGATGCACAATCTCATCGACCCATCTTTCTTTTTCACAAATAACACAGGCGCACCCCAAGGTGATACGCTGGGGCGTATGTAACCCTTATCAAGTAATTCTTGTAGCTGCTCTTTCAGCTCTCTTAACTCCGCTGGTGCCATCCTGTAAGGGGCACGAGAAATAGCGGATGTCCCCGGTAATAATTCGATCCCGAACTCAACTTCCCTAACCGGCGGGAATCCGGGAATCTCCTCCGAGAATACATCGGCAAACTCGGCAGCCACGGGTATATCTTCGACTCTTAACTCTTCTTTCTCTCCAGCAATGTCAATGGCATAAATAAGATAACCCTCATGCCCACGTTCCAATAACTGAGTCATCTTTAAGGCCGATATCAACGGAATTCTTGAGCGGGAACCATCCCCATAAAAAGTCCACCGAACCCCTAAATCAGATCTGAACCGTACTGTCCTCTGACTGCAGTCCACTACTGCCTGATATCTGTTCAGCACATCAATACCCACAATGCAGTTGAAGTCTGACATTCCCATAACAATCAAATCTGACTTCAACTCGTTGCCCTCAAAATAAATGAGGCCGCCATCAACAAACCGATCTGCAATCACACTCTTTCCAGCGGGTGTCGAAACCACAAGAGGCGTGGGTGACGGAGTCGTGCATATACGGTGCCTCTCCACAAAACTCGTCGACACAAAGGAGTGTGACGCACCTGTATCTATCAAAATATAAGCAGGGTGCGTAAATAAATGACACGTACCCGCTATCACTTCCTCAGGAGCTGCTGTAGCCTGCTCCCTGGTTAGGGCGTACACTTGCCCTTGAGGTGGCCCCAACGGTTGTCCTCCCAATGGCCTCGGTGCAAATGGTGGTCTCTGTTGTGCTGGCCTGTCTGAAGGTCTCCCCATAGTATTCTGTGGCCCTCCCCGGTTAGGACAATTTCGGGCCAAGTGACCATGTTTGCCACATTCATAACAAGCAGAGCATCCTTTCACTGAATGGGGTCCCCCGCACAGAAAACACTTAACCTTCTCAAAATTGCTAGCCTGAGACTGTCCCCTATGAGACGGAGCATTACTTCCACGACCACCCCTTCCACGAGCATCTTGCCACCTACCACTGAATCTGGAAGATGATGAGTTTCCCTTTGGCTTAAAATGGTCGCCCCTTGGTTTCAAGTTTTCAGGGGTCGGCCTCTGTGATGGTGCTGGAGGCGGTGCCACAGTCGGATATGCACCCACTCCTAATTCTGCCAGTTCAGCTCGTGCCAGGGCGTCATCAAAACAAGTAGGGCCATAAGTGATCACCCTATCATACAACTCCGGCCTCAAGCCTTTCATAAAGTTCCTCATCTTTGCTTGGGTGCTAGTGGCGATATGAGGCACATATCTAAGTAAGGAACAGTACTGGAGAGCATAGTCAGACACCGGCATAGTACCTTGCCTCAAGCTAGTGAATTCATCCTCTTTAGCCTGCCGTGCCGCTGCTGAGAAATATCGGGTCAGAAATCGAGTCCTAAACAGCTTCCAGTTTATTTCCTGACCCTGAGCCTCCTGTTCAATTACTGTGGTCTTCCACCACATCAACACCTTTTTGGCCAATTGAAACTCTGCTAGCCGTATCCAAGCTGTCTTTGCGCACGGGGCAGCTACAAATATCTGCTCCAACCTCTCTAGCCATTCCTCGGGCTTCTCCCCTGTTTCAGTCCCTTCAAAAGTCGGGGGTCGATAAGCTAGAAATTGAGTCAAACTCAGCTCTCCCGGCAATAACTGCTGTTCGGACGGCTCTTCGCCCAAGGCAGGCGGCGGGTAGGGGATTTGTGTGCCTAGCACTAGCATTTACACTTATAGCATCACCAACATCGACATTTGCTGCCATACTGTAACACAAGGGTTAACAACAATATACAAGAACAATTCACATAATACATCGTTAGAAAACCATAACACGTTAGCATAACAGTCACATACTTCATATGCGCACAACATGTTCAAAAGTAGACGCCTAGTCAACTTATTGCTAAGGCTACCCTTCACTCATTCCCGGGTTCTCTAACCACTGCTCTGATACCACTAATGTAAAGACCCTAGTTCCTTAACGGTGAAATCAAGATATAAACAGGGCTAAATATGTATTAGAGACATCTTAGAGTTATGGTTGTTATATGAGCTCAATGTAATTACAGGCCAAAAATAAAACTTCAATAGTTAGTTAATTACATTCCCAAAATGAATGTTAAGATTAACAAAATTCCTGTATTCTATCTTCTTTCAAGTCTCCTTCAGCTCACAGTTCAACCCAACCCTTAGCCCCTTTTGTCCAAAAGCGTACCTACAGGAACAACTCACCATGAGCATATATATATCACCACTTAACACAATTCAACTTAATAGAATAATTAAGCGCATGCGACAAATAATAGCTATGCTCCTTGATTACCACATTAGCACATTTCATTGTTGTCCCTGTTTCACAAACTTATGCACAAAATCATTAGTTCACGATATAACGATCGATAACGCGTTTCCAATTATATCCACAATATTCCACATTAATCGCTAGAATTGTGACTGTTCCGGTCCCAATACAACAGCGGAATTTTAGGACCCATCGCTTCGACATATAGCGGCATCATATGATATCCCTCGCTTCGACAATGACAGCGGCATGTTACTTCGCTTAGACATGACAGCGGCAAATATCATACTACCATCGCTTCATATGACAGCGGCAAGTACCTCCCTCGCTCGGAGATAAAGGCTACCGGAACATTCATCAATTCTACCACAATAATCAAACACAATTGATTCCAATATCATGATATAACACTATCATTTCACATATTCCATCACATATAAGGACACACTATTCACAATATGCATCATTAAAGTTGTAATACGATTTACCGTCCGATGCTCGTACGTCTCACTACGTACCTTAGTTTCAAAAGTGGAGAAGTTGTATAACTTTATCTCCTCGATGTTGTTGGTACATGAGATGGTTCTACACAACCATACAAATCAATATTAGATGCCAATTATAGTCCAATATCCAAAAATTCCATAAAAATGCCAAAAACACACTTTTGTGTGTCTCGCGATCGATCGCCAAGACGTCTCGATCGATCGCGAGATCACACTGCCCGAACCAACAAATTTATGCTTTCGGCGATCTATCGCCACTTTTGGCGCGATCGATCGCCAAGCTCACCGATCGATCGCCAAAAAGTGGCGATCGATCGCCAAAGGCTTCTGGAGCCTACTGCCTGCTCGCGATCGATCGCCAGCCCCTGTACCACGAAAATCATCATTTTTGTACATTTAAACCTTCACCAACTCAACACCATTTATACCAACAACTCAAAAACATTAAAACACTCAAAACCTTCAACACACATCATAAAACCACTAAAAATCCAACATCCCACCAAGAATCACACTAACCCAAACAAACCCATTTCAAACCCTTTTAAAACCCTTCCAAACTCAACCAAACACTTCAAGAACATCAAGAAGTGATATATAAACATCATAGGCACTAAAGCTTACCAAGAATCACCAAAATGAAACTTTTGCAAGAACTTCCTTCCCAATTTGGAGCAAAAATCGGGTTTGAGGGGAGAAATAAGGGTTTGGGAGAGATTGGGGATTTTGAGTGTAAAGAGTAAAGTGGAATGGGGTGGTGGGGTAAGGGTTAACTTTTATTTAAATTTTGTACCCCAACAATTAACATGATGTAATATATACCCCAACATGGTATTTTAAACACATTTCACCACAATACACCAAATTCCAATTAAATGCATGTTTCACAAATTAATGACTACCAACACATGTAAGTCATAGAAACACTCAATTACCCAACATGCATAACTTGCACCCTAAAATGCTCTACCAGCCCACATGACCAAGCATTTCCACATGGCAGTTAATTCTAACACATAAGGCAATTACCACCATAATTAATCATATTTAAACATATGAACACAATTAATGCCTTAAACACAATTAATCATTTCGGGGACATCACATGAATACAATGTCTTTCTCCATAACTCCAAACATTGGTCACTGCCCTGGTCTCGTCAATTAACACAAAATCGCCAGCGAAAAGCATGGTCCAAGATAATTTTTTTTGTATGTTTTTTGTCTCATCCATCACTAGGACGGACAAAAAAGGGCTCAACACAGACCCTTGGCGCAATCCAATAGTGATTGAGAACTCACTTGTCACTCCACAACACGTTCTCGCATTGGATGTTACTTCGTCGTGCATGTTCTTGGTTATATTGACATTATTGATGGGAACTCTTTTCTTCATCAAAGCCCACCATAATATCTCTCTCGAGACTTTATTGTAGGCCTTCTCCAAGTCTATAAATATCATATGCAAATCTTTACTTCTCTCACGATAGCGCTCGACAAGTTGATGAAGTATATGGGTAACTTCCGTATATGATCATACTGTCATGAACCCGAATTGGTTCTCTGAGATCTTAATATCTCTCCTTAACCGATATTCAATTATCATCTCCCAAAGCTTCATTGTGTGACACATGATTTTTATACCGCAAAAGTTTGTCCAACTCTGAATGTCACATTTGTTCTTAAGATAGAGATGATAGTACTTTCTCTATTCATTTGAAACTTTTTTACTCATCAAAATAATTGTTAAATAAATATGTTAATGTTAGCCACTTTATCCAGGTCGGTCCTAAACATTTACATACTTCAATAGAGATTCCATCAGGACCACAACTCTTCGTGCTTTCATTTTGTTCACCGCGTCTTTAACATCACTTTCTTTAATTCTGTGAGTAAACTCACGGTTTATATCATGTTGCTGGGTGTTAAGATCATCTAAATCTTGGCTAAAACAAACGCTGAACAGGTTGTTAAAATAAGTCTTCCATCTTATTTTGATGTCTTAATATCTTACCAAGACTTTATGGTTCTCATCTTTTATGCATTTCACTGCACATAAGTCTCTTGTCTTCATCTCCCTCACTCAAGAAATACTGTAGATATCTTGTTCTGCCTCCTTGGTGTCCAATTTATCATAAACTTCTTTGTAGACTTTAGCTCTAGCATATCGAACAGCTGTCTTCGCTTCAACTCTTTGTAAGCATCCGTTTTGATTCGTCTTGATTCGAATAGCCTTCTTCACGTCTTCATTCCACCATGATGTGTCCTTACCTGGTTGAGCATATGCTCTTGCTTATCAAGCAGCTCTTTAGCTGCTAACTTCCTCGACTATCATTTCTACCAAAGCTCCAGGGTTACCTTCTTTTAACCGCCACAACTTAATTCTAGGTTCTAACTTATGTTTATTTCTAAGAGCCATATTCTTAATTCTAACATCTAAAACTAAAAATATATGCTGGGTAACTACACTCTCTCCTGTAATTACCTTACAGTCCAAGCATGCAACTATATCTCTCCTTCTAGTCAAAAAGAAATATATCTCGGTTGCACTAGACCCATTTATAAAGGTAACTAGATGAGATGACATCTTCTTAAACTAGGTATTTGCTAGGATTAAGTCATATGATATAGCAAAATCCAAAAGTGAGTATATGTGTTGTTTCTCTCCCCAAGGCCATAATCTCCATGGATACTCTTATAAACATCCCGGTCAGAACCTACGTGCCCTCGGAAATCACCATTGATGAATTTTTTCTCATTATGGGGCATTCATTGCACAACATCGTCTAGATCTTTCCAAAAGTTATGTTTGATATCATCATCTATACCAATTTGTGGTGCATAGATACTAATGGTATTAGAATTATCATTGCCTAAAATTAGCTTAAATAATATTATCATATCTCTCTCCATCATAGCTTCAACTGCATACTCGCGGTGTATGATTACACCTAACCCAGTACGGTTCTTATCTTTACATATGTACCAAAGTTTATAGCCCCAACGAGCTATAGTTCTGGCTTTCTCACCTCATGCACACACAAAATACTAATTTTTCTTCTATCCGTTGTGGGGTCTTCCCACCTTAACAGTGATTAATAGATATAAGAAGGACTAATCATGCATTAATAACGTCTTAAGGTTCTGGTTGTTACATGAGCTAACAGGATTACAGGCCAAATAACAGACTTCAAAAATAATTCATTACATTCCCAAAAGAATGTTCATGTTTAGATTTATGCTACTCCTAGAGTAGATACTAATCGAGACTTGATTCCTATACATTAATGCGTTCCTCGTAGCTCACTGCCTCAACACGACCCCTTAGTCCTTTAGTCCAAAAGCGTACCTACAGGGACAACACATCATAAGCATATACAATCTTACTTAACATCATAACTTAACATCATAAAAACATCATAGTAAATGCATGAAATGTTGGTTAAGTAAATATGCTGGTTATTCATTAACTTCTTATTGTTGTCCCTGATTCATAATCATGCATATGGGCATCTTACCCTGTGGCATCTTACCACATTGTAAACATCGCATGGCCTCTTACCATGTGGGGCATCTTACCCCATGACATCTTACCACAAATAACATTGCATGGCCTCTTACCATGTGGGGCATCTTACCCCGTGGCATCTTACCACAAATAAACATCGCATGACCTCTTACCATGTGGGGCATCTTACCATGTGGGGCATCTTACCCCGTGGCATCTTACCACAAATAAACGTCGTATCACATCATCATATAAACATCGTATAAACATCATCATATAAACATCGTATAAACATCATCATTTCATCGTATATATTCATGCGATAAATGCATAGTCATAGTGTAGGGATGTGTTTTACCGTCCGATGCCCGTACGTCTCTTACGTACCTTTTCAAAAGGAGGAGGAGTCAACAGACTTATCTCCTTGATTGTGCTGGTACCTGGGATGGCTCCTACTTTGCTCCGATTTTTTGGAGGCTTCCAAGGAATGAAAATGGCAAGGCTCCTCACGTTTTTGCTCAGCAGGTGCTGGTGTTTGTTTGGGAGAGAATGGCCGAGATTTGGGAAGGAGGAAGAAGAGTGAATGATTGAGCCAAGTGGGATGGGCAATCAGCCTTGTACAGTTTGATTGGCATGGGTTGGGGGGTGGTTGCATGTAGGGTGGTTTTGTGGTGTTTAATTGTGTCCCGGTATTTCATACGATGTATAAAAATATCTTCCCTTGATATTTTATGATTATACTAAATCAATACAACAATTAAAACACCTAACATGCCCCCTAAACCATATCATCATATCATAAATATAACCCCCAATTAAAGTACCACAACCCTCTTAAACACATCGTAAATCATCATCGTAGCACATAATCATATAACATTTTGGGGGTATTACATCCGTAGTCTCTACTAACTCTATTAATCTACCAGTAAGGGAACCTACATTACAAGAGGCTAAACGAATCATATGGTCCTGGTTTGGAGCTAACTTCTTTACCCTAACTCTTTTGAGATGAGGGAACCCTTGCTCATTTGACACCTCACTCTGGCGTCGATGTGGCATGTCGCTTCTGGGCGACGACCTAACAACTGTTGCCCACCTACCACTATACCTGGGCTCCAGTGTAGCGCGTCGCTGCGTGGTGAGCGCTCCAACAAAATTCATCTTATATTTCATATCATGAAATGTGACTAATCATGACAAGTAAAACATAGCCTTTATATCTAAAATTTTCACAAGATCCTTGGCAAGTGCTATCAAAGTATATCAATACGAAATTCATCTTATAGTTCATATCATGAGATATGACTAATAATAACAAGTAAACATAGCCTTTATGTCTCAAATTATCACAAGATTCTTGGCGAGTGCTATCAAAGTATATCAATATGAAAATGAGATAGATTTTGAGTTCGAGAATCATGTATAAGTTTATTAACTTTTCTCCTTCTCTCGTTGGCCGTGACTCTGTGAAATTAACTAGATTTTGAAAAGATAACACTAAGAAGCCGAAATATAGGCTGTAAATGAGACGTGACACTTCAAGAGATCCGTAGATCATAATAGTTTCCGCAATTATGATATGTATATAAATAATAACATACCAAAGCCTTGACACTTACATAAATAATTTTAGGGTTTGAACAGTTGCTACTCATTGACAATGTCCTACTAAAGTTACAATCATTGAATGAAAATATTATCATCTATGTTAAATAAAATATTTCAATCTAATAATTGATCTGCTTCTGATGACACTCGTCAACCAAGCCTAATTATTAGATATTCTTTTCAGAAAGAAAACTAAACTTTGTGGCAAATATTTCTAAAATATTGTCGCTATCTTTATCTTAAATTTGCCTGTCGGCCATTGGCAAGATTTTTTCGTCAAAATATATTAATCTTTTTGAAAGTTAATACATTATGTCTTCTTAATCATGGTCGATTATTAGTGAAAATTGTCGCAGATATTAAATTTTTTTATTGGGCATAATATAATAAATTGAGAAATAATTGATTATTCTACTTCAGGACTTATGACACAATACTATGGGTGTGTTTGCGATTGCTTATTCAAAACACTTCTATGTTGCTTTTGCTTAAAGTTGGAAAAAGTTGATTTTAAGCAAACACATTGAGTATTTGTTATTTAAATAAAAAATCAGCTTAATAAATTTAAATTAATTACGAAATTGCCACAAAACAACTTAAAGCAATCAAAAGCATGCCATGACCTGCTTCTCTGCTTCTGCTTTTTTCTGCTTATTTTTAGAGAAGCAATAGTAGAAGCAAACAAATAAAACACCTAAAAACTGCTTTTTTATCTGAAAAGCAGATAAGCAGTTTTCATAAGCAATTGCAAACATCTACTATGTCAAAGAATGAATAAATATTTTGTAATTTGCTAGGATTTACATTTAATGAATATTTAGTACTTAATTAATTGTGTTTGAAATTGGATCACCCATCTCACGGGTTTTGGCTATTGTATGAGGTAGTGTCTTATGCGATATTTCATTTATTAGATGAATATATTCTCATGAACATTAGATGAAATTATACACATCTAATAGATGGATTTATCAAATAAAATATTATCTCATGGATAACCAACACCAATTACGAAAAAGTATTATCGAATGGGAAGCAGGATATCAGAAGAGTGTACACGTTGAGGCATATTGGATTGTAGTTAAAAGTAGGTGACGGTGGTGGCACTTGTAGTAATTCACTCCAATTTGAGTGGCATTTATGATGTCAAACATTCATTAAACTCTCTTTTCGACTTGGGTAAACATGGTTTGTTTGATGATGCCTTAAGGGTAGTGCCCTTAGGGACATCATCATTATTCATTTGAAATCTTTTAAAACATCATTCATTTGAAATCTTTTTTTTAAAAGGAAAAAAAAGATTCCACTTGGATGGTAGATGTTGCTCATGAGGGCAACACCCTTAAGTGCAGCAACAAAATTTCAGGTAAACAGTTAGTGGGAAAAGTATTCAATAATAGAGACATAAAACAGTGCCGTTTCTCTATATAAACAAAATACAATAAAAGAGATGCATGAAAATTTCGATATATATATACAGTTTGTTAGCGTAGAGAATTAACAAGGTTCTTATTCATAAGTAATTTGTTACGAGATGAGTAACACAGAATAATTTAAAAGAGTAAATATAGCTTTTCAATTTCCAATATTCGATAATTCTCAACACACACATTCATGTATGACATTATATAAATCAAATACGTGAAAATGCAGGCAGTGTAGCCAATCGTATGGACGGAGTAGCTATGAGAAGCCTGCTCTGATACAATGTTAAGAATATATGAGTTTCAACTCAATATCATTTAACAATAGATATAGTAACCAATGTATCTTATTAAAGAGTTAACGTAACTTCTAAAACTCCCAATGTATGACAATTCTCAACCGTATAACTTAGAACCAACAAATCTACAATACGATATAAAATATCATACGATAAGATATAAAACCAGAACAATTTTTTAGTCGCATACTGAAAAAAAAGAAGAAAAAGTTGAACACATCATTCAATTTAACTATTCAAGACATACAAACAAACGGTTTCATTGTTGCTGCCCTTAAGTGTACTGTCCTCAGATGCATCATTCACCATCCATTTGGAATCTTTTTTTTCTTTTTAAAAAAAAGATTCCAAATGAACGGTGATGATGCCCCTAAGGACACTACCCTTAAGAGCATCATCAAACAAACCCAAACAAACAAGATAATGAAGTTTTTAATCAAATCTCTGGATATTTATTTTTATACTATATTATTCATAGTAAAATTTTCGGAATAACCAATTTTAATCTCCAAATCATATCAAAAATTTTTTTTTCATATAACATCTCCAGATTTCAATTTTAGGTATTGTTTGGTATGGCCGACTTCACGATAATAGGTCAAGCCCACTCAATTTACATATCAAATATACATATAATTAATCATACTATATAAATTATTGTATACATGAATACATATCTTTCAATCATCGCATACCATATAACAAACAATAGATTAAATAATAACAAACAATAGATCATATATATATATATATACCACATATGCTGATGCCACGTAGCAATTATTTTCAATTCCAGAGCACAATTGTGGAGGACAAACATGCCCAGTTGGGAAAACCAGTCGATCATTTGCTCTGGCAATAGGAAAACTGTCCTGGCAGTATCAAAAAATTTGAACTCCATCTCTCTCGCACATAAAATACTTCCATTTTCACCCTATACAATCCCCACATGCCACAAGAATCTCTCTATAAAACTCTGATAGATATTATACGATAAAACTTGCATTCAATCTCGCAACTAAACACACTCAAATCGAGATCCTAACATGACGATATTATCAACATCTTATATCGAAGGATCCAAAGTTTTTTTTGGATATATGGGATCCATTTCTTTTTTACGTGAACTCTACATAACAAAATCAAATTTAAACCTTGTAATTTGAAGTCATCCCTCAAATTCTGTATATTTTGAAAAGTAAATCATTTAAATTGACTGCAGATATAAATACGTACACATGCAATATATCTATGTACGCAGCAAAACATTTCTGATAAGGAAACTCTCTCTGTCTCTCTCACACACATACACGCACTCACTCAGAGTTCTCACTTTCTCTCCGTCTCTCTCTGTACTGTACTGCTCACACCAATTCGCCATACAACAAACTCTCCCTCTCTCTCCATATATTCTCGAGAAATTCGCTAGTGCTGCAAAACATACGCTGCTCACATGGCGGATATCAAGAAATATGCGCCGATAAATGGTGGGACTCTGTTCTCCGACTTCAAAATCCACTTCTCAATCTTCAGAACGAAGAGAACGTTTGCGATTGCATATGGGTTTGTTTTTGTTTTCATTGCCTTCACCATTTTTCTCGCCTTTAGCCCTTCTTCAAACGCTTCTTCTCCATGGTTCACCAACATATTTGCTGTAAGTACAAGCAGCCGTGGCGGTGGTAGTTCGAGTTCTCCCACTTCGTTTTCGAGTTTCTCTGACGAGTCGTATAGATCTCGCGTTTCTTCAATTTTCTCTTTTTTCTTCTCAAACTCGTCGTCTTCGTCGCAATCCCAAAATTTGTCACGAACCGACAATGCTGGATCTCAAAACTTTTCATCTTTGGCACCGAATTTGGATAAAGGGACTCCTGCCTCAAAAAACCAGACTCAGAATGAAGAGAAAACTCATAAAGATGATGGCTTGAAGCCAAATAATGTCACAATTTTGCCACAGAGGCCTTCTGTAAACGAGAAGGTGGAACACGATACAACCCCAATAAAATCGAGTGAAGGGTCTTCGAGTTTTAAGAATCAGACACATAATTACCAGTCGAGTGATAAAAGTGAAGCCGTAGAGCAAAATCAGACTCGGGGTGAAGTGTTTTTAGACAAAGTTGAGGTCTTGAAGGCAAATCAGAGCAGTGTTTCGAATAGAACTGTTATTTCACCACCACAGCCGGTGAAAAACATTACTCTGATTTCAGACAAAGAAAACTCGGTGAAGGGTTTGATTCAGAATTTCACTTCTTCTTTGATGAAGAAACATAATGCTAGTGCTAATACTTCAAATGGGGAACAAGGGATAGATGATCTGATAAAGTCTCTGATAGATTGTGATCTGTTTGATGGGAATTGGGTGAGAGATGACTCTTATCCTCTGTACAATCCCGGTTCTTGTTCTCTGATTGATGAGCAATTTAACTGTTTTCTTAACGGTAGGCCTGATAATGGCTACCACAAATTTAAGTGGAAGCCAAGAGGTTGCGCTCTTCCAAGGTATGTGGCAAAATCTAGTTCCCCTTTATTCAAATACCTAGATTCCTGTGATTAATGTGTTTCTTTATTTGTCTCCAATTTTAAATAATTGGGTCTCTGAAGGCTGAATTTTTATGTGTAGATATTCACTGAGGTCTGAGAGTAGCATTCTAACTGCGCATAAGTTTGATAATTTCTTGAATTGGTTTGGTTCAAATCTGTTTTATTTTCATTTCAAGAAAATTAATCCATGCTAATGCCATTCCGCGACAGCGTGCGATCTCAAAGAAATTTTGGGTTTTCCGATTGATCGGTTCAATTTTTTTGTTGATATGGGATGGGATTATAGCCGTAAAATTCAAATGAACATACCTTGATCTTTTGAATATTATTCAGGTTGAACGGCAGCCATATGCTGGAATTGTTGAGAGGAAAAAGGCTAGTTTTTGTTGGCGATTCTCTCAATCGGAACATGTGGGAATCTCTTATTTGCATCCTCAAAAACTCCGTTAAAGATCAGAAAAAAGTTTTTGAAGAATCCGGCCGGCACCATTTTCGGACAGAAGCTTCTTATACCTTCATATTTGAAGTAAATTACTGAACTAATCCATATATATTTTTCCATCTTCAAGAAATACGATATTTCTTTGAAAATTTTCTCACTTTGTGTAATTTTGATAGGACTACGAATGCAGAGTGGAGTTTTTTGTATCTCCTTTCTTGGTTCAAGAGTGGGAAGTGTCGTCAAAAAATGGAACGAAGAAGGAAACACTTAGGCTTGATATTGTTGGGAGTTCAGCTGAAACATATGAAAATGCAGACATAATTGTGTTCAACACTGGACACTGGTGGACTCATGAGAAAACTTCCAAAGGGTAACTAAACAATTCTGTCTCAGTCCGATAACTTTATTGTTGAATGAATATTATGACAATATGCTAAATTATCATTTGAATAAATCAGGAAAGACTATTATCAAGAAGGGATCCATGTTTACAGTGACTTAGATGTGAATGAGGCATTTCGAAAGGCCTTAACGACGTGGGGACGATGGGTGGATGCCAATGTCAATCCCACGAAGTCTCTCGTGTTCTTCAGGGGCTATTCAGCGTCTCATTTCAGGTAGTAATTTGGCCCAAATGCAAACTATGTATAATAGGAGTTCAAGCATTACGATAAGATCAAACCGTGAATAAGCTTTATTATCTGTGTTTCTAGTGTTGTGGTTTCTTCACTATTTAAGGTTGCATTTCCATATATTCTTTGATAACCTTATTGCATTTTGCTCGTAGTGGTGGGCAATGGAATTCCGGTGGGCAATGCGACCACGAAACAGAACCAATAAAGAACGAAACGTATCTAACTCCATATCCACCAAAGATGACTGTTTTGGAGGAGGTCTTTAAAGGAATGAAGACACATGTAACATATATGAACGTCACGAGAATGACAGATTATCGGAAGGATGGCCATCCATCGATATATCGTAAACAACATCTCTCGGAAGAAGAGAAGAGATCGCCTTTAAGTTTCCAAGATTGCAGCCATTGGTGCCTCCCCGGGGTACCTGATGCATGGAATGAGATCCTATATGCAGAGCTTCTAGTTAAATTAAACAAGGTTCAACATCAGAAGAAGCAATCATAGGCGAACGATACGTGAGTTTCCGGGATGGCACGGCCTGAATGGGAACGTTGGATCACACGCGGTCACGGTCCAGTGATCACTAGGTAAGGATTCAAGCAGCAGTAAATATTCTACATGAGGATGCTCTGTTCACTGAAATGTGTTTATTTATAGAAGTGTGCATTACACTCTTAATTTTTTTTTTTAAAAAAATCACTGAATACAAGAAGAATATACAACTTTTGACATGTTTCCATGGGGAAAATGAGGCGAGAAAGGCAAAATGGCTGCAAGAATTGTAATTATATATTTTTTTTTGAACAATTACAAGTACCTTAGTTACAAATATTATCGCATCGAGACTATAAGCGAACACTAGAGTAAAACTAATACAACTAACACTATCAAAGTATAAAGTGCAACAAAGTGTAACTAACTTACAATAACTGTAGACATAACTCACATTTATGGGACTTGAACAAAGCCTTCCCTAAAGGGATCTTGGGGTTCCCTTTCGTCACTAAGGCAAGGGATTCTTGGCGTGATTATTAGTTTTATTTGTTTATTTAAGATATAAATAAATAATTGCATGATTAATATGCATGTATATATTGGATCCCAGGTTAATATATCAATAGTTGGTTGAGTTGGGACAGTGCTTTTGATGAAAGTACGATGATAAAAGTATGTCTTAACTTTAGTTAACAACTAATTAATATTGTTGATTATCTTTTTTCACACTTGTTTAATTTTTTAAATGCCTTTCAACTGTCATAATAAAAGCACTGATTTTGACACAACACTTTGCTACTTTTCATGAATATATATATTTTAGTCGAACATCTGTTAACCAACTGATTATAGTTTTCACACTTTATTCTTCATTTTTTCCTCTGCTTCACATGGGAAACATTGACCATTGTTCTTTGAATCGTGATCAACATTCTTTATTAGAACGAAATTGTCGGTTTGAAAGGTGGTCTGGAAATAGCAATTTTATAACTGCCATCTCGTGTCTCACCAGTTTTTTTAAGGATAATAAAGTATGTGCATACCTAGGGGTGCTTATCGGACCGGGTCGATCCGGACCCGGTCCGAAACCGGACCGGTTAGTCCGGTCCGAAACCGGAACCGGACTAACCGGTCCCGAACCGGTCCGGAACCGGTTTGATACCGGGATCGGTTCTACCGTTCCGGATCCGGTATCTTACCGATTCCTGACCAAACGGATCCGGTTCCGGATTGAACCGGATCCATTTAAAAAAAAAAAAACTTTTTTTCGATAAATCCTTTCCTTTTTTCCTTTTTAAAAAAAAAGAAAAAAAAAAGAAAAATCCGGTTCCGGGTTGGAACCGGTCCAACCCGAAACCGGTGGAACCGGAACCGGATCCGATCCGGTTCCTTACCGGATCCAACCGATTCCGCCCATAACGGGCCCGAAATCGGCCGGTTCCGGTCCAGACCGGACCGATTTGATCCGGTAACCACCCCTATGCATACCCTCCACAGCATAACTATAAAGAAATATTTAGCCCCAATGGGCATAGACGGATTGGGTAAGGGGTGAGGTGATGTGGGCAGATTCCTCCGACGCCGCATGTTTGAATCCCATGTAGGATAAATTTTCTACTGAAATATTGTGGGGTTTGTCCTGGGTTCAGGTCTTGTTGTTCCAGTCCCTTAGATACATGTCATTTGGTCATGTTGGTCCGCTCTCTCAGGTACCTGTCATCCGTGCACATCCATCGATTTACATGGTGGTGGTTTTGAGGGGCCGGAGTCATCACCAAAGGATTAGTCAGACGTAAGTCTGGATACTTTGTTAAACCAAAAAAATTATATAAAGAAATATTTAACTTTTTGTGTACTCAACTTCTAGCCACAGACATCCATCCTGATCTAATGACACATCATATTCTAATTTGCCGAGTTCGAGATTCGTGTAAAACCGTTTATATATATATATATATATATATATATATATATATATATATTTCAACAACTTCCTAATGTGATAATTTGGAACCTTTTTGATTAATTTGTTGACAATAACTTTTCTATATGATAAGTAAGATTGTATTTTATGGGCTCCGACGACTTTATGAATTGTGATAGTGACTAACCTGAGTTTATTGAGAGTCTATTCAAGAAAACAAGAGAGAGAAAAATTTAAATATATTTTATTTACATAAAAAAATACTCTAAATCAAAAACTTTATAAATATACATAACTCCATGCTCCGATAACAAAATATTTACTATATTTTAGTAAAGAAGAGCACTAAAGAATAACCAAATTGAGATCTTGGTGTATTTTCTTCGTTCTTCGCTCTAGATAAACAATTATATTTGATATTTCGATTTTTATTTTTTTAAAAATTTTCGAAAATACATATCTCATCTAATAAACAATATGCCTGTTAAACTATATGAACGAAGCAAAAGGAGGGAAACTGAAATGAATTCATTTCTGGTAAAAAAAAAACATTTACACGATGGCAAATAACACTTATATACACAAGTGTAAATGGTAAAATGCAAAATACAACTAAATGACTAAAAGTGTGTTTTGCTATTTTAGTTGTCCACCAACACTCCGCCTCAAACTTGGTGTAGATCAAGCACACCAAGCTTGTACATTAAAAACATGTGCTGGTTCTTTCCCTAACTCTTCGTTAGAATATCATCTATTTGTTGCGATGCATGAACATGTTTTGTTTGAATGAATCCTTCTTTTATCTTATCTAAAATGAGGTGACAGTCGATTTCAATGTGCTTAGTTCGCTAATGGTAGATATGATTGGCAGCAATATGTAGTGTGTCCTTGTTATCACAATGTAGCAGCGCCGATGCTTGTAACTCAATACACATGTCTTTTAGCAGACCTGTAATCCAAACTAATTCACATGTCGTGGCTGTCATAGCCCTGTATTCCGCAGTCATAGCCCTGTATTCCGTCTCCGCTGATGATCGACATACAACATTTTGTTTCTTTGTCTTCCAAGCCACCGACTCCCCCAACTTCACGCAATAACCGGTGAGAGAGATGCGGATCAAGGGACAAGCTGCCAAGTCCGAGTCACAAAAGGCAGTCAATGAAAAAGAATTCTGATAAGGTGACAGAATGCCTAATCGAGGAGAACCTTTATGACGTCTGATCACTCTAAAGGAAGCCTCCAAATTGACAGTCTAGTAAACCACAATCACCTCATAATTCCTTATTTATCAAATGTAAATATACCAAGGATGTATTATAGGGCTATTAATATTCTTACCTAAGTTAGAAGCTACATTAGTGCTTGTAATTACTATTATATATGAAAGAACACAGAAATGAAAGAATTCATTCAGCAAAATCGTCTCTTTGTCATGGTATCAGAGCCACATCTCTGAAATTTTTTTGAGCGATTTTTTTTTCTGTCCGAATTTCGTCTGCCTTGTCCGAAGCAATCAAAAAAAAAAAAAATTCGTTCCTGCGCTTCAACTCGACTTCGGGATTTCATCTGTATCGCGTTGAATTCGCGATTTCGGTTTCACATCGGAATTTTATTTCCGATCTTGGGTTTCTGAATCTCGCTTGAGGCGCTCGATTTCTTGCTTTCTGAATTGCTTGTCCACCCATCGGGATTTGTCCTATCTTGTCGCTGTCGTGCGCTTTTCCTGTTCGGAAAAATCTGATTTTCGAGATTTCGTGGCTCGTAGGAAATTTTTTCCTTCCCTTCATTTCTTCGTGTTGTGCGCCATTCTTGTTCAGAAATTCTGGACTTTGAATCTTGAAATTACAGATTCAATATTGTGTCCAGATTCATTTTTGTTACTTTACTAAAGATCAAAGAGTACACTTGTACTCCGGATAATAAGGGAAGGGTTTTTTTAATCCAAGTAAGTTTGACTTTGATTAGATCCTTAGCTTAGCGCAAGCGCTAAGTAAGCAAACTACCTTATGTAAAAACCGAGGAAGTAAAGTAAAAACGAACAAGGTCTTACGGCACGATCACTATATCTTTTCTTTTTCTTTATCTTTCCTCTATGGAAAGAGGGGATGATACGTGGCGTGGTATACCTGATCGTTTAGTCAACGAGATGTACGTAAGTCGACATAGCTCCATGTATATGTTCTTTGGCTTTCTATCCCCTACCTACCCCCAGTATTTTATTTACGGCTGAACTCGCTCGCTCTAAGGCTAACTCAGCCCTTCTTCGCTCCTCTTACAAGACTAGAATAGCTAAGGCTCTATAACCCGAAGATTCTTATACGATTTAAGACTTTGCGGCCTCACTGCCTCCCCCTTCAATGCTACAACCCAGTCGACGAGGTATAATCAAAGGTTCTATGCGGGCTCAAAGGCGTAAAATAGTCATTTGGGAATTGTTTCAAGTTTTTTTTTGTGTTAAAGGCTAATCAATTGCCAATTATTCTTGCTCCTAGTCATGAGCAACTTCGAATCTTTTGGAGTGAAATTTACCGGTAAAAACTACTCGGCATGGGAATTTCAATTTCGGCTTTTTGTGACGGGTAAAGAACTATGGGGCCATATTGATGGCGGTGACCCCATTCCTACTGATGAATCGACACTGGCAGCATGGAAGATCAAGGATGCTTGCACCATGACATGGATGTTAGCCTCGGTTGATCCCCTAATTGTTCTCAATCTCCGTCCGTATAATACATCCAAGTCTATGTGGGAATATCTGCAAAAAGTTTACTCTCAAAACAATGTTGCACGCAGATTCCAATTAGAATATGAAATTGGAATTTATACTCAGGGAGATCGATCGATTCAAGAATACTTCACTGGCTTTCAAACACTATGGGCAGAATTGGCGGATATTATTTATACAACAGTCCCTGATGCTTCTATAGCTGTTGTTCAGGCGGTACATGAACAAATCAAGAGGGATCAGTTCCTCATGAAATTGCGGCCTGACTTTGAAATTGCTCGTGCATCACTAATGAACCGTGAACCTTCTCCATCCTTAGATGTGTGCCTCGGTGAATTGCTTCGTGAAGAACAACGACTTCAAACTCAAGGGACGGTTCAGAAACACTCTGTCCCATCTAATGCGGTTGCCTATGCCTCACATGTCAAAGGGAAACGACGGGACTTGACCAAGGTTCAATGCTATAGCTGCAAGGACTATGGGCATTTTGCTAGCCAATGTGACAAGAAGCGCTGCAATTACTGCAAGAGACCAGGTCACCTTATTCCTGAGTGTCCTACTCGTCCTCAAAATCGTCAGGTTAACAGTTATCACGCAAATATCGGGTCTTCCTCTTCTACGGCTGCTGCTCCCCCGCATCTCACTCCTGAAACTGTTCAACAGATGATAATATCCGCACTCTCTACCTTAGGAATTCAAGGTAACGGTCTTAATAAATTGCGATCTTGGAAATTGCGATCTTGGCTTGTTGACTCCGGGGCATCTAATCACATGACCCGTAAGGCGGACCATATCCATAATATTCGCTCCTATACGGGTCCTTTACACATCACCGTTGCTAATGGTAGCCACCTCCCCATACACGAGATTGGAGATGCTAACTCTTCTGTCAGGGATGTGTTTGTATCTCCCGAATTATCTACTAATCTTATATCTGTCGGCCAGTTAGTTGATGATAATACTAATGTTCTTTTCTCTCGCTCTGGTTGTATTGTGCAGGATCAGGTGACGGGGAGGATACTCGCGAAGGGGCCTAAAATTGGACGTTTGTTTTTTTCTGCATTTTTCAATTCCTTCTGTTATTTCTATGGCTTGCAATACCGTCAATAATAATTGTTCCCTTTGGCATAAACGCTTGGGTCACCCTAATCCTACTGTTTTGTCTCATGTAATCAATTCTGGTTTATTGGGCAATAAAACTCAATTTTCATCTACTATTGCTTTTGATTGTGCCACATGCAAAATAGGAAAAAGTAAGTCTCTCTCATTCACTCATCATGGTACTCGTGCTACCCATTGTTTCGACTTGATTCACAGTGATGTATGGGGAATTGCACCAGTAATCTCTCATGCTAACTATAAATATTTTTGTCACTTTCATAGATGATTATAGCAAATATACATGGATTTATTTCCTTAGGTCTAAATCTGAAGTGTTCTCCGTATTTCAACGATTTGTCACTTTTGTAGAAACCCAATTCTCAAAAACCATAAAAATACTCCGATCAGATTCCGGTGGAGAATACATGTCTCGCGATTTTCTTGCTTTTTTTAGACCAAAGAGGCATTGTTTCTCAACACTCTTGTCCATACACACCTCAACAAAATGGGGGTGGCCGAACGGAAAAATCGTCATTTGTTAGACATCACCCGAACATTGTTACTTGAATCGGGTGTTCCTTCTAAATTTTGGGTTGAAGCCTTATCCACAGCTGTTTACCTTATAAATCGGTTACCATCCAGTGTCTTACAGTTTACATCACCTTACTACTGTCTCCATCATTATCAACCTAGCTATCGGGACTTGCACACTTTTGGATGTATCTGCTTTGTTCATTTGCCTAGTCATGAACGTAATAAGCTGTCTGCCCAAGCTGTCAAATGTGCATTTATGGGATATAGCATTTCTCACAAAGGGTATGTTTGTTATGATCCGTGTTCACATAGATTTCGTATTTCTCGACATGTCGTTTTCTTTGAAAATCAATATTTTTTTAGCACTCATTATACGACCAAGCCCAAGACACCTATACTCCCTACATTTGATGACTTACCTAGTTCTCACAACCGATTCAAACCTGGAATTGTGTATGAAAGACGACGCCAAATATTGCCTCCTTCGGAGCCCGATCCGCCGCCTGAACCTGCCCAAACATTGGATCCTGATTCTACGTTGGATTCTGTCACTGAACTTCGGCGATCTACTCGTACTTCTCATCCTCCCGATCGGTATGGCTTCTCTCCATCTTCTTTTCATGTTGTTTTGACATCTAACCCTGTTCCTACATGCTACTCTGAGGCTATTAAGCATGAATGCTGGAAAACTGCAATGGCTGTCGAATTACGGGCTCTTCAAGACAATGCCACCTGGGATATTGTATCTTGTCCATCACATATTAAGGCCATTGGGTGTAAATGGGTTTATTCTATCAAACTCCAATCGGATGGGACATTGGACCGATATAAAGCACGGTTGGTTGCTCTTGGTAATCGACAAGAATATGGGATCGATTATGAGGATACTTTTGCCCCTGTTGCAAAAATGACCACTGTACGCACTATTATCTCGATTGCCGCTTCCCATGGCTGGATGCTTCACCAAATGGATGTTACGAATGCTCACGGTGATCTCAAAGAAGATGTGTACATGAAACTCCCTCTTGGTCTTACTTCCCATTCTCCCTCGGCGGTCTGTAAATTGAAACGCTCGTTATGTGGCTTAAAACAAGCTCCACGTGCATGGTTTGACAAATTTTGGACTACATTGCTTCAGTTCTCCTTTCAGCAGAGTAAGTACGACTCTTCGCTGTTCCTTCGCAAGTCTTCTGTGGGTATTGTTCTTCTTCTTGTCTATGTCGATGATATTGTCATTACTGGGACCGACTCCGATTTGATTACTCGGCTACGACAGCATCTACATTCCTCATTTCATATGAGAGATCTTGGTCCTCTTACCTACTTCTTGGGATTGGAGATTCATAACGGACCCTCTGGTATCTTCATGAATCAATATGCACAAGATCTTATCACCATGGCCCGTCTTCAAGATTCTCCTTCTGTAGATACTCCATTGGAAGTCAATGTCAAATATCGACGTGACGAAGGTGATCTCCTTCCTGAGCCTACTATGTATCGTAAATTGGTTGGCAGCTTGAATTATTTGACCATCACTCGCCCTGATATCTCATTTGCGGTTCAACAAGTTAGTCAGTTTATGCACTCTCCTAGACATTTACATCTCGCAGCAGTTCGTCGTATCATTCGATATATCAGTGGGTCGACATCTCGTGGCCTATTTTTTCCTGCCGGAAATAAGCTTAATCTCAAAGGATTCAGTGATGCTGATTGGGCAGGATGCCCAGACACTCGTCGCTCTGTCACTGGTTGGTGCATGTTTCTGGGTCAATCTCTGATCTCGTGGAAAAGCAAGAAACAGGCTCGTGTATCCAAATCCTCTACAGAATCTGAATATCGAGCTATGTCCACTGCGTGCTTTGAAATTCTTTGGCTCCGTGGCCTATTGGATGAAATTGGTTTCTCTCAATTAGACTCCACTCCTCTTCATGGCGACAACACAAGTGCTATTCAAATCGCGACCAATCCTGTCTTCCATGAACGCACGAAACACATCGAGGTAGATTGCCATTCTATTCGTGAAGTTGTGGACAACAAGACTATCACGCTCCCGCACATTTCCACCAATCTTCAGCTTGCCGACATTTTCACCAAGTCTATGACTAGACAACGTCATCAATTTCTGGTTGACAAATTGATGCTTCTCGACCGACCAGCATCAATTTGAGGGGGGATGATAGTCTAGTAAACCACAATCACCTCATAATTCCTTATTTATCAAATGTAAATATACCAAGGATGTATTATAGGGCTATTAATATTCTTACCTAAGTTAGAAGCTACATTAGTGCTTGTAATTACTACTATATATGAAAGAACACAGAAATGAAAGAATTCATTCAGCAAAATCGTGTCTTTGTCACAAATGAGATTGCTTGGGATAATGCATAAATTGACTTAAGTTCTGAACCACATAACAAATATCAGGCCTGGTAATTGTAAGGTAGATCAATCGACCTACCAATCTCTTATATACCTCAGGATCATCTAATAAAGTATCAGAAGCAGAAGCTGGCTTATCCTTAAGCAGTAATGCATCAAGTTCATGGCTAGTCATCTTTAAATGCTGCCCGTGGGTGTATCAAATGGTTTTGCACCAAGCAAACCTGTTTCATCAATTAAATCCAATGCATATTTACGTTGACTTAAGTAACTGCCATGTTTAGATCTTGCCACTTCAACACCCAGAAAATATTTCAAAAGGCCAAGATCTGCAAGTTTAAGTTTGGAATGCAAAAAAGTCTTCAACTTAGTGATTGATTTCTCACTACTTCCTGTAATAACTATATGATCCACATACACTAGCAACAAAGTAATATCAATAGTGGTCCTCTTAACAAATAAGGAATAATCGTGCTTCGACTGGATATAACCTGCTTCAGTTAGTATACCCGTAAACTTAGCATGCCATTGTCGTGAGGCTTACTTGAGACCATATAAAGATTTACGAAGTCTGCACACTTCATTCTCCCCATGAGTTCGAAAACCAGGTGGAAGACTCATGTAGATGATCTCATTCAAATCGCCTTGAAGAAACGAATTGTTAGCATCCATTTGATAAATGTGCCAATTCTTTGCAGCATCAATGCTTAATAAGCAACGAATTGTCACAACCTTGGCAGTGGAACACATATCATGATAATCAATACCTTGTTGTTTTGTATAACCCTTAGCTACAAGTCGAGCCTTAAATTTATCAACTAAGCCATCGGCATGTCGCTTGACTTTATAAATCCACTTGCAACCGATTGGCTTAACACCAGCAGGAAGGGAAACCACATCCCATGTATGATTGGATTCCAATGCCTTAAGTTCTAATCTCATAGCCAAATTCCATCGAGGATCATAAAGTGTCTTATGGTAATAGCAAGGCTCTTTGTCGGATGAAATGGAAGCAAGAAAAGTTGTACCGGGAAAACTCGTCAACAATGGTCAAAAAATATCTCTCCCCATCATAAGTAGTTGTGTTAAAGGGGTCCCAAATATCCACATGGATTAATTGAAACAAATGTGTGGATTTCGAAGTGCTTGCTATGGGAAATTGAATTCTAGATTGTTTAGAAGCTGGACAAACAGTGCAGTGTTCTAAACTAACATTGGTATGCAAAAAGGAAGCAATTTCATTCTCAACAAAGACAAATGTCCGAGTCTTTTATGCCAAACATCATTATTGACAGTAGCTGAAGATAAAGCTCTAACAGTAGAAACTAAAGGGTAGCAATAAGGATTCAAAACAGAACAAGGATTTACTTAATAGATTCGCCTAATGAGAGTTGAGCTGGGATCAAAATGATAAAGCCCATTCTCCTCTTTACCAGTTCCCATTATCTTCCTAGACTTGAGGTCCTGAAAGATGCAAAAATGTGGAAAGAAAGCAACGAAACAATGGTGAATTTGGGATAGATTGGAGACGGAAAGTAAATTGTACCTAAAGCTAGGAACATAAAGGACATTATGAAGGGTTAAATGTTCATTCAGAACCACGGAACCTATCTTGTTAATAGAAACGCTATCACCATTTGGCAAGCTTACTGAACTAACAGAATTAGCTAGGGAACTGGAGTCCTTTAGCAAAGAAACATTGCCAATCATATGTTCACTATCCCTTGTATCTACAATCCAATGCGTCATAGAACTAGAAGTAAGAAGCCTCCTTGTGTTAGTGTTACCTGCCATATTAACTGACGCTTCTGAAGAAAATTGAACATTGCATGCACCTAACATCTTGAATATCTGCTCAGACTGTGTCTTAGCAATGACCTGTGCAGAATCCATCTTATGATCCAAGTTTTCTTCCGCATAATCTGACGAGACTACATTTGCATCAGCTGCAACCTTATTAAACTTTGAATTATATCTTTTGTTTATAACAGTGGATTGTGCTTTGTAAATGTTGGGTTTTGGCCCATTACCACTCATTTTACTTGTTGGGCTTTTGGCCCTCCTTCCTTACCATAACCGAGCCCCCACTTCCTAGCCCCCACTTCCATCTCAGCCCCTCACCCTTCGTCTCCCACCTTGCTCCAGAAGCTTCTCCTGCGCGTGCCTCTTCGGCTGGACCATCCTTGGGACTTGCTCCCCCCCCCTTCGTCTCCCTTGGTGCCATTAAGTTGGCTTGGGTTCATGATGAGGTAACGAGTCTGAAACCCGAAAATCTCTTAGAGGATTTTCGTCCCCCCCTTTGTCTTCCTGTCTCGGGTTTTTCCTTTGTGGTTGACTGAGTGCTTTGTGCTTTCTGTGTGAGAGTGGGTGCACTGTGTGTGTGGTCTTGAGCTTAGGGTGGTGATTGGTGTGGCCGTGAGTGTGGTGCTGTGTGCACTGGCAGTGGCTGTGTGCACTGGTGTGGCTGTGTGTTGAGTGTGTGCGCTGTGTGCGTGCACTGTGGGTGTGGCCGTGAGTTCGTGGTTGGTGCTGTGTGCGCCTCGAGCCCTGGTGCTGTGTGCACTGTTTGTGGCCGTGAGCTTGAGTGGTGCTGTGTGCGTGCACTGTGTGTGTGGCCGTGAGAGTGGTGATGTGTGCACTGGTGTGCCGTGGGTCTTAACCAGTGTGGTTAATTGACTGGTGGAGCTGTGTGTTCGGGCTGTGTGCTTTGGGCAGTGGTTCGGGCAGGGTCTTCGGGTAGTGTCTTCGGGCAGTGTGTGTGTCTCCACCTTTGGGATTCGATACCTTGGTTCCCCGGTGACGACGTTGAAAGGAAACCCAGCTCGACCTGAGCCCTAATTCCTTACTCTTGCTTTGCATTTCAGTTTATAGTTTTAATTAGTTGAAATTGTATACTGTGATTGTTTTTTGTTTCTTGATTGCAGGTTATCAATCGAGATCGAAAGCGGAACGAAATCCTTACAGTGGTATCAGAGCGTTCCGTGCCTGGTGGAGTGCTCGGTGGACTTCGGGCAGCAGCAAGAGTGCTCGGGCAGACCTCCGGCAGCGGCTGGAGAGCTCGGCTGGTCTCGGGCAGTGCTTGTTGGGCTTCGGGCAGCAGCAGGGGGCTTCGGGCAGCAGCTGGAGGCTTCGGGCAGCGACTAGAATCTCGTGCAGATCTCGGGCAGTGCCTTCGGTGCTTCGGTCAGTGTGGTTTTCGTCACCCCAGAGCTTTGTCTCTGGGTAGTAAGTGATTATCTTGACCCATAATCTATTTACTACGTTGTTTCTAAGTAACTGTGTCCCTTACCCGTAGGAAAATCTCTATCTGAAGCCACATGCTCGTACGCCGTTGAGTGTATTGTGATCTTGTGGGTGATAGCGATTCTTCCTTCCCTTAGCTTGGTTAATTCTTTCATTGTGTTTTGTGTGCCTTGTGGTCCTTGCTTCTGCTGTTTGGTTGTTGAAATTGTGTGTGCCTCTCTGCTTAGTTGTGATGGCTTCAATTTCTGGATATAACCTTGAACCGTTTAATGGAAAATCTGATTTTTCTATATGGCAACAAAAGATGAAAGGAATTTTAATACAACAAAAAGTATTTAAAGCTATTGATGGTAATTGGGCTGAGAACATTACTACTGCTAAGAAACTTGAAGATGACGAATATGCTTATTCTTCTATTATCTTGAACTTGTCTGACTCTGTGCTCAGGAAGTGTGGTAAACTATCATCTGCTAGAGAACTTTGGGAAAAATTAGAAGAAATGTTTACTGAAAAATCTTTGCCGAGTAAACTTTTCTTGTTAGAAAATTTTTTCAGATTCAAGCTAGACTTGAACAAAGATGTAGATGAGAATTTGGATGTGTTTACTAAATTAATTCAAGATATTAAATTGACCGGAGATAAGAATATTGACGACTATTCACCTATTGTTCTTTTAAATGCTATTCCTGAAAATTATAGTGATGTAAAATCCGCTATTAAGTACGGTAAGGATTCTATTACATTGGATACTGTAATGAACGGCTTGAAAAGCAAGGAATTAGATTTAAAAGTGAACAACGGCGGTAAGCAAGATTCAGGTGAAGTTATGCATGTTAGAGGTAGATCTCAACATAGGTATAACAAGGGTAAAAGGTCTAAGTCTAGGCCTAAGAACATGAGGTGCTTTAATTGTGGTGATCCTGGTCATTTTATTAAAGACTGTCCTGAAAAGAAAAACAAGAATCAAAATGATAATAACCAATCTTATGAACAAGTGAATCATGCTTCTTTATCTGGTGAAGACTCTGGTGATGTCTTTATGGTGACTGACTTATGTGATTCTGTGAATTATGTGCATTCATCTACTGTGTGTGAAAATGAATGGCTAATTGATTCTGGTTGCTCTTATCACATGTCACCTCTTAGAAATTTGTTTTCTAATTATAAAGAAGTTGAAAATGGTTCTGTTTCTATTGCTAATGAGAAACTTTGTAAAGTTGCTGGCATTGGTGATGTTTATTTGAAATTTGATTCTGGTTATTCTATGACTCTAAAAGATGTGAGACATGTTCCTGCTTTGTGCAATAATTTGTTGTCTTGTTCTGGATTAGAATCATGTGGTCTTGAGGGTAGATGGGGAAATGGAGTTATGAAAATCATAAAGGGTTCTTTGGTTGTTTTCAAAGGTAAAAATAAAAGACATCTTTATGTTTGCAAAACTAAATCTGTATATGATAATGTGAATTATGTGACTGATGACTTGACTGATCTGTGGCATAGGAGATTAGGTCATATGAGTTCTAAAGGTCTAGAGAATTTGCATGAAAAAGGTTGCGATGGTAAAGACGTGTTGTCTTGCATGCCTTTCTGTGATTCGTGTGTTTTTGGCAAACAACAAAGAGTGAAATTTCCGGATTTCCCTTCCCCTAATGTGACTATGAGTTCTGTGCATGTTGATGAGTCTGAGTCCAGTGCTACTCCTTGCAAGGTGGAGCATTTAACTGGTGTACGTCATGTTAATGAACCTGAAATTCATGGAATGCCTGTAAATCATGGTAGTGTTGTTGAACATGAACATGTTGTGCATGATGAATTAGTTGCTAATGAACATGAAGATTTGCATGATATAGCTTATGCTATTAGTTGCTTAATGTATTTAATGGTTAATACTTGGCATGATATAGCTTGTGCTATTAGTTGCTTAATGTATTTGATGGTTAGTACTAGGCATGGTATAGCTTATGCTATTAGTTGCTTAAATAGGTATATGACTAATCCTAGCATGGTGCATTGGAATGTTGTTCAATGGTTGTTATCTGTAGGTGATAATCTAAGTGATTATGTGTTTAATCCTGCTGATATGTGTACTAAGTGTTTGTCCCTTAGTAAATTTCAACCATGTTTAAATTTTTTAAAATTTGATACTGATGATTGATGCATGTTTAGTCCCTTGGTTAGTGTTTTATAACCTGCTGTGTGCTCGTTATAAAACTGTTACCCTGGTTACTTTCCCACTTTAACTTGCTGTGTGCTTGTTATTGTTTTTCCTTTGTCTGTGCTGTGTGCTATGACAAGAATTTGGTCCACACAATACTGTGTGTGTTGTGGGGACCCTTTGGGCGATGATGAGTCATCTATTGGGTTTTCCTTACGTTGAGGTGGAGCCGGTATTGTGCCAAGGTGGAGATTTGTTGGGTTTTGGCCCATTACCACTCATTTTACTTGTTGGGCTTTTGGCCCTCCTTCCTTACCATAACCGAGCCCCCACTTCCTAGCCCCCACTTCCATCTCAACCCCTCACCCTTCGTCTCTCACCTTGCTCCAGAAGCTTCTCCTGCGCGTGCCTCTTCGGCTGGACCATCCTTGGGACTTGCTCCCCTCCCCTTCGTCTCCCTTGGTGCCATTAAGTTGGCTTGGGTTCATGATGAGGTAACGAGTCTGAAACCCGAAAATCTCTTAGAGGATTTTCGTCCCCCCCTTTGTCTTCCTGTCTCGGGTTTTTCCTTTGTGGTTGACTGAGTGCTTTGTGCTTTCTGTGTGAGAGTGGGTGCACTGTGTGTGTGGTCTTGAGCTTAGGGTGGTGATTGGTGTGGCCGTGAGTGTGGTGCTGTGTGCACTGGCAGTGGCTGTGTGCACTGGTGTGGCTGTGCGTTGAGTGTGTGCGCTGTGTGCGTGCACTGTGGGTGTGGCCGTGAGTTCGTGGTTGGTGCTGTGTGCGCCTCGAGCCCTGGTGCTGTGTGCACTGTTTGTGGCCGTGAGCTTGAGTGGTGCTGTGTGCGTGCACTGTGTGTGTGGCCGTGAGCGTGGTGCTGTGTGCACTGGTGTGCCGTGGGTCTTAACCAGTGTGGTTAATTGATTGGTGGAGCTGTGTGTTCGGGCTGTGTGCTTTGGGCAGTGGTTCGGGCAGGGTCTTCGGGTAGTGTCTTCGGGCAGTGTGTGTGTCTCCACCTTTTGGATTCGATACCTTGGTTCCCCGGTGACGACGTTGAAAGGAAACCCAGCTCGACCTGAGCCCTAATTCCTTACTCTTGCTTTGCATTTCAGTTTATAGTTTTAATTAGTTGAAATTGTATACTGTGATTGTTTTTTGTTTCTTGATTGCAGGTTATCAATCGAGATCGAAAGCGGAACGAAATCCTTACAGTAAAATCTGTGCCCGAGGGGATAACCAACGAGTTTGTAGCAGGTAGCTTTAGTGTGTCCAATCCTTCTTTGAATTGTCTCCTCTGTTTTGGTTTGAATAGAAAACAGCTGCAGGGCTCAGCATAGGTATTATTGAGCGATGCAGTTCTTCCTGTGAAATTATTGGGAAGGCTTGACCAAGAGTAGGTAAAGGACTCATTATCATAATCTGGCCTCGTATATGAGAATAGTTGTCATGAAGCCCCATTAAAAACTGGAGCAATCTCTGTTGATGATCATTTTCAAGATATTTCCTTGCAGCAGCACACTCACACGATGGAAGTGTGATCAATGAAGTATATTCACCCCATAACTGTTTTTACTTGTAAAAGTAAACAGAAATAGGACTATTACCTTGAATTAACCGTCCAATGTCTCGATGTAAAGCATAAAATTCTAGAGCCATTCACTTTGTCAACTTGTTCCTTTAAATCATCCCAAACTTTCGATGCGTCATTTGAATAAATGATTCCTCTAAAACTATCCTTAGACACCATATTCATAATCCAAGATACAACTAAAGCATTACATCTTTCCCATTGATGTAGTGTGGTGCTATCAGCAGCTGGTTGTTTACACGTACCATCGATAAATCTTAACTTGTTTTTAGCTCTTAATGCGATAAGCATCGCTCTACTCCAAACAACATAATTATCCATTCCAGTTTAAGAATCACTAACCAGATTCATTCATAGAGCATCAGAAGCATGTAGATATAGCGGATCGTTTAAACTCACAGTGTTTGCCATCCGAAAAGGTTATGTGCGATCCAACGCAAAATTAAAAATTAAACAGTTTTCAGCTAATTGATGAAAACTTAGGATCAAATGGAAACCTAAGCACTGATACCATGTTAAACTATATGAACGAAGCAAAGGAAGGAAAATGAAATGAATTCATTTCTGGTAATAAAACATTTACACTACGGCAACTAACACTTATATAAAAAAAAGCGTATTTGTAAAATGCAAAATAATAAATGAAGAAAAGCGTGTTTTGCGTTTTAGTTGTCCACCAACAATGCCATATTTATTTTTAATATTCAAAATTAATGAAACAAATAATAATTATGTACATCTATATTATATTATTAAATAGTGAAATCTCTAATAATGAACTTTGGACTAATATATATATAATACAATATTATATATTAAAATAGGGTAAACTAGAGAAATGATTTTTGCTAAATAGTGACATTTGTAAAAGTATTCTCAAATTTTTACTACTAAATAAATATAGTCTCGTAGAAATTATTTTTTTAACAAAAATGATCCCACAAAAATTATTTAACAAATACTCAAAAATGGTCTCAAGTCCATTTTTTTCTTTTTTTAAAAAAAACGGAATCAAAGCTCTTCATGCCGCACATATCCCATATGGACGGCTCATATTCGTTACGTTTGTTTTTTAACGAAAAAATAGGATTGTGGTCATTTTTGTTAAAAACTAATTTCTGTTTGTTTAATTTTAAAAGTTAGTATTATTATTGATCATTTCTCTAATTTATCATATTAAACTATATATATATATATATATATATATATATATATATAACTCGTCGCACGGCAAAAATGAGCTCCGCCACTTGTGAAATCAACTGCGCGCTTTTGGCGGAATGGTTCAACGAATATGCCATAAATTGCATTCCTGAAGCTAATAAAAACAGTCACGTGAATTACTTGATCAACTTTAAATGCAAAAAAACCAGACCCATATCATATCTTTGACTAAAATTTCTGAATCAAGCTTTTAAAAAATCAAGAAAATAGAAAAGTCAAAACACTCGCAATCATATTTACAATGGCAAAGATTATCGATTTCTATTGAAAATAATGATGATGATGATTATCGAGAGGGCTATAGAGACATATTAGTGAAAATATATGAACGAAAGGGGGGGCTAAATCTTAAATTTTAGAAAAAAACTATAGATCATAGAATATTGATCTTTGACAAGAAATTATGTACATTATAAAATATATGTATCACAAGCACTAAAAAGGGCATGACGATTGCTCCTCGAAAATGTTAAGAATTTATGGGGTTCTTACTTATAACCAATTGATTATGATAAGAGTATCATAAAAATCTTTTTATAAGGAGCAAATATAGCTTTTACGTTTCAAATATGGGACAACAACTCTCAACACGCCACCTCATGTGTGGCATTGAGTGTGTTTGCAATTGCTTATGCAAAGTACTTTTATATTGATTTTGTTTAAAGTTGCTTTTAAACAAAAGTTTCGAGCGTTTGCTATGAAAATAAAAAAAAAAACTGCTTAATAAACTTCAAATTATTACAAAATTATCATCACACAAGTAAAAGCAATTGAACAATATCTCATTATATATTTATCTACTTCTGTTTTTACATAGTTATTTCAAGAGAAGCAATATCAAAAGCAATGAAATAAAACACTCAAAATCTATTTTTTTGTCTAAAAAGCAGATAAATAGCTTTGAATAGCAATCGCATACACCCACATTATATAAGACAATCACGTGGGGTTCCTACTCTAATATCATCTAAGAATTTATGAGGTTCCTACCTATAACAATTGGTTATAATAAGAGCATACCAGAGTCTTTTAGGAGAAATAACTATAGCTTTCAAGTTCGCAATAGACAACAACTCTCAACGCTACGTGTATCGGTTTTGGTTTCATCCGTCGCTAAATGCCTACCAAATATCAAATTTAAGATCGTTAAATAATAGATTTTTATAACACATTTATTTTCATCGTTCCACCTTAAAATTCCACGAATAATACTTACATTCGAAGACTGTCGTAACTAATTTCTTTTCTTTTTCTCTACTCTCAATCCTATAAAATCTAATATTTGCATAGTGCGTAAGTATCAAATTTGGATTTCACTTATTATGCATCACTATTATTAAATTACAGTTGTGATCATTTGTCCATATATACGTGTATATAACTAAAATAGCAATAAATTTAGTGAAGTCACCTACAAAATAAATTTTAAAATCTCTGTACTTTCTACTTCAAACCCTTCTCTTACATTTTAGCTTTTAGTCAAATAGAAAAAAAAAATTGAAAGAAAGTAATTCATCTCTAAGAATGCTGAAAACGGGTGTCTGATAAGTGATATCAAGTAGTCTGCAGTTTAGTAGGCTTAGTAGCGGCGGCGGTGGCGGTGGCGGTGGCGGAGGCGATTCTTTCACAAGATGGACACATCGTGAGAGTTGTTGGAGGAAGTTGTTTGTAAAATGGCTGAGTAGCCTTAAGTGCTCTTAATTCTTGAAGCTCCTTTTGCAACCTCCTGTTCTCTTCTGTCAGCGTCTCGCAGCACCTCTTTAAATACTCGTAATCTACCTCTGTCTGCTTCAACTTCGTCCTACCACACAACATATAAATTAACCACAGAATTCTCTAGAAAAGATACTCGTAATATATATCTTTTTCACGTACAACACACACCTAGCCCTTCTGTTTTGGAACCATACTTCCACTTGGCGAGGACGAAGATTCAACTCCTTAGCAAGTGCAAGCTTTTGTTTCTGCGCATTGTATAAAGCCAATAAGTTAAAACACATATGTATGACCCGTGAAGAGGACTCAGGACCCATCTACATGCTTTACCAACATGCATTTGTTTGTATACAGAAAGTGATGAAAATGTTTCTACACGTGACACGAACTAACTTCTAAAACATTAGCTGCACAAAAACCATATATTATTATACTTCCAACCAAGAAATACAAATAAACACTAGGGATGTCTTCACGTTCTTGCTCACAAGAATAAATCGTCACTATGAACATCCATCGATCCCTCCATATCTATATAATACAATACTAAATATGGTTTGGTTGATGCTGTCTTTGTAGGCAACAGATCAGAATATTCTCGTTCAACCTCATCCAAAGGTTGCTAGCTCACATGATACTTCGTTAAGAATACATGGGGTCCAATTCAAAAACCAATTGACAAGCATATCTTATAAATAATTCTCAACGAGCCTCTCGTATGGGGTATTATATAAGTCAAAACACGTGGACTGACAACCAACATGAGGGAGGAGTATCTTATAAAAAAGTTAGACTAACTTGTAAGCAAACGCTGAACCTTACAACATATAGTCATCGAATGACAGCAAAAAATCATGGTTTAATAGTATATTTATCAGGTCAAAACAGAATATATATAGGAACCGAAAAAATCCCGGAGAATCTCGAATCCCATAAAATATAAAAGCACACACGCACGTTGATTTGGCAATCAAGTATAATAGCTAGTATTGATGAAAGAAAGATTACAGGATTGAGGGTATTGTGTTCTTTGAAACTGTCTTCAAGAAACGCGGACTGTTCTTTACTAAGTCTGAGTTTTTTCCTTGCCACGCCATTTTCTTCATCATCACTAGTTCCCCTTGAATTTGTACACCCTCGATCTGCTGCTGCAGTTTCTTCAAAATCTCTCCTTTTACTTTTGAATATTGAAAAGTAATCCATCTGATACGATTTTTTCTTAGGAGATGAAAGTGTAGCTGCCCATTCTTCACATTTCTCCCCTCTCGCAGCTTCACTAACCACTGTCAAAACATTAATTCAGCTATTTTAAAGAAAATTTTAATATGAACTCGGATTTATTTCAAAAAAAACATATCTAAATCTTGATGGGCCGTGTAACCTTTTCACAGTGAAAACGAAGATTAATTAAATAGAAAAATCCCAGAACAAAAAAAAAACAGATAGATATTTAAGTGAAATATATATCACACAATCCAAAGTAAAGAGTAATGAAGTTAAAGCATTTACAGGTATCAGTAGGCAAAGGGAAAGGAAACTTGTAATTTGATGGAGGCTGAGTTCTGTGAACCGGAGAGAAAGGAAGAAGACGAAGCTGAAACATTGGATCTGATGATGAATCTCGCCTCTCACTTTCAGAAGAACCGGTTTCTTCACCACTTCCACCGTTTTTGTCATCTTTATCCACAGCCATGCAGAACCCTAAATCCATCCCCAGAATTTTCTGCGATTTTTCATGTAAAGAAAATGTCTTCGGGGTCTCGCCTAAGCTCAAAGCAAGCTCCATGAAAGAGGGATTTTGTTTGTTGAGTAAAAGAAAGCAAGGAAGAACTAGAGCAAGAATCTGATTGAGAGGAGCAGAGGCAATTTAAAAGAAAATTTAAGCCCACCGAAGGACTCCATTTAATTTGTCACACAAAAAGATTTATTTTCACGGAAAGGTGTTCGTCATTTTAATTTCACTTTTAAATGATTAGATTTATTTTGGTCACGCACATTATGTGAGACTAGTTTTATTTTACGCCAATATCCACGTGGATGTTAGTAATATGATACATATATTAAGAACTTATTATAATTTATATACTAACAATTGCATGATTTGGAGGTAGGTATTGAGAGACTTACCTCAAATTTCAAGAGTAATAATTAGCTAGTTAAGTAATTTATATATATTATCGTTGACTCATACGTGTTGTGTGTATAATTCATTATATCCAAAAACATATATTGTTCTTGATGTAAGATAATGAAGATGAAATAAATGTGAAAATAGTGGAGATAAAACAAACGTGATGGTGTATGACGGTTTTAAAAAAAACGAGAGTAGTTAAGAGGGGGGAGTGGAAAAAAATATTAAACCAATATTTAGAAAAAAAATGGGGACGGCCAATCAAAATGTGTAACAATAAAAAAAAATTCAACAAAAGTGTGGGAGACGAAATTTTTGAGTTTTTGAAAAAAACTTTACAAAAAATAATGTCATATGTCCAATCACGGGGCCAGAAAAATAAATTAGGATGTGCGAAAAAATTCAATTACACCTTGCACCGGTTCAGCCACAAATTTCATTGAATAAACACACTATTTTTTGATTTATTGCTCCATTGTTTGTTAACAATGACATTCTAGTAAATAGGAGCAAAAACCAATCTCAAATCACAATCACCGGCCAAAAGAGTTGAAGTATGAAAAAAGTTGGCCAAAATAGTTGAATGAATTTGAAAAATGTCACAGGGATCGAACTCGAGTCCCACGAGTTACACACATATATATATATCGAAAATATTTATATGCCCGATTTGGCCCTATTTACATATCAATTTAATATTAAAATACATATATTTTAAGTGAAAAATACATAAATTAATATACCGATTATATTAAATTGATTCATAGATAGAACACATACCCGATCCATTCAAACATTTTCCAATATAGAGGTCTATTTTGTTACACAAGATTTTGCCTACGAAAACATACTAAAATAAAATCTTGTAGCTGGAGATTAATTTGTATTATGTTGAAGAACGGTGTTAATAGTTTACACAAGGGGCCAGGGTTTTGCAATGATTACAAAGCTAGGAATTTTCCACCTTAGCCCTGTCGTCTACCAAACATATAATTAAACTGCCGAAGTTATAAAGTATTGGATTTTGCTAATAAAATAAAATTAATTAATTAAAGCGAAATTAAACTTTATAAAAAAAGTAATAAATTAAACTTTGGTCAAATAAAATTGAAAGTTTGACTATAACTAACCCCCAACCATATGTTTTACTCTGACCAGACAAGCTGACCAAATTCTTACTCTTTTAAAGAATATATGTGTATAGAGGGTGGAGGGAATATATGTGTATATAGGGTGGAGGAAGGGCGCGAGCAGGTTTGGTGTGCGGATCGGATAATCGGATACCTGATCGGGTATCCGAATATCGGGACAAACAACTCGGGAACAATCGGGTATCAGGTTAGTATGGGATTCCCGCTCCGAATATTGCGGGTAATGAATCGGGTATTATTTTATGCCCCAATCGAGAATCGTGTAGACGATCGGATTTTGATCAATTTTTAAAAAGGGAAAAAATAAAATAAAGTGAAAAACCTGATTTTTCAGGTGACCAATTCGGTCAAGAATTGGGTACTTCGTAGTCATATCCGATATTTCAGATAATCGATCCGATCCACCAAATTCTTGGAATATCCGACCCTATCCTACCCCAACCCTAGTTTCAAGGCAACCGTACCCAAAATTTTTATTTTGTGCTTTTTGTAATTTTTTTTAAAAAATTATGTTCTTCATTATTATTTTTAAAAAAAAATCCGTCAAACTAAATTATAATCGTGATTGTGTAGTGATCATAAATGCAAAATAATCAAAGGTGAAGAAACATAGAGCGGTAGAAGTTGGACTGTAGTAAATCTTGAAAAAAAAACACATAAATTAGCTAGAAAAAGTGTGCAACTTCAAATTCTTGAAAAAGAATTTTCAACAATTCAAAAAAAGACAATTAATTTGACTGTCTTAACGTCAAAATACCGCAGTCTGAGTATCCCAATGAGGAAGCATCATACCTGTGCAATGATGTTGTAACCAAATAGTCTTACCTATCCCGAGGTAGTATCCCATGAAATATATCCAACCATTCATTAGAAATATTTTCGATGATATTAGGTATGAATATTCTTAATGGGGTAGGTAAGAATATTTCGTGGTTAACATGGTGTTTTTTTTTTTTTTGGTTGAGGAAACCGAACATGGATTTTTATTTCTTTAAAATAATTTTAATGTATAAATTTAAAAGAAAAAAAAAAGAAAACTTTATATTTGATTTTAAAAAAAAAAATTATAAAATATTTGTGGCTTTTATGATTATAAGAATAATGATAAAAATAATTATAATAATTTAAAATGTAACTAAGATATTCATGGTTAGATACACATGTAGATGTAGATGGTAGGTTAAAAGAATTGAAAAAAGGGGGGGTCAGATTTGTCATGCTTTTGGGATCATTGCAATAATTGAAGTCATGCATGCTCTCATGATAAGAATTATATGTTATTAAATAGTCTTGTCAATAGAAAAAAAAAACAGAAGAAAAGAAGTCTTGTCTAACTGTACCTATGTGTCTTATGTGAATTCTTGATTTTGTAAAAATGGATTATTGGTAACGAATCTTTGCGATTTTTAAACCTGATTGATTTTGGAAATAGATATTTTATCAATATATGTTTTAAAAAATAGGTAGTTCATCATATTTGCTTTGAACATACATAGTTTATCATACTTTAATTTGTGAAAATAGGTAATTTACTCCATTTTAGTCTATAAATATGTGCAAAATACACATCTGTATATGTTATATTTTGCAAATCACAGAAGGATAAAATGTCTATTTTGAAAACCACAAGATGTAAAGTGCCTATTTACAAACCGCATAGGGTAAAATGTCTATTAATGATACCACACAGGATAAAGTACCTATTTACAAACTTTGATGAGGTAAAATGTCTATTATCGATATCCCTGGTAATTTGTAAATATACAGTTTTCCCCGTGTGATTTCAAAAATAGGTAGCTTATTCCCTGTGATTTGTAAAATAGACGATTTATCGCTCTTTAGCTTATGAATATGTGCAAAACCCTCTCGTGTATACTATTGTTTTGCACACCACAGTGGAATAAAATATCTATTTTGAAAATCACAGGAGATAAACTGTCTTTTTACAAATAACAACGGGGTAAAATGTCTATTAGAGATACTACGACGGGTAAAATGTCTATTTACACATCATAATAAAGTAAAACATCTATTATCGTTACAACAAATGAGTAAATTGTCATTAGCTCAAAAAGGGGTTCCACAAAGAAAATCCTATGGCAGCTAACCAATTGTTCTAGTCTTTGACAATGATATATATATTGACAATTTGACAATCATAATGATAATTAAGCAATGACTAATAATAACTATAATTATAGAAATAAAAGTAATAGTCAAACCATCTATTAATATTTTCTTTCGTTACTTTCTTACGTGGTAAATCACACTTTTCATACAATATCTATCCACGGGTTGAACATTCTCAATTTTTTCAGATGATATATAGTATATTCCATTCAAACTACTCTAATACTTTATTCATAATATATGAAAATCCAAATAAAATTAATAAAATTCGATAATTTCTCGTAAACCATCTCTTATCTAGCTAGTATCTAATGCCATCATTCTTAGTGGTGCAGTGACATAAACTTCTCTTAATACAGTAGATTTTGTACACGTAGAGCATTATTAAATACACTCGACATCCAATTAATTTGCTATTTTTATTTGATTATTGTTGTACGTTGTTCTTAAGGGTAGTATCTGTGAGGCAGTATCGAACGATACACATCTGATATATATATATATATATATATATAAAGATCATACACATGTCGCTTGACATTATTTTTAAGGACATCATTAAAAAAATATATATTTATATATGCATGAGGTTATCATGATTCCAAATATAATTGGGTATCTTTCTCAACTCGAGTCTTAAGTTAAGGGATATGATGCACAGACTCCTAAAAATTACTCGATGCAGTGTCAGACACTTATCGAACATGTGTCGGACACGTCACGTGACATGTCCTTTATTTTTTCATAAAAATAAAAATAAAATTTTGACGTGTTAGTTAAACTTTATGATAATATACATTTATTGTTAGTATGAGTGATACTATGATGATTTCAGTGATATGTATTTATTTATTTATATGCTTCTTGAATTTTGTAAGAATATTTTTGTTGATTTTACATGATTTTAGAATTTAGAAAATGTGAATTTTATTATTTGTAATATAATATAATATTATAAATATATATAAGCGTATCTCAGCTGTAATGTACCCTGAAATTTTTTGAAAACTTTATCATCATATCCATATCATGTTATATTAGTATTGCCGTATTAATATCCATGGATCATAAATTCATAAGTCAAGAGGAATCAAAAAAGGGAACTAGAAATGTAATCCTACAACTAAAATCAAATCATCTCTCGTTTTCTATTCAAAAACAGGACTTGGAAACTGAGTATTTATGATTTGACTTTCGTACCCGAATTAGTAATTCGGAATTTAAAGTTCACAAAGTTATAATCAATATTAAAACATTATACAAAAATTAATATATAAATATTTTAAATCAACCATATTGTATTATTTCAAATTCACACAACCATTTTCCCCAATAAATGACCAGAAATTAAAGGCAGTGTCACATCAAATCAAATATTTTGTGTGCAAGATTTTCTGAATATAAATGAGTTATGTCAATTTAATAAAGTGAATCTTGAGTTGGGACTCGATGAAAGATTTGCCTGTATCAGAATAGGCCTTAAACCCTATAATCACAAAACTCAATTACTTTCTCTCATTTTGAATATTTTTTTTAAAAAAAATTTATTAACACTAATATGCATGTAATGGCAATTAATTATAATACTTATACTTTATTGCAACCAATGCATATAATTTGTTTTTAATATAGTTGGAGGTATATTTCTTGCAAATGAGTTTTATTATTATCAGAGAATATGAAATATATATATTTGACTTCATCTTATGAAAAATATTGATTTTAAATATCATATTATACGAAAATGCGTTGATTATGGAAAACATATAATAGGGATGTAGACGCTAATTTATAAATTAGAAAGACGAAAATTATAATTATGAAAATTAAAGGGTCTATACGTAACTCGCTCTTATTATTATTATTATTATTATTATTATAATACCGCATCAAAATTGTTGGAAGCCAATAGAAACTTATTTTTTTGCTAGAAATCCAAGCTTCATTATTATTAGAGGAAATTGTAAATTAATCTCAAATATAGATATTTGTAATTGTATTATTAAACAAAAATAATCAAAAGAACTTATTTTTTAAGAAAACTAATTTAATTTTTGGTGAATGATATTAACATTATTTAATTTTTTTAATTGATGGAGATTTGAAGGGACTAAATATTTTTGAACTAGATATGACTCGAACTTGAGTGAACCTAAAACAAATGGTTTCATTGTTGCTGTCCTTAAGGGCACTGCCCTCAGGGGCATCATCCACCATCTATATGGAATCTTTTTTTTCTTTTTTTAAAAAAGATTTCAAATGAATGATGATGATCCCTCTAAGGGCACTACCCTTAAGAGCATCATCAAACAAACCAAAACAAATAATAAATTTTTGACCATGGTACTAAATCTGAGAGCTCCATTATTTAATTTCCAGGACAAAATCATTGTGATAATAATCACACACATTATAATAAAATGGTGTGCTGCGAAGAAAAGAGAGGGATGCTCCAATAGACATTATGATTACGTATTTCCCATGCTTTTCTTCTCTTATACTCTATACATATAATAATAATAATAATAATAATAATAATAATATATAAAATAATTACTGCAATCATCATGAAATTATAATCATATCAATATCAATGCATGCTCTTATTTATCCTTTGTGTGGGCAATTCATTTGGTTGGTGATATATGAGACAAAAGCCCCCAAATAGTACTGTAAAATAATTTAATAGTTCGAATCACATTATTATTGTTATTATTATTTTTTAAAAAAAAGTTCAACAACTAATTTTTTTCAAAAAATACTTATATATACGCATCAATATAATATTAAAACATAATATTCTTTAAATAAATCACCAATAATTTTACTCTAATTATATTGAGCTGGTGACCCAACTAGATCCAAACAAATAGGAGCTGAGCCACAATCAAGACTAGGTGGGGCTCGAGTCCCATATGATTTAAAAAATAAAAATTAGTATGTAATAATTTTTTGTTTTCGTTAATGTTGTGAAATCAACAGCAAAGGATGATTTTAAGCATGCATCATGCACTTTACTAATTGCCTATACAAGTTGAAAAATGTTTTTTTATTTTTCATGTACCAAATATAAGAACAAATACATAATGTATTCATTTTTCGATGTACTCTTTTTAAAAAAATATTTATATGTCATCTTGATATCTCCTTAGATAAATATTATTATTTTATATAAATTTTCAAAAATATATACAAAAATAGTATTAGAGTTATTACATTTTAAAATTTTAAATACCTTTTACACCATTCAAATAATACGATATCAAGAACGGTAGGCCTTAGCCAGGTTGGTAAAACAGCTATATTCCCTTTGCTAGTGACTCGAAATCGAGTCCTACATGTGGCGGAAAATATTCGCCCCTTCCCCTGATTTTTAAAAAAAAAACGATATGATGAACCCAACAAATTCATAAATAAGTTCTAACACTTATGAGGCAAAGAATAATTTAAAACAGATGACATAAATTAAATAACTTAGTAAAATATTCCTATATTTGGTGAGTTGTCATGCTAATATATGTAATCACATCCACTAAATATAAGAACAAGCAATACTGTGGTGATATAGAGGCGCAAAGTTTGCCCTAAACATTTAATAGCCTAACCAAACTTCTTGAGTTATTTGGGTGAATCTTGGTGGAATTTTGCCCCAATATTTAAAGCATAGCCCACGCCCAAGTAAAGTCGAGGAAAAAGTTGCAACTTAATTTGGAATTTAGATGGTTTTCAAATTATTGGATGGACCATCCATGAAAAATCTATACAAACCATAATATTAACATACAAGAAAAGCGACAATCAGGACAATAACATAATGATTTGTCACAATCTTTCCATTGTATAGACTCAAGTTCAAGTCTCCCACTCCATTTCGGTTGCAAGTTGGCCGCAGGTTGACTGGTTGTCCCATGAGTTGGATCAATTAATTAATTTATAATAATTTTGCAATTAATTTAAAATATGATTTCTTAACAATGTAAATTCATTAAAATATAATAACATAATATTTTTAATATTTTTTTTATTTTTTTACGAGTTAGCACGCCTAATCGGCGATCTGTCTCGAGTTCGGTGGGTTGAGGGTTTTCCAACCTGCTTGCAGACATGCACAACGATTTGGAATGTGAGGAGAGCCAGCCCGTTTGAGTCAGGTTAGCCTGTTTTGACAGCACTAAGTGAGGAGCCAGCCGAGCTAATATAAGAAGGTAATTGTTGGCCTTGGCCCACCAATTCTCAAACGATCATCCACAAGAATTATGTGTAGTTGGACACATGGGCTGGCCTATTGGGTTAACCCATTTTTAACATGTTAAAGGACTGTCATTTTGTTTAATATTCAGAGAAGCCCAATTAGAATATAGCCCAAAGGCCTAATTCACTTACTTTTGTAAATTTTCAAAATTCACAGTCTCACTATATGCAACACAATAAATTTATAATGTTTAGAGACAATTTCAGGCTGGTATCATATAATGTTATATGTGCATCAGCCATTTCCTTCCTTGGTGCAAGTACGTGCACCAACTATCGGTGCATGCCATTCCTCTATAGTTAAAGGAATCTGACCATACAACAGGTTTGAATACACAGAAAAATACGTGAGATTTTGGAAACGTTGACACATGCTTGATGGAAGCTTACCCGGGAGGCTATTCGTCGTGAAATCAACTCTTTCCAGCGATATGTTGAAGATGGTTGATATGGATCCTGAAAGTTGGTTCTCTCCTAACCTCCCACCCTAAAACTCAAGGCTTTCATGGATGACACAGAAAGACTCCGAATGGTACGATGTTTCACCATTTGAGCATGCACCCCACATTTGAGCTTCACTGTTTCACGTTCAATGGCAGACTTCGCTCTTGACCAGCTATCTATGTAAGTTTTGAACAATCGTCAAGCGAGAATCGTCGATATCTAAATCTATGTCAATGGCCTACGAATCGTTTGAAAGAGAGAAGAAGCTATCTGTTTCTGGAGGGAAGAGAAGAAGACGATAAGGATTGACGCGATTTTAGGGTTAGTTTTGGGAGGATGAGGGTTGATAGGGAGAGTTTGATTTTCCGCGTGGATTGCAGTTGCGACTACGGCAGCGAGCGGGACTAGAAAGTGTTGTATGTTTATGCTCTAACAATGTGTATCATGTGTATCTTAGGAATGTAGTAGTGATAAAATAATAATGGTTTCAAAGTTTATGTTGAGACGATATTTGTAATCTTCGTCCCTAAGATAATATTGTCCCGCCTTGGTGCTAACGGTTTGATATGTTAATTTATCACACAAGATACAACGACTATGACTTGTGATAGGAGCACTCCAAATCAAAAGTCCTCAAACCACAAAAGTTCAAAGCACTTAACAAGAAGAAATTTGATGAACAAACAAAATGCTCTCAATTTAATATTTTATATGATGTAGATTTTGAAATCCAATGAATAATCAGTAAACCAAGAAACAAACCCAAATGGACACTATTTGGAGAGACCACTTCGCGAAAAATTGCACCCGAATGTGAATGGACACACCATTTCACGCATCAAAAACGGGCTCGATCGATCGAGCTCATGCACAAAAGAAACAAAAATTGCCTGACGTTCCCAATCGATCGAGCCATAGTGCTCGCTCGATCGAGCACTCAAACTTTTCCCATTTATTTATTTCATTTTTTTAATAATCCCCCATATGAATTAAATTAATGCATGTAATTGAGTGCTTTGATGAACTATTATGGCGTCTGTAGAGATAGCTTGCGGCTTTGAATCTTACGTAGTAGTATTCAATCGGATTTACTTGACTTAATAGTGAAATTATAGTATTGAACTATTTAGTCATTGGTATAAACCAAGACAAGTGAACCCACACCATAACAATTCTAACCTTCGTATAGGTTTCTTACGGTTGTATCCGTTTCGGCCATGGACCACGCTTGATTTCATAAGTGCTTTTCCATTCTTTGAAGAGGCCAAACTTCGCACTTACGTAGGTGATCCCCTAAAAGAGTATCCCGATATACTCCATCATATTATAATATGTCTAAGGAATCATTAAAGGTCTTTTGCCTATCCTCGTACCCTTTTTGCAACTACACACCTTATCATAGGAATGTGTTGGAGATTAATTCTCCAAGGTGTTTGTACAATCTCGTAGTTTGGTTGTCCCTTTTTAACCTAGATCTTGGGATCTCCATAGGTTGGGTATCCACAACAAGATTTTGATTATAGGGTTTTAATCCCATTCCACTTGATAAACTATATACTTGATCTCTAGGCAAGCCTTTCGTGAGCAGATCCACAATATTTTCATTTGACTTCACATAGTCAATGGACATAATGTCATTTGAGATCAACTGTTTAATAGTATTGTGTCTACGATGTATATGTCTAGACTTACCATTATACATGCTACTATGTGCCATTCTTATAGCAGATTGACTATCACAATGTATTTTAATTGCAGGCACAAGTTTTTCCCAACAATGAATTTCTTCCAAAAAACTTCTAAGACATTCGGCTTCTTCTCCCGCTTTATCCAAAGCTATGAATTCAGATTCTATAGTGGATCTAGCAATACAAGTTTGCTTGGTAGATTTCCATGACACTGCAGTCCCTCCAATGGTAAACACATAACCACTTGTCAACTTGGAGTCTTGAGTGTCCGATATCCAATTTGCATCACTATATCCTTCCAATACATCAGGATATCTTGTATAATGCAATCCATAGTTCAGTGTGTATCTTAAATATTTAAGTACACTCGTCAACGCCTTCTAATGGTCATTGTTTGGATTGCTCATGAATCTACTTAGTTTACCAACCATATATGCAATATTAGGACGTGTACAGTTCATGAGATACATGAGACTACCAATTATCCTTAAGTATTCTAAGTTAGTGTTTAAGCCATACTTTGCTCCAATATTCATTCATATTTAAGTACACATAGCCTTCTAATGGTCACATGAGGCTTTGCTCCAATATTCATTCATATTATAATATGGTTTCACAAATATTTTAGCGTTTAAGCCATACTTTCGACACACTTGGATCACATGTGAGTAAGGTATTCCGAATTCTTTCCATTTTCCACAAGAGCATTCATCTGATTTTAGATGCACAACATGCGTATTACCCCCACGTCCTGGTTGTACTCTTGTGATAACAGAAGCTGTTAGATGTCTACGATCGAACATCTAGACATCATGATGGATGGAATGATAGTCGGCACGACTATATCTTTCGAACACATAATCTGGCCATTCTTAATTATTTTGAATCATTCGCTCCGTCTTCTTAAGCCGTTCGAAAAAATATAGCACACAACGATTAAAAGTTAATTGCACAATGGCGGTGATTGGAAGTCGAGCACCTTTCAGAATTCCATTTATGCATTCTGACATATTTTTGGTCATGATAACACAACGCCAGCCTCCGTCATGAGCAATAGACCATTGGCACTTATCAATACGACTCAAGTAATCAAAAGCCCTTAGTTCTATAAGTTTTATCTCTTCTATTGTGCGATCAAATTTTCTGAGCTGATTTTATGATCCCGTTCTCCAACATAAGTCTTTCAAATGAACGGATTTGAAGCGACTATTATAGTTTGAACAAACATGTCTCAAACAAAATCGATGTACTCCACGGGGTTATTTAAAGTCAGGACTACAAGCGGCTGCTGCAATGAGGCCCGGATGACGGTCAGAAATCAAACATACACCACCCTCGGATCTTCTCACAATATGCTTGCTAATCATCTCCAAAAACCATCTCCATGACATAAAGTTTTCTTCGTCAACAATTGCAAATGCCAAAGGTAAGACTTGATTATTAGCGTCCATTGCGACAACAATCAACATCTTATGTTGATATTTCGTATACAGATGTGTTCCATCCACATTTATTACCCGTCGGCAATGTTGAAATCCTTCTACACATGGATGGAAGGCCCAGAATAGGTAATTCAAAGTTTTTTCTCTTGGTCTGGCATTTTCAAGGTGAACCCACTCAACGACTGTGCAGGGATTCCATTTTTTGCAAAGCTCCCATATAGTAAGGCAATTTCTTCACGGAGGTCTCCCATGTTCCGTACACATTCTCAACAGCACGTCGTAAACTAAACCATCATTTTGCATAGGAGATCTCAAATCTATGTTTATCTTTAACTGTTTGACTTACATACTTTATTTCGTAAGCTGGATCATGCCGAACAATTCCCACTAACAAGCTAGCAATCATGTTTTTGTCCAAATTTGCATGATCGATCGACAGTTCACTCAAAAGGCAAGTGTGAGAACCTCCATACTTGTTTATTTTGAATAATCCAACTTCAACGAGGCCCGCAGATACCAACTGCAATGCATATCTTCTGTATTGTGTTTGCACACCACTTTTCACAATATTTTTGTACTCTTGACAACGCGGTACTCCCGTTTTGCAACACGTACAGAGTAATCCTTTACAGCTGCCTGCAGATGAGCTTTATTTTTGAAGACCATATCTAGATGGATATCCCGTTTGGAGTAGTCGTAATAACTCCCCCATCTACCTGTTGGAATGTCTACTGAGTCTCCAAATACTCCTGGATGTGTCATTGAGAAGAATGGAGAAGATTGTAATTGTTGGATAAAGGACATGAGTATTTATCGTGGTTGTCTCCGGTACAGTAACTGACACTTCTTGGGTGATTGGTATCTCCTCATATTGATATGTAATTGTTTTTGACATGACACAATTGTCAACCTCATCGTCATCAGCATCATCCTCATACGGAATATCCTCTGGTTCAGACTGAATATCATTTCCCAATTCAGCAAAACTATCTGCTAGTGGCTCAGGATCAATAACATCAGCATCTATGCGATCGTCATCTGGATCTCTACCAGATGTAGTCATTCCTTCTGCAACTATAGGCAAACAATCTACATTTTCTGGAATACAATCATAGTTTCGTGGTTCTGTTTCTATGTAAATTTCCAAGCAATTATGACCCTGTTCTGAATCCAATAGCCATGCTAAATTATAATCATATCTATTGGCAAAATTGTCTATCGTAGCCCGGAAAAATCTCTGAACATGTGTCTTGCATGTATTTTCAGAAGGAACTGGTTGATGCCAGTGATATTATATATTTCGTTCAACAACTGCATAAAATTAATAATGCGAGATATTGTGGTACCTCTCAATGGACCACGATCATATCTAATGGTATATGAATCTTGTAATATATGACCTCACCAATACAATAATATTTGAATCGACATCTCTGAAATAAATTAAATATTACAAGTAATTAATAAATTTAGTTTAGCAAATTTATATAATCTATAAGCTGATAAAATCAATAATATAACAAGATTTTTACCTGAAAAATACTTGAAGGGCGGCAAATTAAGATTGGATATTCGACAATTTCAACGATAAAACCAGAGGAAAAAACTATAAATATTATGTGATTTTCGTTTCGTTGTAGAAAATGAAGGGGTTTGGTCGTACTTTAGTAAAGAAGACGCCATATGAGATGGTGCCTTCAGCAAAAAAAAATAATTTTTTTAATGAAGGCGCCATCTGAGATGGCGTCTTCAATAATATTTTTTTAAAAAAATCTGAAGAGATGGCGCCTTCAATAATCGATAATTCTCACGGCTGAAGACACCACTTCAGATGGCGACTTCAGTTGAAGTCGCCATCTGAAGTGGCGTTTTATGTTAGTTTTAAAATGTTTTCAAATATCGATTATTTTGTTGAATTAATAAATTTTTTCGAATATTTTGTTAAAAAACCCCAAAACGATTCTTGAAGAACAGAAACCGAGACTCCTGCATTTAGATCGAAGGCTTAGGGCGGAAAGGTAAAGAATGACTTGTAAGAGTTGGCCAAAAACTTGACTTTACTAAACAAGTTAGAAAAGTTGAAGAGCATAAAAAAAAACAAATTGAAGACGCCAATTCAACTTGAATGAGTTTTGGTAAAATGTTGTATTTGAGGTTATTTGATAAGTTTTTTATTAATTTGGGTTATTATATAATAAAAAAGTTATATATATATAAATATATATATATATATATATATTATCCAAACGAACAATGATTAAGATCGAAGTTTCCACCACGTTCTCGCACCGCATTCCTCGAAAACAACAGATTAAGTCATACGTGTTAAAAGGACAACGGATTGTCTGGTCAAAAGCAGAACTTAGTTCGCATAATCCCAACGTAACGCAATAGTGAACACTTGTCAGGAAATCCTTGTTTGCTTCATTTCCCCATCTCACGATCTCCACGTATGTGTATTCCCACTCCAACTTTCTATTTATATCCTTGCAAATCTCATATCGAGTCATCCAAGTTTAATCTATCAACGATCTCATTTACATTTTCTTGGAAGTTATACAGCAAAGATTTTCAGATTTTGACAAATATGCAGGCAGCAAAGGAAACAGCAGCAAATGTTGCGGCCTCTGCCAGGTCTGGCATGGAGAAGACGAAGGCCACTGTTCAAGAAAAGGTTTGATATGATCCTTCTAATAATTCGTGAACCTAGTAACTTTTTATTATTATTATTATTTAGTTTGAAAATGGAGGAATCAAGCTTTTTTGTCTAACAGGCTGAGCTGGTGAAAACGCGTGATCCGCTTCAAAAAGAAGCGGCCACCCAAAAGAAAGAGGCGAAGATCCAGGAGGTGGAGCGCCAGAAACAGGGGGCGCGTCAGCAGAACAGCGTCGCCAAGAATGAAGAGGCCACCGGATTCACCGCCATCGGGGGTCTCACGACAGGCACTGGTGGACACCATCCAGGTGCCCCAGGCCACACGGCCGGGGGGGCGATGGGATCTGACTATCCGCAAGGAGTCCACGGTGGAGCTGCGGGTGCTGAGTATCCTGCGGGTGCAAATACCGGTATAGCTGGGGATGTAGGAAATCAGGACCCGAATGTCGCAGGAGGGAACATGACTGGAACTGGCCATACGGGTCATATGGGTCATACAGGCCATGCCATCTAAACTATTTTGTGCTTGTACTTCGGAATTTAATTGCAGCCCAGTATTACATAGGGGTTTGTTGTGCGTCAGCCTACCTTTGTGTGTGAATATTTGAAATGTATTTACTACTTTGGTGAATAAATTATGTTGTTATTATCTACATGGTCTCTGGTAATTTTCCTTGTTAATTCAGTTTCTTGAGCCTGATGTTTCAACTATATGATAAGATGCTGAGAACATTACGATTAGAACCGACTATAAACAACTTGTGATAAGATTCCGGAGCGACTGATCCCTGGTTGGAGACAGAAACGTATTATAGAGACATATGAGCTACCGGTACCTACATCGCTTTGAACACCTAGCAGCCAAGGCTAGTCCTTGCAAAGTGAACAAGACGTTGCTAGCAGCTTACAACTTACAAGAATCCATTGCGGTAGAGGTCGAGTTGCATCAACCAATCTGACCAGTGCTATGAATTTGGCCGGACTTCACTTTACGTGCCTCGCACTGCATAACAAACCATGACAAATCCAGTAAGGTACCAAATAGCTCAACCCCATCTCCAATTGTTGGGTAATCGAGCAGGCACGAAATTGCTAGATTATGAATCACATGGGACTTAACACCGTACTAAATTGAAAACCCACTTGTGAGAAGATATCAACTATATTTCTACAGAATAAAGTATGAACTGATATTGTGACAAATTATTCGAGCAAAAAATTGAAGCAGCACCGATCTTTTTCATCAATTTATCCATCACTAGTCCTTACAAATAAATGTTAAAAAGGACATAAGTGAGAACAACTTGGACATAAATTGATAGGTCCGTTAAAATGCATAAAATTTAGTATTGATACGACATGCATAGAGCAACACAACAAAGCTAGAATCTTGGAGGACAGAGCACATGTTTCGTGTCACCGTTTCATTTTTAATAGTATGGCTCCTTTCCTAGCGCATCCACGGGTCAGTCGACCCTACCTTTAAGGCAATGTGTAAATCCAACAACCCCGACTCATTTTGGGGCTATGGGTCCACCCTACGGCCCCAAATTAAGAATTTGAGATGGTCAGACTGAACAGAAGGATAAATTATACAGACAGATGCTTCAAATAACTCGATGTTTTTGCAATGTCCTGGCATCTAGTGTAAGAATTCTATAAAAAGTATAAATAATCATTCACTAATTATGGAACAGTATCTACGCGCAAAGGGTAGCTTTGGACATAGAAGCTATTACTTGGAAAAAAACAAAAGAAGCACTTGTTAACGTAAGCTTTTAAAGTGTTATTCTTCAAAAGCAAAAACTGTATTGAGGAGAAGTTGAAGTAGAAGTCCAGAAACCATATTTTCTGTCTTCTAAAGAACTATCTTTTAAGAATTTTTTAAAATAGTGTTTCCATCCAAGTACGGGAAATTCTTATATGGACCAGATTCTATCATACAACAACACATAAATACGTCTATATGTATGAATGTGTGTTGGTGTATTTCGAATCCCGGTTCATAAAAGAATTTTCTATCCAAGCAACACCTTTTTTGTTTTTACGAAAAAAAGTCACTTAAAAAAGTTACTTACTAGAAAGCTTCTCTATCCGAATCTAATCACAGTCATAGACCCTAAATAAAAAAAGTTCTTCTGCTATTCAAAATTTCAATGAATGGCATGTTCTACTGTTAAAATGTACCACTCTGAAAATTTTGCTGAGTATATGAGCTCGGTTGACTATTCCAATAAAGTTTGGAGACTGGATAAATACAGAGAATGGCCCTTTGGCCTTTACCTATTGGATTTTAGGCAAGAATTTTGGATCAAATTACATATAAAAATTATCAGCAACAGCGAGATCCAATGAGGCATTCAATCCACCGACCGAAAAAGGCATTCAATCTCAGAAACGAGCATATGTTTAAGAGGACCAAATCAAAATGATCAAGATCCATTGACAATAGAGAAGAAAATCCCAGAAAATGTTAATTAAGCATCCCAAAGACCATATAATGCAACCACCACAGAAAAACTTCATCCCGGAAACATACCAAAGTTCCTGAGTGCATATGATCCTTAAGAATCGGGCGCATCTGTTGCATTGTAACTCAGAAATCGAGCAAACAATCTCCGTGGTCGAATCAAAGTCATGATACATTGATACTTATACAAGATAACACCTATAAATCTCGTAAAATGGAACAATTGTTCTTTAACAACATAGTGGAACACTTGTTCTTTAACAACATAGTGGGACAAACACACTAATCGATAGAAAATAGATGTTCTCATCTAGAAGACTAGCGACCATCAATGAGTAGAATAACAGCAGCACATAGGACAAGAGAATATGAAATTGCCAAAATCAACAGAGCCTCTATTGCTGCGCAACAACATTCTCCAAGTACCATCTATATGTGTCTTCAAGTCCTTCTTTAAGCGAAATCTTCGGCTCCCACCCCAAACTTGCTAGCTTGGAACTATCCATAAGCTTCCTCGGGGTGCCATCCAGTTTACTCGAATCCCAAACAATCTTCCCTTCGTATCCCACAACTTCCTTGACCAATTCTGCAAGTTCCTTTATGCTAACTTCCTTCCCACTGCCCACATTCACGTGCTCCAATCCACTATACTTTTCCATCATAAAGACTAGCGCATCAGCCAAATCATCCACGTGCAAGAACTCCCGACAGTGGCGTCCCACTCCCCCAAACCACTACTTCGGCCACATTGTTAGTTTTTGCTTCGTGGAACTTGCGCAGCAGAGCCGGCAATACGTGCGAGTTTTCAGGGTGGAAGTTGTCGTTGGGCCCATATAAGTTCGTTGGCATAGCGGAGATCGCATTGAAAGAATGTTGAACGCGAAATGCCTGGCACATTTTGATGCCAGCGATCTTGGCGATGGCGTACCATTCGTTGGTGGGCTCTAATGGAGCGGTCAAGAGGGCGGATTCTGGTATGGGTTGCGGGGCGAATTTGGGGTAGATGCAGGAGGATCCGAGGAAGAGGAGTTTTATAGTATTGTGTTTTAAGGCAGAGGTGATGACGTTGGTCTGGATTTGGAGGTTGATGGTGATGAAGTCTGCAGGGTAAGTGTTGTTTGCATGGATCCCACCGACTTTTGCGGCGGCCAAGATGACGTAGTTGGGTTTGTGAGTGGCGAAGAAGGCGTCTACTGACGATTGGGATGTGAGGTCGAGATCCAAAGGGTTCGAAGGAGGAGATTGGCATAGCCGAGGGAACGGAGCTTGCGAACCACGGCGGATCCCACCAGACCGCGGTGTCCGGCGACGAATATACTGGCGGATTTGTCGATTGGGGTTAGATCCATGGCGGTAGCCGCCGGTGGAGATAGTGTTAATGGTGAATGTTGAAAGATCGATAAATTATCGATAGAACTGGAGGTAATTTTCATTCTCTCTACTTCAATCAATCAACAAAATTATCTCTCCAACTTTTGCACAGATTTTAGCTCTTAGGTTAGTTCATACAATTTCCATTTTGTAAATTTTAAATCTTCCTAATTTAATTTCAAATTTATTTTCCATTTCTAGTTTGTAAAATGATGTTTACGATGATTCTCATTCAATAATGAATTTCTTTCTTCCATTCCGTGCAATTCCTTTAGAGATCATAACTAACGACCAAATCAAAACTCACATCGATTTGTTTATAGGTTAGATTATCACTTTTGACACGTGCAAGTGCCTTCACAACCGCAACAAAAAACCCACACCAAACACATAGTGTATCAATTATGATAATTCGTGTAGGATTTACTTCAATTTTTTGTGTGTGGATTAATTAGGCATAAGATTGGGAAATATATTTATTTTTTCTGGTGGGGAACTTCTCCCTTACGTTCTGGTACTCACAACTTCAATTCAGGTCATAGTACCGCATGTACTTACGGAAAAAGAATCCTTCCATATTTCCAACAGTTTCGTACAAATTTGAAACATGGTTCTTTGAACAACAACAGGAGCACACACAAGAAGGAACGTATTTATAACATGACGTATAAACAAATTCATCTTTGCGCAGAGAAAGGAGCTAATGAAAAAAGAAAATAAAAGAAAAGAAAGAACCACAATACCCAGAAGCGAAGACATCATCTTGCAAAGCAAAAGAAAACTGCAACCAATACTACATTACTGTCTCACCGGTTAAAAACACTACATTACAAATGTTCATCCCCATAAAGAACTCAACACCTAGCACTGATAAGCGAGAATGGAACAGTAAATCAGGTAACTAAGTTTGCTAGAAACAGGTGAATGATTACTCACAGACCAGTTTTACGTAGCTCAGCCGCCCCATGTGCGAAGTGGCACCTATCCCCAAATTTGCACGACTCTTTGAAGAAGTTATCGCAGAGCTTTGTTTTGTAGTTGCTTCCAGATGTGGGAGGGCCAGCTCCAGGCCCTCCAACAGCTTTCATTGAGCCATCTGAAGAGCCTATAGTAACAATGAGCTCTCTTACCATAGAGCTAGCTTGCTGAATTTGTTCAAATGTACCCTCAAGCTCGATGTTTCTAAGATTTGGACCTGTATCGTGCTCTCGGATGGCTAACTTTGCCCCCGTTTGCCTGCAAATTTGCTTGGAATTCATTCCACCTTTCCCAATTATTGCACCAACAAGGGACGCATCGACACTGATTTTGGCAGTGGCAGACACACCAAAACCTGCCGTAGGTCTAGGCACTGTTGTCTCCATTCGAGCACTGTAACGGCCTGTAATAGCTCCAACGGCACGAGGATCATTCTCTTGAGATGAAATTATTGGTTTGCCAAGCTCCCAATCTCCATGAGCAAAGTTGCAATTGTCCCCAAATTTGCAACCTTCAGCAGTGCTGTATCTGTTGCATATTTTGGTTTTAATGGCAGCAGGAGCAGAACCATTTTGGATAGGTGGTGGTCCAGTTATGGCTCTGGTGACTGGGGGAGGAGCCAGGTTCATCATCTGGGCAACAGCCTTATAGCCACCAGGAACATAGTGAAGAAAGTGGCAGTTCTCACCAAATGGACAACCAGCAGTGCTGCAGAACAGAGTCGGTCCAATCAGAAGTGAACCTTCCAGCACAAATATAGAACCCGAGTATCAAATCCTTCCCCCACCCCCCACCCCCCACCCCCAAAAAAAAATCACTAGAAATCCTAAGAAAACATTTCCAGATTATATGAAATGGCTCAAATGTCAGCCAGAAGCATAAACTTTTTTCAATAAATAAATACTCAGACAACATGAACAAAAACAAAGAGTGGTAAGAAGGGAATTGATGTTAAGAGTCCAATTTAAAACCCATGATGACAACCAGACTCTGGACGCCCAAATTTATTTAAAAGGAGTTTAAAAGGGCAGAATAAAAGACAAGGCACTAAAACTCTAAAAACCATCACTGAGCCAAACAAAATTGGATAAAGAAGGCCCAGTCCAATTTTGTTAAATTTAGGAAGAAGTTTTAAATCCCTCTGTTACGCCCAATAATGAGAAGGGGCCCAAGAACGAAAAGCCCACCATCAAACAAGTCTACATCAAGGGCCATATCAGAAGAGACCCACGTGGAGGAGAAAGCATAAATAAGGAAGGGGAAGAGGGTGAAAGTTAGTTAGAGATTTAATCATTTGGTTAAGTGACATTAGCTGTAGCTAGGGAAAGCATCTTTATGCTGTTGTAACAGAGTTTATTCTCCGGGGATTTTGTTCTTATTTCAGCAAATTCAATCAAATACATTCTGATTTTCTTCATTCGGATTAATATTTTGCTTTCGTTGCCATTATTGTGTGAAAATTGCATCAAACAGTAGCCATTAAAAATCAGCATCCTAACACCCTCCTTGCGTTTCTTTTCTTTCTTTAAATAGTGCATTTCAAATGGAGAGCCTAAGGATGGATCTTCATTCATTTTTCACCATATAATATGCCGTGCTCTCTCTTCCACTTCATGGTAAACTCATAAATTACAAGATATATCAAAAACAGGAAAGCTTATGTAGAATAATCAACTGACTTTGGAATAAGCTTTCAAGGATTATCTTCTAATTTTTCAAGATACACATTTCATTAAACAAAAAACTTACAAGTGAGTCATTATGAGAATAGATTTCTCGCTACCACCCAGTCCATCACTACATTATTACTTCAATCTTGTAATAATGCGATGTTTTGGTTGATTTTGGACAAGCACAAGGCATTTGACAAGACACTAAAGATACCCTCCCGTTAAGACGAAATATAATTAGAAGTATTTCATGTTTAAAAGATGTGGTGCAACCGGATTAATATAATGAGATAAATCATAACGATTACAAGAAGAAACCGGTACTTTCTCCGAACAAGCATGTGTGAACATATGCTAATTACAAACAATCTCATGATTCATCCATAATCATCATATCTTAGATGAGATTTTCCTTCAAATTTTCCATATAACTAATTTTTTGGAAAATTCTTTACCTTGTTTCTCTCTCCAAAGCAAATAGACAGCACAACTATTGCAAGGCATCAAATAATGGGAAACATCATTTTTCATGGAGTGATTCAGTGATTGGAAAGAAACCATTCGATGAAGGAAATAACCAAAATTAGCCAACTACTCTTTAAAACAGTACATGTAATTTTTCTAGATTCTATCTTTCCTCTGGAAATTAAAACTGAAAAAAATGAGTTTCTCTTTTCAATTCATAAAAAACAGAAATAAACTCTATCAGGCAAGTAACATTAGGGGAAAGGCAGTTTACGGGGAAAATTAACACAATAAGCTCTACTTGATATAAGATGGTGTACCATATCCTTGAAAAAATACTCGGGACAATTCACTCAAATCGATTAAACTTGGAAAATGGCCCCCAATTACTAAGATTTCACTTTGCAATATATCTATCCAATGTATGAAGCTTAATTGATTCGAGTCATAGATACACAAATGGTGCGAAATAAAATCACAGTTTTTACTATATAAAAAACCTAATGCCCATGAAATGATATTACAATAAATCACCCAATCCAATAACTTCAAAGGTGGAATTGTCACTCTAACTGTAGGTCAATACATGCCAATACGAAAAACAAATTGGTACCCAAAGAAGTTGTGACATTAAAACACATTTTTGTAGAACAATAATAAAACCTCAGAGACCAAATACAACTTCATTTTTTAATGAAAAGTAGAAACATTTATTACAATTAGCACACGATGTTGTAGAGCATTCAAATTTCAACTTTTATATTTGGCAAGTTAAGATTTGAACCTGAAAAACTTGGTGCATGCCTTTGATTTGCTTCCTATACCACTTGATAAGGAGTCAATTTCTGTTACAAAAACATTAATTACCTTTTCTCATTAGATTTCGTTGATCTAACCATTTATTCACATTAAATAAATAGCTATAAGCTACATTCTAGTAAAAATAAATGCAAATCTCAATAATAATTACATAAACATTCTGATCAACTTAAGTTCCAGGATGAACATGATGTGCGATTTAAGCCTTACGCGCAGTCATTATTATACCTTGTTTTCTAGGGAAGTGTTGAACAGAAAAGTAAGTGTTTACAAAACAATTTATTTTATGTATAAAAAGCAAACAAGAACAACAAGGAACGATTAATCCGAGAAAGCAAAATTATCTCAATTTCAAAAGAAAATCTTGGCAAGTTGAGAAAAATAGTTAACATACACAGTATAGAATAAACACTGTCTAATGTACACTGATATTGAAGCATATATGTAGAGTACAACACAAACACGTTTCAAAGCATTAAATTAGCTTAACCAAGTACCTGGCTTGGATTTCTTAAAACCTTCACCACCATTCAGACCAAATTCACCTCTGACTCTCTTGCGGGTGTCCATAGCTCCAAAACTCATAGATCGAGATCAAATCGAACAAACTATGATATATAATAATATACTCAAACAGAGAGAAATTTACGAAAGATTCTTTCCGAGAAAACTAATGTCAAATAACAAAAATTAACAGGCGGAAGGCAAAAACTCCCCAATCTGTTTTTAGGGTTTTCGCCGTAGCGAGAGGGAGAGAAGTCGAGCAGCAAGAGTTTGAGCAGTAAAAAATGCCGGAATTGCAATGATAATATTGATAAAATTGGGTTATTTTTGCAATTTGTAAACTCAATCTATTGGACTGAAATATGTTATGTGCCTTTAAAGAAAGGGGAATTGCATGAAGTTATCATATGGAGAAATATATTATACATAAGTTCGGAAAAAAAATTGTTTGTATCAAAATATAGGGAGCTGAAAACTTTATTTACATGGGTACATTTTTTGAACTTTTGTTTTATTTAAATCTTTTTTGCTTACTAAAATACCCATAATTTCATATCTAATCTAATTAGGGTTACAAACTCATGAAATATATGTATCATCTCACCTCACTCTCTTCCCTCTCCACCACTTCCACCATCTTCCCAGCACGCCGCCACCGTCTTCACCAGCCACCGCCGTCATCTTCACCAGCCGCCCAACCTTTGTGCAGCTCCCCAGTGCTGTTGTTTGTTAAAAATAGTTGGGCGCTGCTGTTTCTGAAATTTTGGTAACAAAAATCCGATGAAGATTCCCACGGGATTCAGCAGATTCATGTGGGACTTGCAGTGATATTTTGGAAATCTCACCTCAATCTATTTCCACACCACCTTCACCACTTCCACCATCTTCACCAGCCCACCGACATCGTCTTCACCAGTCGTTGCCACCGTCACATCCTTTTCGATAAGTTAAGTATTTAGCAATACGGTAGAATTTGTAATGTGGATTAAATATGACGATGAATTACTTGAGCTTGATTTTTGTCAATCTTGAGCTTCTATATATCGATTTCTTTGAAGTATTTTCAGTAACTTTGAATTGGTATTACTGTGAGTTGTTAGGTATTAAATTTACAGCAATAATGTTTTTGGGGAGTTAATATATTGATTGTACTTTAAATAAACAAGTAAAATTGTGGGGTCCTCGTTACTTAATTCATTATGTATCCAGTTAACATATATATGTGAGTCTGAATTAAGTAAGAACATACACTGATTTAGAGTATTGTGCTAGTTAAGTTGTTACAGTACCAAATCCTGAGTACAAAAACCAACTAAATCTGTTTTCAACATATACATTACATGTAAAATGAACAACCTAAACCAGTACAACTCCTATGCAGTGGTTCACCTCGCAGCGGAATAAGACTCACGATTCCCATGTCTATGCAATCCTACAGAAACATTCACAAAACGTGAGTATAGATAAACAACTATCTCAGTGCGATATCAAAAACACAATATCAATAACAATGATAAAGCACAAGAAATCATCTATGTGAATGTTCTATCTCATGCATCCACAAATGCACCATGTCATGACATGTCTCAACACATACCCTATTATCACGAGACTAAAATGATATGCCTATTCAGCTCAATATGTCAGTGGAACCACCTCACATCTTCATATTAGCAGTACATATCATAGTACCGTCCTCAAATGATAATAACCATAGCATATATCCAAAAACCGGCATATATCGCTATATCGCATAACCGAGCATATACCCAAACCAGGCGTATATCTCTCTGTCACATAACCGAGCATATATCCAAACCAGGCATATATCTCTATGTCACATAGCCGAGCATATATCCAAACCAGGCATATATCTCAAATACATAACCGAGCATATACCCAAACCAGGCGTATATCTCACATACATATGATATCCATGAATGTACAGGCATATGATACTACCAATCATATGATAACAACATAACACAATTCATATGATATCAATCTCATAACATCATCACACAATATCTATACTCCGTACGTCAACACGTACATGTACTGCGACACAAACGAGATAAATTAGGCGTCACTGGCTAAGTGCCTCGTTGTCCTGTCCCCTGAGATGATGCTACAACAATGCCAACAATATATCATGTTATCATAGGCATAAAAATCAAATTCTACAAAAAAAAACAATTTTCAACATTCTGCCATCACCGATCGATCGCTCAAAATTCTCGATCGATCGCCGAACTGTTCACACTTCACCGATCGATCGAACAAAATCACCGATCGATCGCCACATGCTCACCGATCGATCGCCTCAATTCACCGATCGATCGCCTCATGCTCAAACCGCCTTAAAACTTTACTGTTCGCGGCGATCGATCGAGATCACATGCCGATCGATCGGCGCGATCAGAAAAAATTAGACAATGGCAATTTTGAGCTTATCTTCATGGTACTTCTTGCACAACTCATTTCCTATCATGTAACCATGATTCATGCACTCCCTAGTATCATATAAACATGTTCCTAGCATCCTAGAATCCAATTCTTGGCAAAGAAACAAGTTATGATTCTAAGCATCAATAATTGATATTCCCCTTCACATAAATCAATACCAATTACATAATTCAAGTGTAAAACCATGAAATTCTTACCAAGATAGTAAGAAAGCACTTCACACACCTTCCTAACTCAAGTCACAAGTCAATCCCAAGCTTAAACCACAAGAAAGTTGAAAGAGATGGAGAGGAGCTTGGTAGAGATTTGTAGGTGTAAAATGGTGTATTATGTGATTCCACCTCCCTAATCCACTTGATATAGATCCTTAGTTCCCTAATTCACTTGCTATCATACCATTTAGGGATAATTACATGTTAATTAACATGTACATGTAAATACAATCCAAATTCAAATTCACATGCTAATGCAACCTTAATGAAAGGTAAAGGCATAAGAAATTCATATCAAATGCATACTATAATTCATATCATTTCTTTGCACTACATTTTGTACATCATGTTTCATTCCTTGCCATATATCATTATATACATGTATTTCTTCATTATTGGTTCCACCCGAACCCCCATTAACATACCACTATTTGATATAATTACACCATAATCATATCATACGTATATCCAACAAACCGAGGCATGACAAGGGTCCTCGTTACTTAATTCATTATGTATCCAGTTAACATACATATGTGAGTCTGAATTAAGTAAGAACATACACTGATTTAGAGTATTGTGCTAGTTAAGTTGTTACAGTACCAAATCCTGAGTACAAAAACCAACTAAATCTGTTTTCTACAAAAATTTGTTATGCTCATTCAAATTTTGTGTCATCTTTTGGTATAGAAGTGGGTTTTATGAAAAAGGCCTGTCACAAATTCAGGCTTGATGAAGTGGGAATCAGAAGACTACTGAACATTGTTTCTGAAATATTAAAATACAAGGATTCACATCTTTATGGGCACTTGGAAAAACTCAAGGCCGGGGATTGCTTTTTCATGTACAAAATGGTTATGGTACTCTTTAGACGGGAACTATCATTTGATCAAACTTTGTGTTGTTGGTGGTTTTTTGTTGCTGTTTCGGGATATAATCTGATGTGGGTTGAAGAATCTCTTGTTGATAATGTTTTTTTGTTGTCTAGAAATTTTACCCTTGTTTAGATGGTTGACACGTGTTTGAATTTATGTTGGTCTTGATTTGACCTATGTTGTTTTTCGATTTCAGCTGTTGGTTTGATTTATTAGTTACTCGGTACATGTTTGCGTAATTCACATTACATAACTGGTGTACGAAAATATAACAATTGGTGCGAACTTTGTTTTAATTAACTGGTGCACGAATTTTGCAAATGGTGAAAGGAAATGTAATACTATTGCATGAAAAATATAACAACTGGTGCATGAAAATATATGCGCGAACTTTGTTTTAATTAATTAGTGCACGAATTTGCAAATGGTGCATGAAAATGTAACACTAGTGCACGAAAATATAACAATTGGTACATGAACTTTGTTTTAATTCACTGGTGCATGAATTTACAGAAAAGTAACTAGTGCACGAAAACAAAATAACTGGTGCACGAACTATATAACCCTGGTACACGAAAAATTCAAAAAAATAACTGGTACACGAAAAAATTTACTGATGCGCAAAAATATAACTCTGGTGCACGAAAAAAAGTAACTGGTGCACGAAAATATAACAATTGGTGCGAACTTTGTTTTAATTAACTGGTGGACGGATTTTGCAAATGGTGCATGAAAATGTAACACTGGTGAACGAAAAATATAACAACTGGTGCATGAACTTTGTTTTCATTCACTGGTGCACGAATTTTAAAAAAGTAACTGGTGCACGAAAATAAAATAAATGGTGCACGAACTATATCACCCTGGTGCATGAAAAATGCAAAAAAGTAACTGGTGCACGAAAATATAACTCTGGTGCACGAAAAAATGAAAACAAGTATCTGGTGCACGAAAATAATTTCGTGCATCAGTTATTTAATAAGTTCGTGCACCAGCTATTGATTTCCAATTTTCGTGCATCATTTTTCGTGCATCACTTACAGATTTTCAATTTTCGTGCAACACTTATTGATTTTAAATTTTCACAAAATCGCGAACACACACTGGAGTTATGAAAACACGCACTGGTCTGTTCATCGCAGTCCGAACTCCGTTCAACGAGCCCAATATACGAAAATGTTCACAATTCAATTGCGGCCATTTTTATACCAAATAGCCATGTGAGTCGTTGTGGAATTACCGAAATTTGATCTAGAAGGGGCGATTGGCATGACCTAGGGTTTCAGCTCTTGGGTTCGATTTCTTCGGTCCATCAATGAATTGGTCCGAGCCCATACACTGGTTAGCTTCCCCATCTCGTCGTTGATAGTCTGAAATGGTGGTTGTTGGGTTTTGAAGCGAGAGTGTGGGAAATGGGAATGCTAGAAATGTGAGTGAGAAGATTAATGGTACTATTGTCATTTTAACTTCAAATGGACTTAAGTGATTGAAGAATTTTTTCTCTGACTATATTGAATTATGTTTCATCATTGTGTAGCGGCTTGAAGTTCTCCTTTAAAAAAAATTATGAACCTATGAGTTGAGGCTCTCAATCCTTCAGGCCCAAATATGCACATATGGACCGCTTTTCTACATATTGCAAACATTTCAAAAATAGTAAATTTAAAAAATAATCATATACAATATATATTATTTCAATATTGGTATCAAACTATGTTAAAAAAATATTTATATATATGTATAGTCTCAAATATTTAGAACTAATCAATTATCATCACACAAAAAATATTTTTAATCATAAATAACCTCACATAAATATTTTAACAAATGTAGTCATACATAAATTATTATTTAATATTGTCTCATAATTATTCTAGGGGGCTTTGAGACCACACAAAAGTTTGGGACTAGTATTGATCAAAAATAAAATTTGAGATTATTTTGATTAAAAATAATTTTAGCGAGACTATATTTGATTAGTCATTGTTCGAATATTATAATTTAGATGCATTACTTGGATTATTCTTATTCATTTGGGATTTATAGCCAAGATCTTTAGTGGGCTGCCAATTCTTTTTCCTGTCTTTGATTTACATGATTTTGAAATGGGCTTACTTTGATGTTCTATCATTTCGTATAGTCATTTGATTAGAGAAGGTTCTCCCCGTTAGCGTATGGCCATATGTAAGCCAAGAGTTGACCTATTGGGTTTTATACACACAAGCCCATTAGTGACTTAATTACATCTGTAAATATATAGCTTATGTCCCTTAAATAAACACACAATTTAGTCATATATTTCTCGTCGTAGAAAAGTTCATACCAAACTAGCACTGGTGTTGAGCTTGTAGATCTGGTCAGGTTGATTGGACTTGAGGATCACCGCCATCAGATTCACGTCGGTGAAATTAATTCCTTTTCGTGCATTATATTTGATATTTGCATGTTTATATATGAATTAGGAGTGATCGTCCGTCCCCGGGTCTAGATCTGTTTATGTTTACTGTTTGTTTTCCGCTGCGTTGTATCTGACGCCGGGGGACGGAAACCCAACAGTGGTATCAGAGCCAGGTTGCGCTTTGATTTGTATATTCAATAATTAATTTTATTAGATCATTTCCTATCATTTTAACCATGTTTGAAATTTCGAAATTTTGGACTCCGAAAAATATAGAAAATAGATTAAAAAGAGTTTTAATCGAGACCTAAAATCGATAATGCTGGAATATGCTTCCCCATGTCCGGTCGTCACCTCCGTGGCAGGTGGTGCACGGTAGGAGGCTTGCGCGAGTAACATTCACGTGAATCCAGCGGGCGGTGCAGATTCTGATTTTCGCGATCAGATTTCTGCACAGCAGCGGGAGAGGTGGAGAGGAAGCAAGATTGAGCGGCCAGTTTCTAGATCTACGCATGGAATCATCGATATCAGACGACTCTCAGAGGGTGACACCCAAAGCAGCTGCAAAAGTTACAGCAGCCCGGCGAAGATAACTCCACATGCGACGCTTAGGATATCAAGGAATATCCTCCATAATTCTACAAGATCTTATCATATATTTTCATATGTAAATTAGCCAAATCATAGGTATATTATTTACATTTAAAGGAGATCTTTCCTTATATTCATGTATTGTAAATTGTATAAATATTGATACATTAATGGAATACAATTGAGCCAAATTAAATAATTGTTTTTACATGGTATCAGGCAAACAACCGATCCTTTTTTTTTTTTTTTCATAACCTCATCCCTTCGTCGTCACCACCACTCAACCCTAAGCATCAACTAAGCACTTCTCTTCATCTCGTGTACCAATCACTTCATCTCCTACCAATCATAACCTTGCACTGTCGCACTATCCTTTATACAAATTACAAAGTTGTTGACTATTCTTTTCAATGACGGACTCAACCCGCTCCTCCAGTGGCACTACCAATCAAAATACTCAACAACACAGCACCATCAATTTGTCCATCCCCATCACTGCCCACCAACATCTCTATGTCAAATTAACCAGCTCCAATTTTCCCTCTTGGCGGGCACAAATGGTAGCTCTTCTTAATATATGACCTTCTTGGATTTGTTGATGGCAGCCTCCTACCACCACTCAAAGGCTCTGATGTTGATACCTCCCCACAATTCTCTCTTTGGTTTAGACAGGATCAACTCCTCTTGTCTGCCATCTTTGGCTCCCTATCACCCTACATACTTCCGTTTGTCGCCTCTGCCACATTGTCATCCGATGCCTGGCACGTCCTAACCCGTTTATTTGCCAATAAATCTCGCATCAGAGTCATGCACTTAAAGGATGAATTATCACGTGCCAATCTTGGAAGTCAACCTGTCAGCGTATTTCTTCAATCACTAAAGTCTAAGGCTGACGAGTTGGCTATAATCGACAAGTCTCTCTCCGATGATGACTTAACATTATGTGCTCAATGGTTTAGGCCCAACTTATCGAGAAATTGATGCGCCTATTCGTGCGCGGGAATCCTCCCTGCACTTCGAGGAACTCCATGACCTTCTTGTTGCTCACGAAGATTACCTCAAACGTCTTGAATTGGCATTCCCCTCTCTTGTTGCCACCGCTAACGTCGCTACCCAGACCTCCAAACATCCATCTCGGCCTCCAAATTCCGGTGGCAGCCACTCTGCCCGTGGAGGCTATGGCCGCAACACTCACCAGCCACATCGTCGGGCCGGTTCCTACTCTCCTCGCGGTCGTGGCTCTGGACATAACAATGGTAACAATCACTATTCTTGTGATGCCCCGAAATTAATTAATGGCAATCTGGACATTAATTATGTTCATATGATGATTAAGTTATGTGTGGAAAATGAAGTGTTAACATGATTTAATTGTGTTGATTTTAATTATGAGGAAAGTATGGATTTAATGAAGTTGGTTGCATTTTTGTAAATGCTTTTAAAATACCATATTAGGGTATCTTATACATCATGTTAAGTGTTGGGGTGCAAATTTAATTAAACCCTTATAATCCCCACTACCCCACCTTTTAACTCACTTTCCCCTTTATACTCTAAATCCCCAAATCAACAACCCAAAACCCTTACCCCATCCATTTTCGTCCATGGCTTAATAGAGGAAGAGAAATCCTTCCAAAATCTTCATTTGTGGAATTTGTTGGGAGATTTGGAGTTCCCAAGAGGTATGGATACCTCCTTGATGTTTTTGTAAAGTTTTATTTGAGTTTGTTATGGTTTTGGAGGGTTTTGAAATGGGTTTGTTTGGGTGTATGTTATTTATGGTTGGGGTATGATTTTTGAAGTGTTTTATGTGGGTTTTAACGAGTTATGATGATGTTAGTGTGGTTGGAAAGTTTGGGTTTGAATGGTAAGGGATTGAGCTTAGAAAATGTTCAAAAATGGCGAAAAATCGCGCACCAGCAGGTGGCGATCGATCGCCTGAAATAAGGCGATCGATCGCCGATGGCCAGTAGCCATTTCACGTAGCAGGCGATCGATCGCCTAAAATTAAGCGATCGATCGCCGCAAGGCAAAATAGGGAGGCGATCGATCGCCTCAGTAGCGATCGATCGCCACTGTGTAAAACATGAAAAATGATGATTTTTGAACAATTTTTGGTATTTGGCTATTGTTTAGCTTCTAATATTGATTTGTATGGTTATGTAGAACCATCCCAAGTACCCACAACCTCAAGGAGATAAAGCTCTCCGATTTCTCCACTTTTGGGAATTAAGGTACGTAAGAAACGTACGGGCATCGGACGGTAAACCATACTCCTACATATGATGTTTATGATGATGAATGTGATAAGTAAGTTTATGATGATGATGTTTATGATGATGATTGTGATAAGTAAGTTTATGATGATGATGTTTATGATGATGATTGTGATAAGTAAGTTTATGATGATGATGATGATTGTGATAAGTAAGTTTACGATGATGATGTTTATGATGATGATTATGATAAGTAAGTTATGATAAGTAAGTTTACGATGATGACGTTTATGATGATGATGTTATAAGTAAGTTTATGATGATGTTTTATACGATGTTTATCATATGGTAAGATGCCATGCGATAGGGTAAGATGCCCATATGGTAAGATGCCATACGATAAGGTAAGATGCCCACAGGGCAAGATGCCCATATGGTAAGAAGCCATACGATGTTCACGATATGGTAAGATGCCATACGATAGGGTAAGATACCCATATGCATGAATGTGAATCAGGGTCAACAAAAAGAAGCTAACGAATAACCAGCAAGTTTACTTAACCAAGATTTCATGCATTTACTGTTATGTCTCCTTTTATGATGTTAAGTAAATGTGTATATGCTCACGAGGTGTTGTCCCTGTAGGTACACTTTTGGACAGAAGGCTCAGGGTCGGGTTGAGACAGTGAGCTATGAGGAGCATGAAAGAAAATAGGATACATGATTTTTGGATAGTCTCTACTCTAGGAGTAGTATAATCCTATCGCTTTAACATTCATTTTGAGAATGTAATTAATTAAGTTTTGAAATTTCATTTTTTGGCCTGTAATCTTATTAGCTCAAACTACAACCGGAACCTTAAGACGTTATTAATCCATGTTTAGTCCATTATATGTGTTTAATATGATGTTAAGGTAGGAAGACCCTACATTAGTGGTCTCAGAGCAGTGGTTAGATAACCCGGGAATGAGTGAAGGGTAGCCTTAGCAATAAGTTGGCTAGGTACTTCTTTCTAAACATGTTTTGTACATAAGTTGCATGTGAAGTATAAGATGTTACACTAACATGTTTGATTATCTGACGATGTATTATATGAACTGCCTTTGGTATTGTTGTTAACCCTTGTGTTGCAGCATGGCAGCGAATGTTGAAGTGGGAGATGCAGACAGTGTGAATGCAAGTGCAGGACGTACGAATCCCCTACCCCCGCCAGCCTTTGGCGAAGAACCGTCTGAACAGCAATTGCTGCCTGGGGAACTGAGTTTGACTCAATTTCTTGCATACCGACCCCCGACCTTTGAAGGAACTGAAACAGGGGAACAAGCTGAAGAGTAGTTAGAGAGAATAGAGCAAATCTTCGTGGCAACTCCTTGTGCTAAGACGGCCTGGATAAGACTAGCAGAGTTCCAGTTGGCCAAGAAGGTGCTAATGTGGTGGAAGACCACAGTAGTGGAGCAAGAGGCTCAAGGTCATGAGGTTAATTGGAAGTTGTTCAGAACTCGGTTTCTGACCCGTTATTTCTCAGCTGCTGCACGACAAGCCAAGGAAGATGAATTCACTAACCTCAAGCAAGGTAACATGCCGGTGTCAGATTATGCTCTCCAATACTGTTCTTTGCTCAGATATGTGCCTCATATCGCCACAAGTACGCAAGCAAAGATGAGGAATTTCATGAAGGGCTTGAGGCCGGAACTGTATGATAGGGTGATCACTTATGGCCCTACTTGCTTTGACGATGCACTTTCACGGGCTGAGCTAGCCGAACTAGGAGTTGGTGCATACCCTAATACCGTACCACCTCCAGCACCCCCTCAGAAATCCACTCCTGATAATTTGAGGCCGAGGGGTGATCAGTTCAAGTCAAGAGGAAACACATCGGCGTCAAGGTTTAGTGGTAAGAGACCCGACAATCGTTGGAAAGGAAACCGTAGGGATGACGCCCAGTCAGGAAGAGGACAGCCTCAGGGAGGCAGATTTGGGAAGGTCATGTGCTCTACTTGTGGGCAACCACATCTGACAAAAGACTGCGCAGGATGCTATGTTTGTGGCAACAAGGGCCACTTTGCTCGGCAATGTCCCAACCGAGAGGGACAACAGAACTCTGCGGGGAGGCCTGCAGACAGAGCAATACAGCACAGACCACCTTTTCTACCGAGGCAGTTTGGAGGTCAGCCCATGGGGCCACCTCAGGGACAAGTTTATGCTTTGACGAGGGAGCAGGCTACAGCGGCTCCGGAGGAGGTTATAGCGGGTACGTGTCTTTTATTTACGCACCCTGCTTTTATATTGATCGACACAGGTGCATCACACTCTTTCGTGTCGACAAGTTTTGTGGAAAGGCACCACATATGCACGTCTCCGTCGCCCACGCCTCTTATAGTCTCGACCCCCGCTGGAAGAAGTATGATTACTGATCAGATTGTCTATGATGACCTCATTTATTTTGAGGATAACGAGCTAAGGTCAGATTTGATTGTTCTGGGGATGTCAGATTTTTACTGCATTATAGGCATTGATGTTCTGAACAGGTATCAGGCAGTTGTGAAATGCAGGCAGAGGACTGTCCGATTCAGATCTGATATGGGAGTCCAGTGGACATTCTTTGGGGATGGTTCTCGATCTAAGATCCCGTTGATATCTGCTGTCAAGATGGCGCAGTTGTTGGAACGAGACCATACAAGATATCTCATATATGCCGTTGATGTTACGGAGAAGAAAGAAGAATTAAAGGGTGAGGATGTGCCTGTAGTGTCGGAATTTCCTGATGTTTTTCCGGAAGAGATGATTCCCACCGGCGAGAGAGGTCGAGTTTGGGATTGAGTTATTACCGGGTACGTCTGCCATTTCTCGTGCCCCTAATTAAAGATTCAGTTGCAAGAGCTCCTTGATAAGGGCTATATACGCCATAGCGTATCGCCCTGGGGTGCACCAGTTTTATTTGTTAAGAAGAAAGATGGTTCGATGCGTCTGTGCATCGATTACAGACAACTGAACAAAGCTACAGTGAAGAACAAGTATCCACTCCCGAGGATCGATGATTTGTTCGACCAGTTGCAGGGTACGAGGCTCTACAGTAAGATCGATCTGAGGTCGGGTTACCATCAGATTCGAGTAAGAGAAGAAGATGTCCAGAAGACAGCCTTCAGGACTAGGTATGGGCACTATGAATTCCTAGTCACGCCTTTTGGGGTGACGAATGCCCCAGCTATTTTCATGAGTTTGATGAACAGGGTGTTCCAGCCATATTTGGATCAATTCGTCATAGTTTTCATTGACGATATACTCATTTACTCCCGGACCGAAGAAGATCATGTAAGGCACTTGAGGACAGAACTTCAGATCCTTAGGGATCATCAGTTGTATGCAAAGCTCAGCAAGTGCGAGTTCTGGCTGAGCAGTGTAGTGTTCTTGGGTCATGTTATATCTACCAGCGGGATATCTGTGGATCCCAGGAAGATTGAAGCTGTGATGGAGAGGGCGGCACCCACTTCTGTACCCGAGATACGGAGTTTCCTTGGCTTAGCAGGTTATTACCGACGTTTTGTCGAGGGATTTTCTAAGATCGCTAAGCCGCTGACACAGCTGACTCAGAAAGGAGTCCCATTCTTTTGGTCCGAAGCTTGCGAGGAAAGCTTCCAAGAATTGAAACGTCGTTTGACGACAGCGCCAGTGTTGGTGATTCCTTCTGAGAATAAGAAGTTTGCCTTGTACACGGATGCATCATTGCAAGGTTTGGGCTGTGTGTTGATGCAAGATAAGCACGTGGTGGCTTATGCTTCGAGGCAGTTGAAGCCTCATGAGACCAGATACCCAGTCCATGATCTGGAACTGGCGGCCATCATTTTCGCCTTGAAGATTTGGCGTCATTATCTTTATGGTACGACGTTTACCATCTATACGAACCATAAGAGCCTGCAGTTCCTATTCACTCAGGCTGAACTGAATATGCGTCAAAGAAGATGGATGGATTTGCTCAAGGATTATGACTGTGAGATTGAGTACCATCCTGGTAAAGCAAATTTGATAGCAGACGCCTTAAGTCGGAAGGTGAAGAGTACTGCTGAGGACGCTATGTGTTTATCAGCTATGATGACTTCTTATTGCCATCTGGGCTATGATTTTGATGTGGACATGTCGCCGGTGCCAGTGTCGACCTTGTTGACTGAGCCAGACATATTTGAGGCTATCAGGAAGGCCCAGAGGTCGGATGATGAGGTTCAAAGATGGTCATTTATAGTACTTCAAGGACGGCCATCAAAGTTCAGAATGGCAGAAGATGATTCCTTGAGATTGGGCAACCGATGGGTAGTCCCAGATACACCAGAGTTGCGTAGAGGAATATTGGAGCGAGCCCACAGTAGTCGGTTCAGTATCCACCCATGAGGAAGGAAGATGTACAAGGACCTATGCGGTCAATTCTGGTGAAGACGCATGAAGCGTGATGTGATCACTTTTGTTAAAAGATGTTTGATCTGCCAGCAGGTAAAGGCAGAAAGGCAGAGGCCTGGTGGCGAGCTGAAGAGCTTGGAAGTACCTAAGTGGAAGTGGGAGCATATATCTATGGACTTCGTGACCCACTTGCCAAGAACGGCCTCTGGATTTGATGCGATCTGGGTGATCGTGGATAGGCTGACGAAGGTAGCTCATTTCATCCCTTACAGTATGACTTTCACGTATCTAAAGATGGCCCAATTATATGTACGGGATGTAGTGTGGTTGCATGGGGTTCCAGTCTCGATCGTGTCTGACAGAGACCCAAGGTTTACTTCTCATTTCTGGGAGGGTCTCCAGACAGCTTTGGGCACCGAGGTGAGACTGAGTACAGCTTATCACCCTCAGACAGACGGCCAAACGGAGCGTACTATACAGACGCTCGAAGACATGTTGAGAGCATGTGTTTTGGAGTTTGATACTCCGTGGCAAGAGTCTATACCACTGGTAGAGTTCTCCTATAATAACAGCTATCAGGCGAGCATTCAAATGGCCCATTTTGAAGCTCTTTATGGTCGACGCTGTAGGTCACCGCTGTATTGGGAGGACTTGACGAGTAAAGCGGTCGGAGGACCGGATATGATTAAGGACATTGAAGAAAAGATTAAGATGATACGTTTAAAGATGAAAGCGGCCCAAGATAGGCAAGCAGCCTATGCCAATAAGCGGCGACGGCCGCTAGAATTCCAAGTAGGAGACAAGGTTTTCTTGAAAATCTCACCCTTCAGGGGTGTGGTCCGTTTTGGTATGCGGGGAAAGTTATCTCCGAGATATGTCGGACCGTATGAGGTGCTGCAGCGTATTGGTACATTGGCTTACCGTTTGGCTCTACCGCCGTCCTTATCTGGGATTCATGATGTTTTCCACGTTTCTATACTACGGAAGTATGAGCCAGACCCGTCTCATGTTTTACAGCCTACTGAAGTGCAGTTGGATTCAGATGTATCCTACGTTGAACGACCAGTCAGAATTCTGGATCGTGAGGATCGCAGATTACGAAGTAAAGTTATACCGATGGTCAAAGTTCAGTGGGATCGTCGGGGTGTCGAGGAGGCTACGTGGGAGACGGAACGGCATATGATGCAGCACTACCCGAAACTATTTTCTGGTATGATTTATGTTTAGTTTCTTTTGGGTAAGTGCATGCGATTTCGAGGATGAAATCTTATAAGTAGGGGAGTATTGTGATGCCCCAAAATTAATTAATGGCAATCTGGACATTAATTATGTTTATATGATGATTAAGTTATGTGTGGAAAATGAAGTGTTAACATGATTTAATTGTGTTGATTTTAATTATGAGGAAAGTATGGATTTAATGAAGTTGGGTGCATTTTTGTAAATGCTTTTAAAATACCATGTTAGGGTATTTTATACATCATGTTAAGTGTTGGGGTGCAAATTTAATTAAACCCTTATAATCCCCACTTCCCCACCTTTTAACTCACTTTTCCCTTTATACTCTAAATCCCCAAATCAACAACCCAAAACCCTTACCCCCTCCATTTTCGTCCATGGCTTAAAAGAGGAAGAGAAATCCTTCCAAAATCTTCATTTGTGGAATTTGTTGGGAGATTTGGAGTCCCCAAGAGGTATGGATACCTCCTTGATGTTTTCGTAAAGTTTTATTTGAGTTTGTTATGGTTTTGGAGGGTTTTGAAATGGGTTTGTTTGGGTGTATGTTATTTATGGTTGGGGTATGATTTTTGAAGTGTTTTATGTGGGTTTTAACGAGTTATGATGATGTTAGTGTGGTTGGAAAGTTTGGGTTTGAATGGTATGGGATTGAGCTTAGAAAATGCTAAAAAATGACGAAAAATCGCGCACCAGCAGGTGGCGATCGATCGCCTAAAATAAGGCGATCGATCGCCGATGGCCAGTAGCCAATTCACATAGCAGGTGATCGATCGCCTAAAATTAAGCGATCGATCGCCGCAAGGCAAAAGAGCGAGGCGATCGATCGCCTCAAGTAGCGATCGATCGCCACTGTGTAAAACATGGAAAATGATGATTTTTGATCAATTTTTGGTATTTGGCTATTGTTAACTTCTAATATTGATTTGTATGGTTATGTAGAATCATCCCAAGTACCCACAACCTCAAGGAGATAAAGCTCTCCGATTTCTCCACTTTTGGGATTTAAGGTACGTAAGAAACGTACGGGCATCGGACGGTAAACCATACTCCTACATATGATGTTTATGATGATGAATGTGATAAGTAAGTTTATGATGATGATGTTTATGATGATGATTGTGATAAGTAAGTTTATGATGATGATGTTTATGATGATGATTGTGATAAGTAAGTTTATGATGATGATGTTTATGATGATGATTGTGATAAGTAAGTTTATGATGATGATGTTTATGATGATGATTGTGATAAGTAAGTTTATGATGATGTTTATGAACAATATTTATAATCCCAAGCAGGTTAACTCAGCCACTAAATATCCCCTGCCTCTGGATATTGAGCCGACTTGCACTTCTGAGGCCCTTAAAGACCATTGGTGGCGTGCTGCTATGACTGAAGAGTTCACTGCTCTCCTTCACCATGGTACTTGGTCCCTCGCACCTCCCGCACCTAAGTCCAATGTCATTGGGTGCAAATGGGTCTTACGTATCAAACGAAAACCAGATGGGTCCGTTGATAAATTCAAAGCTCGTCTTGTGGCAAAAGGTTTTCATCAATGACTCGGGATCGACTACACATCCACCTTCAGCTCTGTCGTCAAGCCCGTTAGTATTCGGACGGTTCTCTCCCTTGCCCTGCAGCATAACTGGTCCTTAATACATCTTGACATTAGCAATGCCTTCTTGCATGGTTCCTTAACTGAGGTTGTTTACATGTGCCAACCACCAGGATTTGTTGACTCAAATCTTCCCAATCATGTATGTCGTCTACATAAATCCCTTTATGGCCTTCGGCAGGCTCCAAGAGCATGCCATTCTGCTCTTAGCTCTGCCCTACTCTCCTTTGGCTTCACGCAATCTCGATCGGATACGTCCTTATTCACTCTCCACAATGGCCCTTCACATCTCCTTTGTCTAGTCTATGTTGACGCTCTCATCATCACTGGCTCTGACTCCATCAAAATTCAATCTCTCATCCATCATTTGGGTAAATTATTTGCTTTCATGGATCTTGGCCCTCTTTCTTACTTCTTAGGCATTGAAGTTGCTTCCTGTAACGAAGGCTTATTTCTCTCTCAACACAAGTACACAATGGACGCCAAACCTGATACTACACCATTGCCATCTAGTACCTCAAATATCATCCCATGTTCTGTAGTGGGACTATCATCGCGCCATTGTGGAGCTTCAGTACCTCACTCTTACACGGCCGGATATCTCATCCACTGTGAACCGTATGGCCCAATCCATGGCCAATTCCACAGCTGACCAATGGGATGTTATCAAGCGCCTCTTTCAATATCTCAAGGGCACTCTGATTCATGGTCTCCAGTCTCTCCTGATTTCTTTATTACTGCTTACTCCGATGCTGATTGGGCTGGTGATTTTAACCACTACAAATTGACCTCCGCTTATGACATATTTCCCTGGACTTCTTTGTGACAATATCGGCGCCACAAATCTGGCTCTTCATCATGTCATGCACTCTCATATGAAACACATTGCAATTGATCTCCACTTTATTAGAGATCTCTCATCCAAAGGTGTTCTCACGGTCTCATTTGTTCGTACTAAAGACCAACTGGCGGATGTCTTGACAAAGCCGTTAAATCGAGCTCGTTTCACTTCTCTTCGCTCCAAAATCTCTGTGGCCGATGACACGTCAATTTTGCGGGGGCGTATCAATGAATATCCTCCATAATTCTACAATATCTTATCATAATTAGCCAAATCATAGGGATATTATTTACATGTAAAGGAGATCTTTCCTTATATTCATGTATTGTAAATTGTATAAATATTGATACATCAATCGAATACCATTGAGCCAAATTAAGTAATTGTTTCTACACAGGAAAGGCCAAAGCCGCTCCAAAAGTTCAAGGTCCGGCGACCAATGGTGGTGCTACAGATGGCGTGTGACGTAGGACGTTCGAGTTGCAGCTCTGTTTCTCCCAAGAGGCGGCGGCAGGCTGCACCCTAGCAACAAACCCTAATTTTCAACTTTTGGAGAAAGATGAACAGTAAACCCGATTTAAAATAATTTTTTTAAACAAAATTGATTGGGCTGTTTGAATTTGGGCTAAGTATTTGGGTTTAGATTGTTAATTTTGAATCCAAATTATTTGGAGTCCATAAATTAATTTGGGGTCATTTTAGATATTTTTTGGATATTAATTTTGAAATAACAAATCATAAAAATTAATTTATTAAAAATATGTTTTTTAATTTGTTATTTAAAATATAGATTTTACAATTAGTTGAAAATTTAATTAATTAAAAATTGAATGAAAATGTTTCATTTACTTTGTTAATTTATTTTCGATTAATGTTATGATTTTAAGGTAAAATAGTAATTTTACCAATTAATTGAAAATTTAATTAATTGGAAATTAAATGAAAATGTTTCATTTAATTTGTTGATTATATTTTCGATTAGTATTATAATTAAGAGGTAAAATGGTGATTTTACCAATCAATTGAAAATTAATTAATTAGTAATTAAAAAAATTGTTATATTTAATTTGTTAATTTTATTGTCAATTAATGATACGATTATTGGGAAATGATAGAATAAATTAATTATTATGATCTAATTACATGTGATGTGATTAGTGCAATTTCATATATTGTAATTGTTTAGTTTAATGTTTAATTGCATATGATGTGATTGCATGGTGGATGATTACATGCATTGACCAATGTGTTTAGGTGTATGTTTAGGTTTGTAATATTTCATTATTTTTATGATTTTTGGTTATCGGGCCAGCGAGTCTGATCTCTCAATTTTCTGATGTATCCCACCACGGATTTGTATCCATATTCTCTTATTTGCATGATTTAAATGTAAAATTATTAAAATTAGTGGGAGATCAAGATTGAGGATGGAGTACCAAGAATCAAGACACGTATAATGAAAGCAAAAATGTAATATGATTGCATTGCATACCTACATCACCTTAGACAGACTTGTGATCCACATATAGCTCATGTGGATCAATTAGGAAAAGGCTGTAATCGTCCATATTTATTTTTATTTTGCATATGATGTATGATAAATGTTTGTTTGTATGTTTTATTAGTACGTATGATGATGCATGAATAAAATATAGTTGCATGAATCCGGCAAACAAACAAACGAACACTTGATGAGATTTAAAATAAATTACCTCTTTTGAATATGATTCAAAAAATTTAATATCAAACTGTGAATGGGAGCACAAAGGGGTTTGATGCTTCCTGTCTTCGATCAACAGTTAAGCCATGTGATGCTACTCATGTCATGTGTAAGTAATCCATCATGCATAGCAACGCAGCAGAATATATACTAAACACCGGATCCATACATAGGTAATCATATCGGATAAAGGATTACAAAAGTCTCACCCTTGTAGCGTGTTTGAGCAGATTCCACGGAGCACCACGTCAAACGATCCTGAGTCACGAGCAACACCTCCAAGATCTTGCCTCAACGGTATCCACACGATTAAACGAACAAGGGATGTTCAAGAACAAGTTGCTAGGCTTATTCTTGAACCAAAACCGAACTCACGGTTCAAAACCGATCAATGGCGGCCAATCAAAACTCACACAATTCACGGCGGCGTTGGTGGCGACGGCGAATGTGATTGTCGAGTTGAGAGAGGTGGCCAAGAGCTCAAGCTAGGTTTTTGGTTTTGATGATTGTGATATCAAGGAATGAATCATCAATTAATCACCTTGTTATCATTATAAACAATTTAATTAAAGGCTTTCTCAAAGCCTCATGGGCTCAAACCCATGATTTAATTAAATCCTCATAATTATTTAATTAAGACTCTTCTTAATTAATTAATTCATCCAATGAATTTAATTCCCTTTATTGATTTAATCTTTTGTGCGACCCGATAGGATCTTGTAATGTTGGCAGTGACATAAAATCTCATTTTACGTTACAAGCAATGAGCGGTGTCTAGCAACACATCGAGGCTACCCAAATTACAAGAATGTCAAGGACTCGACATAACCTTTAGAACTTGTGATAATATTAACCATGTAACTTAATCACTTTGTCCTTTGTGTTTAGATTGAACACGAGTCATGGAATAGTCATACTCGTATATTCAATCTTTATTTCTTGATCCCCAAGTAGAACTAGAATAAACGAATAAGCTCGATATCTTATATCGACTCATTCGAGCATGGCCATGCATTTTAGTTCTCAGTTGATCAAGGGCCAAACACATCTCCTGTTATATAGGAGGGACAAATCCTATCTCGATCAGTCAACATCCCTCTACATAATTTGTAGTGTATCCAATAATCGCCTTTATAGTTTACCCTGTTACGGGTAACGTTTGACAATATCAAGATACATAACTCCTTATGTTGGGATCTCTGATGATCACAAGTCGTAAGGATTACATACATTATTATCACTATGAGAATTGCATATGATGATCATATAACTATCCATGTTGCATTCTCATGGTGGGTCTGTCCAGTACATCGTTCTCTAACATGTACCCATGTGTTGATTTGATATCTCATATCAATGAACAATTCATCAATCAATACATACTAGTCTCTACGTATTATCATTATCCCTATTCATGATAATACTTGACTAGGGACAATGTTTAAGAATAATACAATATTATTCTAAGGACATTAACTATATATTAATTCACATTGCACAGTTAAACGAATAATATATAATAATGAATTGTCATTCATAAAATCATAAACATTGTATGTCAAAACAATCCTCTAATGACTTGTCTTATGGCATATCCCAACAAATCTCCCACTTGCACTAAGACCACTCAGACATATACCTAATGCCTAGAGATCTAGTATGACGATCATGCTTCTGATGTGACAGTGGCTTCGTCAATGGGTCAGATACGTTATCATCTGTTGGTACTTTACATATTTTAACATCTCCCCTTTCAACGATTTCTCGAATGAAATGAAAGCGCCGAAGTATGTGCTTGGATCTTTGGTGAGATCTAGGTTCCTTAGCCAATGCGATCGCTCCATTGTTGTCACAATAGAGTCCTATCGGATCTTTAATGCTAGGCACCACTCCAAGTTCAGAAATGAACTTCCTAATCCAAACGGCTTCCTTTGTTGCATCCGAGGCAGCAATATACTCAGCTTCCGTTGTAGAATCGGCTACTGTTTCTTGCTTTGAACTCTTCCAGCTCACAGCACCTCCATTTAGGCAATACACATATCCAGCTTGCGATCGAAAATCATCTTTGTCAGTTTGGAAGCTTGCATCAGTGTAACCCATTACATTGAGCTCTTCCTCACCTCCATAAATCAAGAATGTATCCTTAGTTCTTCTCAAGTACTTCAGGATATTCTTGACAGCAATCCAATGACCTTCACCTGGATCAACTTGATATCTGCTTGTCATGCTCAAAGCATACGATACATCGGGACGAGTACATATCATGGCATACATGATAGATCCAATAGCTGACGCATATGGAATCTTACTCACGCGTTGTCTCTCATCTGGTGTTGAAGGACACTGTTCCTTCGAGAGATATATACCATGTGTCATAGGCGCGAATTCTTTCTTTGATTCTTGCATGCTAAACCTTTTAACCACTTTGTCTATGTATGTACTTTGACTTAGGCCGAGAAGCCTTCTTGATCTATCTCTATAGATCTTGATTCCTAATACATAGGTGGCTTCTCCCAAGTCTTTCATCGAAAAGCAGTTCCCTAGCCAAATCTTTACAGATTGTAAGGCAGGGATATCATTCCCAATGAGAAGTATGTAACATCTACATACAACACTAGGAAGATAATTATGCTCCCACTGACCTTCTTGTAAACACAAGGTTCATCTACGTTTTTGATAAAACCAAACTGTTTGATTGCATCATCAAAACGAATATTCCAACTCCGAGAAGCTTGCTTCTATCCATAAATGGATCGTTGTAGCTTGCATATCTTTCCAGCATCCTTTGGATCGACAAAACCCTCGGGCTGTGTCATGTACACATCCTCGAGCAGATTTCCATTAAGGAAAGCTGTTTTGACATCCATCTGCCAGATTTCATAATCATGAAAAGCAGCTATTGCAAGTAAGATCCTTATGGGTTTAACCATGGCCACTGGTGAAAATGTTTCATCATAGTCAATACCATGCATTTGTTTGAATCCTTTTGCAACCAGCCGACCTTTATAGGTTTGTAATTTACCATCCATATCGGTCTTTTTCTTGAAAATCTATTTGCACCCTATGGGTCGTACCCTTCAGGTGGATCAACCAAAGTCCATACTTGGTTTGCATACATGGATTCCATCTCAGATTTCATGGCCTCTTGCCATTTCTCAGAATCAGTGCCCATTATAGCTTGTTGATAAGATGACGGCTCATCCTCATCAATAAGTAGTAAGTCACCTTGTTGAGTCACAAGAAATCCATATCTCTGTGGCTCCCGGTGTTCTCTTACAGACCTACGCTGGGCTTGTGTCTCTTGAGCAGGTACTTCTTCCACAACAGCTTGCGGTGCCTGCTCTGTTTCCATCTCAATCTCAGGTTCAGTGTTTTCATGTGGTTGAACTTCACTTAGTTCTATTTTTCTCCCACTGGTTTTTCTAGAAATAAATTCTCTTTCAAGAAATACACCAGTCCGAGCAACAACTACTTTGTTCTCGGTGGGATAATAGAAATAGTATCCTTTCGTTTCCTTAGGATACCCCACAAATAAACACTTATCAGATTTGGGTCCAAGTTTGTTAGTGGCGTGACATCTAACGAAAGCCTCACAACCCCAAATCTTCATAAAAGACATACTAGGACGCTTCCCAGTCCATATCTCATATGGTGTCTTTTCCACTGATTTAGATGGAACACGGTTCAGTAAGAAAATCGCTGTTTCTAGAGCGTGTCCCCAAAACGATATCGGAAGATCTGCATGACTCATCATTGATCTAACCATGTCTAACAAGGTTCGATTTCTCCTCTCGGATACACCATTCCATTGTGGAGTATACGGAGGAGTGAGTTGTGGGACTATCCCACACTCCTTTAGATAGTCATGAAACTCTTGGCTTAAGTATTCACCTCCTCGATCTGATCGAAGGATTTTGATACTTTTGCCAAGTTGGTTTTGTACTTCATTCTTGAAATCTTTGAACTTTTCAAAGGTTTCATGCTTATGCTTCATTAGGTACACATACCCATATCTACTGAGGTCATCAGTAAATGTAACGAAGTATTGAAAACCACCTCTAGCTTGTGTACTTATTGGTCCACATACATCACTATGTATTAGTCCCAATAAAACATTTGCCCTTTCAATATGTCCCTTGAAAGGGGCTTTAGTCATCTTGCCCATTAAACAAGATTCGCATGTTTCATATGATTCAAAATCAAATGAATCTAATACTCCATCCTTATGAAGTTTAGATATGTGGTTCTCGTTTATGTGGCCCAAGCGACAATGCCAGAGATAAGTCGGATTACAATCATTATTTTTAATCCTTTTAGTATTTATGTTATAGATAGGCATATCAAGATTTAATAAATAAATACCATTCACCATTTGTGCACTAGCATAAAACATATCATTTGAATAAATAGAACAACAGTTGTCCTTTATCATAAATGAAAATCCACACTTGTCTAAACAAGAAATAGAAATAATGTTTTTGGTAATAGATGGCACAAAATAACAGTCTTTTAAAATCAACGATAAATCAGAAGGCAAAGATAAATAATAATCTCCTATAGCTAATGCAGCAACTCTTGCTCCATTTCCAACTCGGAGATCAACTTCGCCTTTCGCCAACAATCTACTCTTTTTGAGGTCCTGCACATTTACACAAATGTGAGATCCACATCCAGTATCTAATACCCATGATGAAGAAGTAGATAAATTGACTTCTATAAAAAAAATACCTGAAGTGGAAGTCACACTTCCTTTCTTTAGATCCTCCAGATATACTTTGCAGTTTCTTTTCCAATGGCCGGTCTCACCGCAATGGAAACAGTTCCCTTCCTTTGCTATCCCTCCCTTTGGTTTCAGTGCAGAAGGCTTTGGCTTAGATTTAACAAAGACCTTCTTGTTCTTCTTGAAGCTCTTAGCTTTAGTCTTTCCTTTGCTCTTATTCACAATAAGAACATTTGTAGGTTTAGACTTCTTGCTATTTGCTTCAAAAGTTCTAAGCATGCCAAGTAACTGTGGTAGTGTCTTTTCTATTTCAATCATATTGTAATTTAAGACAAATTGACTGAAGCTTTCAGGCAACGATTGCAAGATCACGTCAGTGGCCAACTCTTGGTCCAAAGGAAAACCCAGCTTCTCCAGATTCTCAATATACCCAATCATCTTGAGTACATGAGTTCCAACCAGACTTCCTTCTACCATTCTACACTGGAATAACGCCTTAGAGACGTCATACCTCTCTTGTCTTGCTTGTTGTTGGTACAGTTGCTTAAGGTGCTCGATCATATCAAACGCCTCCATTTCCTCATGTTGCTTCTGAAGCTCAGAGTTCATGGTGGCAAGCATAAGGCACCCAACATCAAGTGCGTCACTTTGATGCTTCTTGTAAGCATCTTTGTCGGCTCTTGTAGCCGTTAGGGGAGGTTCCTCAGCAGGTAAGGGTTCCTCTAGGACATATTGTTTCTTTTCTTGTTTGAGGACTATCCTCAAGTTCCTATGCCAGCCTAGGAAATTTGTCCCATTTAATTTGTCCTTCTCAAGGACCGATCGCAGTGATAAAGTGCTTGTTACATTGTTAGTTGCCATGGATATCTACAATATAAATATGCAAAATAAGTTTATGATTTAATCATTTAACATGGTCTTATATTAAATGATACTCCCACTATTTTGTTAAAAAAATATCAACCCTCGAAACCTTTAGTGGGCCAAGATCCATATTTCGCCTAATCTTGAGTTAGCTTTGGCTAATCGCCCAAGACTCGGTTATTTAGGTAGACAACACTTTGTCAATTACATCACATGTAATTCTTGGATAGTTGGACGAACAACGCTTTGTTCAATTCATCAAATGAATTATTATCCAACCCATGCCTCTAGGTTCCCAATCCTATTGAGATAACCTAGTTAAGTCGTATCCAATTTAAAGTATAACGGATATCACTTTTATCCTTTCGCGCCTTACTAAGATTGCCACGGTGCTTTGCTTTGGCAAACCCACACATGTACAATCGAAGTTTTTGACGAGTACTTTTAATTTTGGAAGGCATCTTAAACTTAATATTTTAGAGGGATTTATTGATCTCATGATTAGTTTGATAATTCAAAAATATGTCCACTACATATAGGTGTATACATATCTACATATATGTGTAATACAATTATCAATCTAAAACATAAGATAAATCATGCATCAACATACATAATTAAAACGTGACATGGTTATATCCCCTAGCGATTTTCTCAAGCCAATGAGAAAATCATAAGGGTCAACCTAAGGTAACTTCACAAGCACCTTCCTTTGGCTCCAATTTGTGAATGGCCTCCTCATCCCGACACGATGCTCCATCTTCATTGATCACCATCAACAATAAAAATATACTATTTACAAGATATAGAATTCCTCGATTCACATTCGAGGGGAACATAGGGGAGGGATAACATTTAGAATAAAATAGAGAAGGCACGACACGCAGGTCGTATTATAAATTACAAACAATCACAAATCCTATCTAATAGGTCAAAGAGCTATAACCATGCACCATGCTCAAACAACACATAAAACATGCTTTAACATTTAATTAATTAAATTCTAAACATTTTAAAATTTAATTCTAATTAAAACTGTAAAATAATTTTGAAAACTTATCGTACGCTCGGGACATCACATGCCACGAACTTAATGCGACTTAGCTACGAACCAACATGGTTCGAACCAACCATACACCACGGCTGGACCAATTATGGGCCTAGGGTTCGAAACCCTAGCCCACGACATGGTCCAAGCCGATGGCTTGGGTGCGGCGCCGCTAGGGTTCCAAACCCTAGCCGCCTTGCACCACGTTGGTTTCTTTCGAGCCAACTTGTTCAAAACCCTAGCCCTCATGTGGTGTAGCCGCCAACACGTATGATTCCGAGAATCATGCTCCGAACCATTATCGAGCCAAAGAGTTCAAAACACATCAACGTCTCGAAACCTCCATGCATGAACATGAGCCACAACGACTAAACCATCTCGAGCATAGGAGTCCGAAACCCCTAGCCCTCACGTGGCTAAGCCGTGGGTCAAATGCATGGTGGTGGCCGAATACAACTTGTTACGGGTTCGATTGTTCGCTTCGTGTATCGTATACATCAAACATCAATTATATCAAATATAATTTCATGATAATTTCACAAACTTAATATCGACATATCATATATGTTCATACGGTTTTAAATAGCATGCAATATTAGTTCTAATACAATTTAATCACCTAAATCCGATATGAGCCTTGTACACGGCTCTGACTGTAAGTAATCCATCATGCATAGCAACGCAGCGGAATATAAAATTTTATGGATTACTAAACACCGGATCTAAACATAGGTAATCATATCGGATAAAGGATTACAAAAGTCTCACCCTTGTAGCGTGTTTGAGCAGATTCCACGGAGCACCACGTCAAACGATCCCGAGTCACGAGCAACACCTCCAAGATCTTGCCTCAACGGTATCCACACGATTAAACGAACAAGGGATGTTCAAGAACAAGTTGCTAGGCTTATTCTTGAACCAAAACCGAACTCACGGTTCAAAACCGATCAATGGCGGCCAATCAAAACTCACACAACTCACGGCGGCGTTGGTGGCGGCGGCGAGTGTGATTGTCGAGTTGAGAGAGGCGGCCGAGAGCTCAAGCTAGGTTTTTGGTTTTGATGATTGTGATATCAAGGAATGAATCATCAATTAATCACCTTGTTATCATTATAAACAATTTAATTAAAGGCTTTCTCAAAGCCTCATGGGCTCAAACCCATGATTTAATTAAATCCTCATAATTATTTAATTAAGACTCTTCTTAATTAATTAATTCATCCAATGAATTTAATTCCCTTTATCGATTTAATCTTTTGTGCTACCCGATAGGATCTTGTAATGTTGGCAGTGACATAAAATCTCATTTTACGTTACAAGCAATGAGCGGTGTCTAGCAACACATCGAGGCTACCCAAATTACAAGAATGTCAATGACTCGACATAACCTTTAGAACTTGTGATAATATTAACCATGTAACTTAATCCCTTTGTCCTTTGTGTTTAGATTGAACACGAGTCACGGAATAGTCATACTCGTATATTCAATCTTTATTTCTTGATCCCCAAGTAGAACTAGAATAAACGAATAAGCTCGATATATTATATCGACTCATTCGAGCATGGCCATGCATTTTAGTTCTCACTTGATCAAGGGCCAAACACATCTCCTGTTATATAGGAGGGACAAATCCTATCTCGATCAGTCAACATCCCTCTACATAATTCGTAGTGTATCCAATAATCGGCTTTATAGTTTACCCTGTTACGGGTAACGTTTGACAATATCAAGATACATAACTCCTTATGTTGGGATCTCTGATGATCACAAGTCGTAAGGATTACATACATTATTATCACAATGAGAATTGCATATGACGATCATATAACTATCCATGTTGCATTCTCATGGTGGGTCTGTCCAGTACATCGTTCTCTAACATGTACCCATGTGTTGATTTGATATCTCATATCAATGAACAATTCATTAATCAATACATACTAGCCTCTACGTATTATCATTATCCCTATTCATTATAATACTTGACTAGGGACAATGTTTAAGAATAATACAATATTATTCTAAGGACATTAACATATATATTAATTCACATTGCACAGTTAAACGAATAATATATAATAATGAATTGTCATTCATAAAATCATAAACATTGTATGTCAAAACAATCATCTAATGACTTGTCTTAGGGCATATCCCAACATCATGGTGCCTCTTCTCACCCTCGTGGGGGCATCTGGTGTTAGAAAGTTGTGTGTTTAACTGCCATTTAATTATGGGTGAGGTTCTATTAACCTTTAAGATTGTTCACCCTCTTGGGGTCTTATTGGCAGATATTGTCATCCGTGAGATGTGTTAGTTTGACGTGAGAAGGCATAATTGGCCTGCATACGTAGGGTTATGCTAATCGCTAGATGAATATCTTGGGGGTTGCATATGATGCAATTATGACCTACCTTTAGTATCATGAGGTCGGCTGGACCCTCGGGGCTATCATAAGCTAGTTGGACTCCAAGTCCACTAAGAAAATATGATTTTTCGTTCATTTGTCATGAAAATGACGAATTCGAAAAATTTAGTGGGAGCATTCAATAACTAAAGGCCATAGTTTTGAATTATTAATAAATAAACGGTTTGCTTATATTTTATGTTTATTCTCAATATTGTGATTGCCGAGACTCCGATTACATCAAGTCTCGATACAAAACAAATTAACCAGACACAATTATTCTGATTGGCTATTAAATTTAAAAAAATAGTGTTTGCTTCTCAAAAGTGGCTTTATATCATTGATGAGAAGCCTTTTGTTGAAGTCCCTCCGGTATTCGTCTAATGAAGAGATCACCACACTTGCGAAGTGGTGGGACGGTGATCTCGAGACTAGGTGCTATATGATTGCATCATTGTCAAATATGTTTCAACATGGATATGAGAAATTTGCTCACACTGCTGATATTTTCCAACACCTGCAAGTGTTGTTAGGTGAACGAAAGCGATTACTGAGACTCGCGACTTCAAAAGAGGTATTTTCATTTCAACTATAAGATGGGGCTTCGGTCTATGACCATGGTGTAAAAAAACTATCTCTTGTTGAGAAACCGGAAAATCTGAATGTGGCAATACCTCATTAATTGGTTACAGATTTGATCTTATAGTTAAAATGTTGGAAACTCATGAGTCCTTGATTCAAAAGAGAAACGTGTTCTTCTTGTTGAATCTTCTACAATTGGTAGGAAGGATTCAAGGATAAAGTAGAGGAAGAAAAATGGTTCCCGAACTCAAAAGACGAAAATTGATATAGTAGCAATTAAAAGAAGAATCGATTATGTTTTCACTGCTGCTCACTGGCGCAAAATTGCAAGGATTACCTTGACTAGAAGCGTACTAGAAAGGGTATGTTTTATATTGAAATTAATGTTTATATTGGTTCTACTTCTTTGGTATATGATATCAGTTGTGCTCACAACTTTGCAAAGAATTGCATATGTTGAGAAGAGTAGATAGCCCTATGAATGTGACACCTACATGAGGCTAAGTATTGTAGCAAGAGTTGTTGCAAAGGTTGTTTGAAACATTTATTTAATGTAAAATGTTAAACTGGTTTGGAACTAGTTTTAAACAATTGTTTATTTGTTTCATAATTAATGAAATATTGTTCCTATTTTGATAGAGAATGACATTCTTTTAAATTTGCGAATGCGATTTGCAGTATTTTTAAGAATGAACTTTTTATTGAATCTGATGAACTTATGAACAAGTAGTATGATTATGTTTAAAGAATATAAAAGGTTGATAACTTAAACCCCACATATCTTTGACATGTGCTGATGGTCCTTTGAATTTGATTCATATGGACGTATGTTGAGCATTAAATGTAAGTGCAAGAGGAAATTGGGTTATCTTAAAGAGAATGTGATTCTCTCCCAGTAGCTATCTAAAGTTACATATTTGTTGAACATAATTCATACCAATGCAGTAATCAAAACTCCATATACGATATGGACTGAAAAATAAAATCCAAATATAGATTTGAGATTGTTCTGCTTTTGTGAAGCAGCCAATGGGAGATGAGCTGGATAGTTGATCCATCTTATGCTATTTTGTAGACATTTATATTTTTAATTGGAGACAAAGTATTTGTTTCGCAAGTATAATCTTTCTAGAGAAAATTTTTTTATTAGAAAAGAATGACAATATAATATAACTTGAAAGGGTTCAAAAACCACAAACCACTGGAACCGTGAAAACGATTAAATTAATTAGGTCAATCATAACCTTTGAACTACACATACCAAGGAGATCTGAAAGTGTTTCAAGAACTCTTGATAGATTGAATTTACTCCTAGAAAGTAGTCAAGATGATATTGACCATGCATATGATCCTAGGACTTTCGAGGAGACGATGTTGGACATGGATTTGGGACATTGGCAAAATGCCATGAGATTTGAAATAAACTTCATGTGCTTTGAAAAGTATGGATCTTAGTAGATCCTCTTGAGGGAATTGTTCTCATTTGCTGCAAATGGATCTACAAGCGAAAGCTTGGAGTATACGGGAAAGTAGCGACCTTCAAAGCTTAACTGATGGGAAAATGTTATTCTCATAGGCAAAGAGTTGTCTGTGATGAACTTTTCATCAGTTGTGATGCTATAGTCTATTTGGATTTTATTATTTGTATCTTTATATTATGAATATGAGATATTGACTGATGTATGTTAACACAACATTTCTCAATAGTGGCATTGATTTAGAAATGTAGCAACCAAAGGTATTCACAACTTCTGGGAGTGAGAAAAATAGTTTCAAACTTCAGAGGTTCATTTATAGGCCTAAGAAGAAGTCCCAAAGTTAGAACTCTAGTTTTGATAACATTATCAAAGTGTTTGGTTTTATTGAAAAATCGGAAGTATCATATGTGTACAAAAGGGTTAGTGGGAGCATGTTTATATTTGTAGTGCTTTAAGTCGATGATATTCTACTCATTGTGAATGATATTGGATTAATCGATTAAAGCATGATTATCTACTAATTTCTCTATGAAAGATTTGAGAGAAGCATCTTATATGATTGACATAAAGATCTATAGTATATGAGGATGCTTGAGCTCTCTAAATCTATGTACATAAAAACTGTGCTAAAGGGTTTAGCATGTAATAGTCAAAAATAGGTAACCTCCCAATTTGTCATAATGTTCATCTCTCGAGGTCAATGTGCATTACTATTGATGGGGGAGAGAGAATATGGCATGTGTATCTTATGTTTTGACTGTCAGTAGCATAATGTATGCTATGGTTTGTACTCGACCTGATGTGCAGTATGTCCTTAGTATATTGAGAAGACATCAGACAGATCCCGGTGAAGGTTACTGGAAAATTTTGAAAATGATCCTCAAGTACTTATGAAAAACATAGGATATGTTCATGGTTTTTGGATCTGTAAATGAAGAAATAAAAGTTGAAAGCTAAGATGATGTTAGTTTTCAGTCGGATGTGGATGATTCCAAATCGATGTTCGGATTTGGATTTAAGCTTAATGATGGTGTTATCTTTTGGAAACGTTCTCAGCAAGACACCACATCGGATCCCACTGCTAAAGCTGAATACATTACAACATATGATGCAACAAAGAGGCAGTTTGGATATGAAATTTCATCCAAGAGTTGGGTGTAACTTTTAGTGCGGTTGACACATCCCTATGTACTGTGACAACAGTTGAGCTATTACGAATAACCAAGATCTCATCAGAATCCAAACATATATTGAGAAAATATTATCTAATGAGAAGATGGTAGATGCGACATCCTTATCGAGAGAGTTGCTTCACAAGAAAAATATAGCAGATCCACTGACAAAGATGGTCTCGAGACACATGAGTAGTTGGCTTTGGGGAAAATGAAAGATATTGTTGTCATATGTGATTTAAGTAAATCAATAGTTGATTGATTGTACTTGTAATCTTATTATAAAAAATCTTTATTTGAATATTAATATATATGACACTTCTTCATCTGCTTATCCATGCATCTTGATGCATTGATGAAGTCATTGAGATTGCTATAGTCTATAGAATGTGGTTACACATATGATGGTGACCATGAAATACATTCTTGACTCCGATTTCTAAATATTCCTCTTTGATGAGCCTTTTAGAATGGGATATCGATATATGCTCGTTAGAGACTGGTATCATGATGTGTCTAGTGTAGTGCGCCGTGCCTCATCGGCTTTGGCTTGGAAACGTCAGCACACATGTATAGATGCTCATTAGGAATGAGTTCACTGAATGACCCTACTCGGAATTCTATAAGTGGTTACCATTTGTCGAGTATAGAATTCGTAGTCATAGCTGTTCACCATTACTCCTCATGACCCGAGGCGTCATTGAGGTCTTGACAGATAGTTGTGTACTTTGATTTAATGATTGATCACATGTGCTCATAAAGTTGTTATTTTGGGTATTCAGTGATGATGTCAGAGGCCTATGATTGTTGTTGGGGATTCACCACTGGTTTTGATGAACCAGGATGTCCTATGTGTTTTTCTGTATACGATTCAAGGAATCTGATCAGAGTGGGTAGTGCTTGTGAAAAATATGTTTTTCATATACGCAGACAAAGAATTATATACGTGAAACAAATACATAGTTATTGAAATAATAAGGGGCCTCAACCAACCAATGCCCTAGATTCAATCGGGACATATTGAGTGAAAGGAATGTACTGCACACTAACTATGGCTGACAGGTTCCCGTATGTTGCTAGTCATTCGTATCAAGGTCTTCGTGAAGCGCAGAAGCTAGGTGCTACTCACGGTCGGTAGGTTGTTGCTGGAATTATACTTCAGTCATTGTCTATTAAATGAGTTTAATTGACAATATGACATTCATGGTAAGCCCAAAGAAGTTGTTTGACTTCTAAAATCACAAAGGCTGTGATCCTACTGCTATGAAACACTTGAGCCTCGTTGGGTCATAAGCAACCGGCCGCCGATCTGCCGATGTGAATTGAGGCTAAAATGTTAAGTGCTCAAGATAATGTGATTGATGTTAATGAGACAAGATTAATTTTTGAAAGCTCCTCACTTTAGTGGAGTTTCTATATTTGAAAATGTTTAATATATAGAAAGTTCTAAAATTAACATATATGATATATTTATATATCATAATTATGCACAACGGTTGTGCATCAAGTTGTTCAATTTGATTGATATACTTGAATTATGAGTTTAGTATTTTTATGTTGACTTTTTAGCAATTGGAAGATTGTTAGCATATGTGCCTTGCAAGCCAAGAGTTGGTCTATTGGGCTTTATGCACCCAAACCCATTAGTGACTTAATTACATCTATAAATATATAGCTTATGTCCCTTAAAGAAACACACAATTCTTAAAATCTTAGTCATATATTTCTCGTCATAGAAAAGTTCATACCAAACTAGCACTGGTGGTGAGCTTGTAGATCTGGTCAGGTTGATTGGACTTGAGAATCACCGCTATTAGATTCACACCGGTGAACGATAATTCCTTTTCGTGCATTATATTTGATATTTGCATGTTTATATATGAATCAAGCATGATCATCCATCTTCGGGTCTAGATATGTTAATTTATATTTTCCTCTGCGTTTGAATCTGACACCGGGGACGGAAACCCAACACTCCCTCCAAATTGTGTCTTTATATATTTTGATTACTTCTCTATTCTCCGTTCGTTGTGTGTATCAGAGCAGTATCCTTAGAACTTAAAAGGATATGTCTGTGTTAAGAATATATGGGTCCAATTCAAAGCTAGCATAGCTTTTAGATTTTCAATGCGGGACAATTCTCAACAGCTGCGAATGCAACTGCTTGGCCGAGCACACAAATTGTGATGTCCTTATTCATTTGGTTTAATTGTGATATTTTAATAAGATTTTGAGATTTAAATCATTGAGCATTATATATTGGCCTGGAGTTGGAATATTTGATTCCGAGTTGTACTTGTATCGTAAATTAAATTCAAGGAGACTAGTATAAATAATAGTCTTATTATTTGAGGTTGGGAATTTAAAAATGAAGATAGTAAGGGTTAAGAATGAAATTGTGTGGTGTAAATTATTTTAGGGTGGATTAAATAAGACACTCTCTCTCCTTCATTCTCTCTCACCAAATCGATTTTCTTCCCCATTTTCCCTCCTCCTTCACTTCGTTTCTCTCCTGGTTGCAAGAACTGATTCCAGCCTTGTTTCAGTCGCGAATTTTGCTCAGGTCTGTATGAGGATACTCTTCTTACACCTTAATCGTTCTTCTTCTTATGGATTTGTTTAGGTTGGTTCGAATTTTCTTGATGTTCAAGTGATGGGTTCGGTCGTGTGTTGCTACTTCATAAGGGAAGGGGTTTGATTATTATTAAATGATTTTTATACCATGGGTTGTGTTCTAGCATGAGTTAAATCATTATTTGGGAGTTGGTATCGATTCTTGCATTTTTCGATCCATTCCCTGCTGCTGCGTGCGTGAGTTGCTCAATCGGTTGAGCTTTCTTTCTACATTACATTTCATCCTCTAAATTCGATTCTCACGGCTGTGGCTACTAAATTTTGATGTGAATTTGTGTGGAACTCGAATCTGTTGCGTGTGTGTGTTTCCCAGCACGTGCAAGTGTGTATATTTCAGTTTATACAGTGTGTGTTGGCTATAACGTGAAGGCATATTATTACACCATTAGACCACATTGTTACGTCTAAACTTCTATCTCGTTGCTATGTGTTTCCTTTTCATTTTATACATTGGGTTAGAATTGAGATTGTTGTTTTAAACATGAATAATGCTTCAATAAAGTAGAGGGTTCGACTTCTTTTCCCCAGCACTACTGGCTCAAACTCTTGTATCTGTTATTGTGTGTGTGTACATGTGGTTGTGTTCTTGATATGCACATGTATGTTTTGCTGCTGTGGCGTGAACTAACTACTATAAGAAAGTGGAATCTAATTCTAAAGGGTAGAAAAGATTGAATAAATTGTATAAACAAAATATATAATTACATGAGAAAGTCGTATGGATTTTATTGAATTCTCGTAGATCCTTTACGAGTCTAGATGATAAATGTATACGCCATCTTGGGTTTTCTGTAGAGCTGTTGGGATTTCAAGAATCAAACTTAAAAGTTGAATCAAGAAATAAATATCTAAATCAGTATCGTGAACCATTTGGCGAAAATATATAAGGTGTATTGTTGAATTCAAGAGGTATAAGTGTTTATATTTTGAGACACCTTTTAACATTCCTTTTGAGTTTTGGTTACTTTGATGTAGAAGTTCATATCTAGATAGTGAAGCTTGATTAAATTACTTTGAACTAAGTGATATATATAATCGATATCAGATGCAATGTAAATGAACTAATGTTGAGTTGATAATTTTGCTCAGACATTCCTTGAGCCTCCGGACACCGGGGATGGCTTATTCATGTCGTGGACTTTAAGGTACGTGGTGACGTACGGACATGTATGATACGACGTAATTCTACTATCATGCATATACGTGTTCATTAACTGTGAACTGTGATATGTATTGTACGTAATCCGAGTATGTGAGTTGGGTTTTGATGCCTATGGCATGATGGATATGAGAAATGGTTGGGGATTGTTGTGATTGATAGACAAGTTGGCCTTTGATGGGTTATTAGTTACGAATGAGCAAGATGTGACGTATTATGTGAAATATTGATTTATCTCGATGATCAGTATTATGTTATAAATATCGATATGAAACTTGGTGATTGTGAAAATGTGAATTATGAAACAGGAATAGTTCAAGAAAGCTTATATTGGTTCAAACTTATTCAGGGAGTGCAATTTATAATTTCTAATAGCTTTATTTTGTTGAGTTATGATTTTGTATATTGACATGATTGTGATGATTATATCGGTTTATTATCAACGGTGTGTGTGCTGTTTCTGTTGAAACAGGTAAAAACAAGTACTATGTTGGCTGGGGAAAGTAAGGGCAAGCTTCATTGGATAATCATACTTTCAGAAGCTTTGTACCAAGTACTGGTTGATTGAGAATGTGATTTTTATACATTTAGAGTTATATTCATCTATTCATTGCTCATCTGTGAGCTTTTCGATGCTTGTATATGATCTGTATATATATGTCTCAAAGTTTATCATTTCATTTGGGTGTTTTAGATGCATTTTGTATTGAGGAGATTGTGCTTTATGATTTGAGTATATAGCGCTAGTAAGATGAATTTATTTTGGTGAATGTTGGAGATTGATTATACGAGGATTTGTGCTTGGGATTTTATTGTTGTCTTATGAATATATTTGATTTAAATTTTCCCGGTATATCCAATTTAAATGGAGTTTTTGCCGAAAATTTTATAAAACAAATTCCCCATAAATGTGATGCATGTAGTGAGTATTTTCAATAATGAAATGATTTTATACATTTATGACGTCATAAGTCCATTATTATCGTGATGAAAGTGCAGGGACTTACACAAATTGTGACACCAAACTCTTGCATTGTTTTTGCATCTCATGGAATTTCCAGATCAAGCCTCGCTCGTTTTTTTGTAATAGAAGAAAGGGAGAATCTGGACAAAACTTAGAAGTGTCTCTCATGTATCTACAACAAAGCCATTTCCCAAGTTCATGGCTACAATGTATTAAAATCTGAAATCCATGTTGTAAAGGCAATGTCCTGAGAGGGTGATAAACGGTCGTTTCCAGGATTAGAGACGAATTTATAATCCAAGATGGGGGTTAAAAAACACAATTTTAGGGGCAATAAAAAAAATTTCCGATGAAGGACACTTGCTTTTACATGCTTCACCAATGTGTTTTTTATGAAATTATCTTCATTAAACTACAACAGCTCAAATCCCTAAACATTAAAAAAAATATATAAAAGCAAAAAATAAAACAAATTATGTTTCATTAAAAAAATTTAAAACAAAAAACGATTCAATAAAGCCAAGCTCGACTCTAGACTATCTACTCATTCACTTAGTAGATTTAATTTCCACATGTAGTTTCTTTAAAATGATCAGGAGCATTCGTTCCTATTATGTTATTCTACTTTGCTTTTCTTCAAGGAATTTTTTACTTTTAAAATGGCATATATTCGAAACAGATTTGTCATGTTTCTTTTGTAAAGCAAAGGTATAGAAAATGTTCAAGAACATGATAATGTCCCAAGTAGATTCATGGCCCATGCATTCAACAAATATACAAAAACAAGATTTGAATTTGCACAAATCTCAATGAAACAAAAAAGGAAAATAAAATAACTCTTTTCGAGTGCTTCTATACACTGGGTCTGACACATACACCAACACACATACAAATATATCTATATACATATAGATATATTTGTATGTGTGTGGGTGTATGTCAGAACTGGTGCATCAATGAATTTTCCCTTTTTTATTTCTTCTTACTCCATTGCCCATGCATTCAATAATATTATCACATTAAATTCAAAACAGAAAAGTAATAAAGTAAAAGTTAAATTTCATAAATCCTAAAATTGATAATCCATTATTATATCTAATAATAAATGTTCATATACTTCTAGCCATCATTTCTTGAAATCTTCTGTAAGATTCTTGCTTCTCCAACCTGAACTTCTCGTGACAATTCGCGATGAACAAATCAGCAAGCTTATCAATCTCGTTGGTCCTGCATGAATCCATCTTCTGATCATTGCCCTTCTCCTCAAGCCACTGCAGATACCTAGCAAGCTCGTCGCAGCACCGCTGATCGTCGGACGTCGAAATCGGGTAATTTCTCCAAGTATTCTCAAGCTGCATCACAGGCATGACATGTGAAGAACACCAGTTGTAGTGCAGTCTGAATGAACCAAACAAGAACTTCTTGTTCTGCTTCTTCTTGCTGCTCTCGTTTAATTTCTTTAACGGGAATTGCACAAAGTCGACGAATTGTATGTCTTTGAGTTGCTCAAGTAGGAACGATTTTGCTTTGGCGAGAGCTCGAGCAAGCCGATAAATGTGTGAGAATATGAAGGTTTGGAGTAGGGTTTTGTGTTTCATGTAAGTTAAGGAAGAGGGTGGTAGTTTAATGGAGAAAATGTGAAGGGAATGATTGAGAGGCTTTGTCGGAAAGGATGGCTTAGACATTTTAGTGTAATTTTAGGGGATTGTGTTTGTATTTGGGATGGATTTTATAGAGCATATTGGTTTCCAAAATGGCACAAGGAGTAGGTGATTTAAATAAAAGTGGCAACAACTTTGCAAATTTTGAATTTAGACTTTTTCTCTAGCTTTGTCAGTCACAATCACAAGGACTCATTGGAACCATGGACCCAAAAATGCTTGTATTGACTCGGTATGGACTCCACAATTCGACCAATTTAATATGATTGGTTTAAAATGACAGGTTTGTTAATTTATGTATTTTTATTTAAAAAAATTTATGTCGTAATATAGATTTGGTATATAAGTGAGGCTCAAAATTGATGTATTATTTCCCTGGACCATGGTCATATCCACTTTTGAGTTTAAGATGTGCATTGATTCCTTCTTAAACACTTTATATTCATTGATTTTTTAAAATATTTCAATGTTTTTTTCTTATGGAAAAGGTACGGAAAACAATGTTATTTATACTCTTATAAAGGTCGGGTGTAGAATAGCTTATTTACACATTTTTTTCAAATATTAATAATATTTTTAATTTTTTTAAAAATAAGGGTCATAGAGTAACTGTTGGTTAACCGTAATGAGAACCAAAACAGTAATAGATGGTTCATGAACCGTAACCGAAACCATAAAAAAATATTAATGTTAAGAATCGATGTTTTTTAAACCGTCTAACCGGCTGTTATATACCGTGGTGATGTCTAAATATACACTCATTCCATTACTTTTTCTACCTGATGATAATGCACAAAATATTTGCATACTAAAATAACCAAAATGTCAAAAGTTTAAAATACCCAACACACCATATTACAACAATTATTATAATTAATGATAAAAGCACAAAAGTATTATGTGCAAAAAAATCAAAATAATCCTACTCAAAATGTTGTTGTAGCTAATTATAAATAAGCCTGCAAAAAAGCGCCCTAAAATTTTTAATTTAATATATGTTCTCAGTCATTTGTATGTTAAATAATTTAACTCTGAGAAATAGTATAAAAATATGGTTTTTGGCAATGAACCATTTGTGGTTTTCAAATATACAATTTATACTATTGTACTATGAAAATAGCATCTACACTCATATAGTTCACAAAAATGACAATTTGTCTCATATAGTCTGAAAATATTTGTCTCATATAGTCTGAAAATAGACAGTTTAATCTCATGTGATTTGTGAATAAGTGCAAAACACTCCATCCGCATATGATGTGTGAGGGTGCATTTGTCATATTTTACAAACAACAGAGTGTAAAGTGCCTATTAGCGGTACCTCATAATGTAAAATACTTTTTACAAACCACAATATGATAAATCGCCTAAAAATGCTATAACAGGAAATCGATTATATAAGTATGCAACATATATATGCAGGACTACTAATACTTAGGGGGTGTATTCATTCTAGAGATTTAATGATATTTAATGACTTTTTTTTAGTGATAAACTTTTTTGGAGTTAATAGATTCTAGACTATTTATTTAATAATATAATTTGGTACGTATGATTATACATTTAATTTGGGTTTTTATTATATAAAATGTAACATCAAATGATTTTTTAATTTAACGTCTTCTCATCCATATTTTTCGTCGACTGTCCTCTCCATCCGAGTCGACCTCGCCGGGGGAGGGGGACGGAGAGGGAGAGGGAGTATAACGTGATTCGTTTTTTTATTAAAAAAAATAGAAGTCAATCCAAATCTTCATGATGTGTGATATATAATTTTTTATGTTTTTTAGTTGTACGTAGAGCTTCAAGGTTTGCACGAAAGATTTCCATAAGAGTCTTTATAAATCTATTGAAATTTTGGATACATATAGACTTTTATAGAGTTTTAGAAAGTCAAGTTTTAATACCACATGATTTTTAATAACTCCACGGAAGGCTATTTTGAATACAACTTGACTTCTATAGAGTAAATAAAAATCTAGATTGAATACCTCTATACTTTTAAAGTATATAAATGTCGTTAAAACTCAATAAAAGTAAAAAAATATGAATACATTCCTCTTAATTAAAATTTTTGCCCAATAACGTGACGGTCTTAAATTAATCATTATTTAGAAGCCAAAAATATGAATTATTATTATTTCCAATTTGGCATTCTCAAAGTATTTTTTTTAAATGTCGGTTTTTCTTTGAATAATGACCATTAAACAACTCGTAGGATATTATTTATATGACAATTTACGATAATTTTATTATTGTCACGACACTAATGACATATAATAATATCCTAATCAATGTATTATTGATTCTGTTTGGAGAAAAGAAAACTTAGTGATATGTTGTCGTGAAATAAAGGAAAAAATGGGACCTTTTGATTTAATTTAATTTTATTAATTTTCCCTAAAAAATAATATCAGAACTAAAAATAATAATAATAATAATAATAATAATAATATCGGCAATGTTAATTTAGGTGAAAAGAGAAAATATTTGTTATTGGGGTGCCCAAATGTTGCGGCAGAGGTTTAGGAATGAAAATTAACCAATCTAATGTCAGAAACTTGAGGAGATAAATAAGCCAGATTCTACGCTGTTAATATATAGTTTTGCAGAAATAATTTTCTTAAATCAACCCTCGAAGATATCAAAATAATTGAATATATGAACACACTTGCATCAAATATTCAATTTAGTATAGCCACAGCATTAAATATAATTATTATTTAATTAGTCAATGAGTCAGTTTTATTATGCTTTAGACAATAAATAACTTCACATATAGTGACGGATGCAGAAAAAATAGCAAAGGGGCAAAAAATTTTAAAATACAAAAAGCTAAAATGCATTTTTTTAAAAAAAACTAAAAAATTATATGGTAAATTATTTATTTATTTTTCTCTGGCGTTGGGGGAGGAGGGCACTCCCCCACCCCCCCTTTGTCTTAAGATAGGCCTATGATTGCAAATTGTAATTTTTTTGAGCTAAAATGCATTTTTTAAAAAAAAAAAAAATGCAAAGAATTGATGGGTACATCATGCCCAAAAATCCTCCAGTAAATTGCTTCCTGGACGGCTCGAACCCATTATCTCATTCTGATACCAATTGTTAGGATCAAACGCTTACCATTATACTAAAATAGCCGATAGCATATGCACACTTATTTAATTATACAACGACAATACAAAGTCTCATACTAAGCGACGGTAGAGCTAATGAGCTACACCACATGTGTGACAATGGGCCCAACTAGTTATACGTTAGACGATAGATGACTGCGTTTTCATTCCCAAATGCACAAAAGAATTGATGGGTATGACACGCCCAACACATTGAATCTTGGCATATTCTTGCTTATATGCACACATCAATAGCATTTCAGAAGATTATATAGGTAATGAGATCAAGTTATATATATTGATGACTTAAGAAGATATCAACTTTTTGCATTGCAAAAGCCGTGAAGATACACTGAATCAACAAACACCCTTTTTCATCGTATAAATAGTTTGGAAATCATTTGGAACACAATCAATCATTGGAAGCCTTAAATGACTTCATAATATATATATTAATCATTTAAACACGACATTTTATTTATGTATATTTGTATGTATATTTATATTATTTTATTTTATATTATCTGTTACTATATTATAAAGAGGGAGCATGCTAGAGAAACTATTTGGCCTCTTGATATGACAATGTAATTACCAAAATGCCCCTAAATATTTTATTAATCACAAATAGTACGACAACATGCAAAATGACTGAAATATTCCTGAGGCTTTCAATAATTTCAGTTTATGCTAATATATTATATTCTTAAAATGTCTATAATGTCCTTAATAATATTGTCAATTACAAGATTATCACATCACATAATATTTGTAATTACATATTTATAATGTAACCATATAAAATTTTTAAAAAAACATTACATAAAATTATATGTGCACGTATTGTGTTCCAAAAATCGCTAGTATTATATTATGTATAAGATGAAATGAATTTTATGCGTTTCATTCCCAAATCTTTTTCTCAATCAAAATAAGGATATCTCAATACACATTTTCATATCTTATTTGATATCATGATACCAAGCTCATATCAAATATGTTAAAAAGTGATAGATTAAGTCATTTCTTATTTCAAATTACATTGGTTATTACACGATTTTCACATAGAACACTATAGTTAGTGTTTGGAATTACAAGGCATATTTTTTTGCGCTCGTAGACGAAGTGCTCCACAAAGAGAGCTCAAAAGCACCTTGGTAACCTCTACCTTGGTTTTGCACCTATATAAACACCTCAATTCCTTCCTCACAAATTCATCCCTCATATGTTTAGCTTCTGAATATGATATGTGAGCTTTGAGTGGATTCGAGAATATTTCTGTAATTCTCGTGAATATATCAATAAATTATGTGTTCGCTCCCGTGGACGTAGGAGATTGCTGAACCACGTAAATATTTCATGTTTGTTGTGTGTGTATGGTGTTCACACTTTTATTTTCTGGTGTTCTGGCACAACAATCGGTATCAGAGCCATGTGTTCGTGAAAATGCCCGAAAATTGAAAATGCCCAAAATTGAGTTCTAAGCATACCACTCGATTATTGTCAACGGGAGTCGGAACAATTTTCGGTTTGTAATTTTGACTTCCGATTCAACGGGAAATCGAAGTTAAAGATCTGAAAATTTGTTTGAAAAAGTGACGTGAAAATCCAGAATTTGGGGAAGAATAAAGGATCCAAATTCAAATCTGAATCGGGTCGACCTGCTTGTCCGACCCAGTCCGATCAACCCATTAATTTTCCGGCCATTTACAGGCCCAGTTTTCAGGCCAACCATCAGCCCATCAATGTTTATTGATCCATTATTGTTCATAGGCACATCACTGTTCACACAGTTCTGTTCATGTCCCGATATTGTTCATTAGAACCTAAATTAGCAAATTCAGTCAATTTTTCGTTCGTTTTTGCAGATGAATGACTGGTTCCCTACTATTTCAACTATTACGGATACAATGGTAGCATCTGTTTATGCTAAAAAGCTACTGTAAAAGTCGAGGTATTGGATATCAAATGCAAAGTTCGAGGTGGAGAAATTTGACTGCACCAACAACTTTGGAATGTGACATTATGAAGTACAAATAGTATCAATGAATGTCACCTGATGAATGGAACTATGCCAGCCGGCCCAGCCCAAATCCGATGAACCGGTCCGAACCGCTGGAGCTAGATGAAACGAACGCATCGGAGTAAACCAGATCAAACCAGTCTCTCGACAATGTTAGAATCACAGAACTCGACTCTGAATCTGTTTACATCGTCGGACCCACAGAGCCCGACCTGAAGCTGTCTGTACCGTCGGACCTGTAGAACCCGACCTGAATTTGTCTGTCATGTCTAAATCGTAGAACCGACATGAATCTGTCTAAACTATCATAATCGCAGAACACGATCTGAATTTGTCTGCACTGTTGGACCAGTTGAATCTGTTTGCACCGTCGGAACCACATAACCCGGCCTGAGTCTGTCTGCATTGTTGGACCAGTAGAACCAATTGCACTATGGAACCACAGAACCAACTCTGAATATGTCTACATCGTCAGAACCACAAAACCGACTCTGAATCTGTCTATATCGTCAGAATCGCAGAACCGACCTGGAGCTGTCTACACTGTCGAAACCGTAGAACCGACATGTGTCTGTTTGAACTGTCGGATCACAGAACCGACCTCAATCTGTCTGCACCGTCGGACCCACAGAGCCCGACTTCAATCTCTTTACACCATCGGACCCGCAGAAACCGACTTGAATCTCTCTACACCATCGAACCCGCAGAACCGACCTGAATCTGTCTATACTGTCGAACCCCCAGAGACCTGAATCTATCTACATAGTCGAACACGTAGAAGTGACCTGAATCTGTTTTCATCATCAAAAACATAGAAACCGACCTGAATCTGTCAAGACTATAGAACCGACTCTCTTTATATCGACGAACCGGCCTGCATCTCTTGGAACCACAAACTGACTTGAATATGTCTGGGCATTTTGCTCTGTTGGAACAAGGTGATCAAAATCCAGACCGGAAGGAAGATTAAGAGGCTCAGATCTGATAATGGTGGATAATATTAGTCAGGACCATTTCACAAAACCTGCCAGAATGAAGGGATAGCCAGACAATTCATCATACCAGGCATGCCATAGGAAAATGGTGTAGCAGAAAGGATGAATTGTACTCTGATCCGCTATAAGTTATCTCAAATTGAAGTGAGTACGGCATTCTAGGCAGAAGCCTTGTCATACACCTCTTATATATTCAATGGGCTATCAGTTTCTGTACTAAAAGAAAAACTCACAGGGAGGAATGGCTTGGACAACCCATTTCTGATCCCGTGCATGTATTTGGGTTTGTCCCGCATACTTTCACATCAGAAAAGCAAAGCTGGAACCTAGTGTCGTTCTTGGGGTTTAGTGAAGGAGTGAATACATTCCGTCTATGGAACCCTGAGTCAAAGAAGATTGTCTTGAGCCGTGACATTACATTTGACAAATCTGTAATACTGAACCAGAAACAGTCAGAGAAACAGTCGTGATTCCCACAACTCCAGAAGACTCTGACAATCAGAATGGAGACTCCATCAAATTGAGATATCAGATTCAACATCAATATCTGTAACTACCAATAGACTGAAGAGAGATATCCAGAAACTTGCTCTATTTATTAAGATCGTAGTATTCACTTTTCCAACTGATTAGATGATATTCCATGGAACTACATGTTAGTAACATATGAATTAAGCATAAGGATGTTACTAGTTCATTAAGGATGCTACTAGTTCATTTAGTGGCCCATAAATTCCACATTGATTCATCTCCCCCATGTCATTACTTATGGAGAATCTCTATGATGGTTAGAGCCTATAAATACCATGTTTTGGGTCCCTATGCCAACAATCTAATTAAGCCATAAAACACCATCTAAAGTGAGATTGTGGAGGCTTAGAAGAGCCAAAACTAGAATATCTTGTGAGCAAAAAGCAATGGCTGCAGGTATAATATTTATCCATTTTATTTCGTATTTGATCTAACAAAATGGTTAGATCGTTAAAAAATTACTTACAGTTGGTATCAGAGCGAGTATTACCTCTGCCTTGCTACGTTTTTCTCCCTGCCGTGACTTGAAATTTTATTTTATGGAATTTCAAATCTTTGTTTTTTTTTTGTAGAAAAAAATAAGGATGAAAAAGGTTAGGAATTGGGATTTCTGATATTTCTGGAAATTTAAACAAAAATTTCATGTTCGAAAAATCCTGAAATTCTCGGGTTTCATCGGCTAGAGGTTGATGACAAACAATTTCCTATAAAGACTTTATTTATATAATAATAATAATTAATAATAAATAAATTATTAATTGGCCGACAATTATTTCTTATAACATTACTTATTGTTATAATTAAGTTTCAGTTTAGGGTATTTAAATATGTATGCATGTGCATATGATTTTATGATTTAGTTTTTATGTGCTAAAATTATTTATTTGTTGTTTTTGTATGTATAATTTTTATTGTTTAATTATACATGCAATATCGGGTTAAATAATTTAGTACATTAAAAAAATTAAATTTGGTGTTCATATTGCTTAAAGTTTGTGCAATTTATATGCATATATTTTGTGAATTAATTGTTGCGTGATCCATATAATTTTAATTAATTAAGGAGTAGCCACAACATCTTTAATTATGCAAAATTATATATTAAGTGTTTTGAGATCACATTATAACATTACTTGTAATTTGTCATATTTAATATAATAGATTTTCCCACAAGGAATTTTTATTATATTTGTATGATTAATTAGTATAGAATATCAAATTATATTTTCTATTTACCCACAGGAATTAGGAAAATGAACATAATTTGATAGTTTTATCATATAGTTATTAAGAATCTAATTGAGTAAGACCTTAGCCCACAGGTAAGTTTTACGTCACTAGATTCATATATTTTTAAGCATGATTTTACATTGGTAAAATATGAATTATGTTAATTAGTCTCAAATTTTGGATTCTAAGCATGTACGATGATTTTTTATGCAGTTATGCAATCTGTTAATTTCTCTGATGTTAAGTGTGATATTCCCGAACTAAATGGTGATAACTATAAAGTTTGGAATGAGAGAATTCTTCTTCATTTATGGTGGATGGACATTGATTATGCCATAAGAAAAGACGAACCACCTCCGATTAATGAAATCAGCATTCCTGATGAGGTTGATCTTTATGAAAAATGGGAGCGATCTAATCATCTCTGCGTAATGTTCATAAAGACTAAAATCTCTGCTGGTATTCGAGGTTCCGTCGAAGCACATAAAAATGTCAAGGCTCTACTGAAGGCTATAGATGAGCAGTTTGAGACTTCAGATAAGCATGCCAGCACCCTAATTATGAAATTTTCATCCATGAGGATCACTAATGTGGAAGGTGTGCATGAGCATATCATGCAAATGAGGGACATTGCGGCTCAACTAAAGACTCTTGAGGTTGAGATGAGTGAGTCTTTCATTGTGCATTATATTTTGAACACTCTTCCAAGTCAATATGGACCCTTTAAGATATCCTACAACACACATAAGGATAAATTGTCAATTAATGAACTTATGACCATGTGTGTTCAAGAGGAGGGAAGATGACCATGGAAAAGAGTGAAAGTGTGTTTATGGCAACGGAAAGAAAGGACATAAACCAAGCCAAATGGAAAGGGAAAGGTAAAATACCGCCCCAAGGTGGAATCAAAAAGGAATCTAAGTGTTTCTTCTGTAAAAAGAAGGGACACGTGAAGAAAGATTGCACCAAATTCAAGAAATGGCTTGAGACAAAAGGTAAACCAATCTCATTTGTCTGTTATGAATCTAATATGGTTGATGTTATTTATAACACATGGTGGATTGATTATGGTTCTACATCCATATTTTGAATACCTTGCAGGGTATGCGAAACCTAAGGAAACCAGTGGAAAGTGAGCAATGTATTTATTCAGGAAATAAGATGCTGTTCACATGTGAAAGCTGTTGGAACATGCAGTCTAGTTCTAAACTAGTGGTTTTATTTTGAATTTAGAAAAGACATTCTATATTCCTAGTTTTTCTAGGAATTTAATTTCAGTTTCAAGACTTGTACCGTTTGGTTATTCCTTTAAGTTTTCAGAAACATCTTTCAGTTTATATTATAAATCTGATCTTGTTGGGAATAGTACATTGTCTGATGGGCTTTTCTCTATTGATTTACAAAATAATGCTACTTATGATACTATGCATGTTTACACTGGTATAAAACGATGTGTTATGAATGAGGATTCCTCTATTTTGTGGCACCGGAGATTGGGTCATATCTCCATAGATAGGATTAAGAGATTAGTGAATGATGGAGTACTTAGTACTTTGAATTTTACTGATTTCAGTACTTGTGTGGACTGCATTAAAGGAAAACAGACCAACAAGTCCAAGAAAGGTGCTAAGAGGAGTACAGACATATTAGAGATACATTCAGATATTTGTAGTCCAGTAACGGACTCGCATGGTCCGAGATATTTCATCTCTTTCATTGATGATTATTCACGATATATGTATATCTACTTGCTTCATAACAAGAACGAAGCACTAGACGCCTTTAAAGTTTTTAAGGCCGAAGTAGAGAAACAATGCGAAAAACCAATTAAATCGTGAGAACAGATAGAGGTGGAGAACATTATGGTAGATACACTGAGGATGGACAAGCACCTGGTCCATTTGCGAAGTTTCTTCAAGAGCATGGGATAGTTGCCCAATACACTATGCCTGGTTCTCCGGACCAAAATGGTGTAGCAGAAAGAAGAAACCAAACTTTAATGGACATGGTGAGGATATGCGAAGTAACTCCAAGCTTCCTGAATCCGTGTGGATTGATGCTCTTAAAACGGCAGTGTATATATTAAACCGAGTTCCAACTAAGGCTGTCCCAAAGACACCATTTGAATTATTCAAAGGTTGGAAACCAAGTTTGCAACATATACGTGTTTGGGGATGCCGGTCTGAAGTAAGAGTTTATAACCCACAAGTGAAGAAACTAGACCCAAGGACCATTAGTGGATATTTCATTGGATATGCCGAAAGGTCAAAGGGTTATAGATTCTATTGTCCATCTCATAGCACTAGGATTGTGGAATCAAGAAATGCGAAGTTTCTTGAGAATGACTTGATCAGTGGGAGTGATCGATTTCAGGACATTGTTTATGAAAGAAATCATATTGACGCTCAAACTTCCACTCCAAGTGATAGATTGATTATCATTCGCAACACTCCTCGAAGTTCAAACGGGTGTTGGACAACCAATCATTGAAGTTCCACAAGCCGCTGATAATATTCCAATAGATCAAGATGTTCAAGAATTGCCAGAAATTATTGAACATCCAGTTGAACAACATGATCCTGAGGAAAATGTTGATACAACATTAAGGAGATCTGCTAGAGTAAGGAAATTAGCAATACCTAGTGATTATGTTGTGTATTTACAAGAAGCGAACTATAATATTGGAGCCAAAAATGATCCTGAAACGTTTTCACAAGCCATGAGTTGTAAAGAATCAAGTTTATGGTATTGATGCCATGAAAGATGAATTGAATTCTATGGCATCTAACGGAGTCTGGGATCTTGTTGAGTTGCCTGATGGTGTAAAAGTCATAGGATGTAAATGGGTCTATAAAACAAATAAAGACTCAAAAGGCAACATTGAAAGATATAAAGCAAGACTTGTCGCTAAAAGATTTACTCAAAAGGAAGGAATCGACTACAAGGAGACCTCCTCTCCTGTATCAAAGAAAGATTCACTTCGTATCATCATGGCATTAGTTGCACATTTCGATTTGGAGTTGCAACAAATGGATGTGAAATAGCCTTTCTAAATGGAGATCTAGAGGAAGAGGTTTACATGAAAAAACCAGAAGGATTTTCCTCCAGTGGTGGTGAGCAATTGGTGTGCAAGCTCAAGATATCTTTATATGGATTGAAACAAGCTTCCCGTCAGTGGTATTTGAAATTTCATGATGTAATCTCTTCATTTGGATTTGTAGAGAACATTATGGATCAATGTATATACCAAAAGGTCAGTGGAGTAAGATTTGTTTCCTTATTCTGTATGTGGATGACATTTTACTTGCAACCAATGATAAGGGTTTGCTACATGAGGTGAAACAATTTCTCTCTAACAACTTTGATATGAAAGATATGGGCGATGCTTCTTATGTCATAGGCATTAAGATACATAGAGACAGAATCAAGGAATTCTGGGCCTATCTCAAGAGACCTATATCAACAAAGTTTTAGAGAGATTTCGGATGAAAGATTGTTCACCAAGTATAGCTCCCATTGTGAAGGGTGGCAGTTTCAACTTAAACCAGTGCCCGAGAAATGATTTTGAGAGGGAACAAATGAAGAACATTCCTTATGATTCTGCCGTTGGAAGCCTAATGTATGCTCAGGTCTGCAAAAGACCTGACATTCATTTATTGTTGGGATGTTAGGAAGATATCAGAGTAATCCAGGTATGGACCACTGGAGAGCTGCAAAGAAAGTAATGAGGTACCTTAAGGGGACCAAAGATTACATGCTTTTGTATAGACGGACCGATAATCTGGAAGTGATTGGCTACTCTGATTCGGACTTTGCTGGCTGTGTTGATTCGCGGAAATCAACATCAGGATACATTTTTATGTTTGCTGGTGGAGCTGTATCTTGGAGAAGTGCAAAGCAGACATTGACTGCTACTTCAACTATGGAAGCTGAGTTCGTATCTTGTTTTGAGGCTACATCACATGGTGTATGGATGAAGAGTTTCATTTATGGACTTAGAGTCGTTGATTCGATCTCTAGGCCTTTGATATTGTGATAATTCGGCTGCGGTTTTTATGGCTAAGAATAATAAAAGTGGTAGTCGAAGCAAGCACATCGACATCAAGTATCTTGCCATAAGAGAACGTGTTAAAGATAAAACAGTGGTTATTGAACACATTAGTACCGAATTAATGATTGCTGATCCTTTGACAAAAGGCATGCCACCACTAAAATTTAAGGATCATGTAGAAAGAATGGGACTTGGTTCCTCTATGTAAATTTCGTTATAAGAACGAATGTTTGTGAAATTCTGTTTGTGATATTTTCTCATATTTTGACTTGTGTACACATTTATTTTGAGAAATATCATTGATGTTTGGACCTTGAATAAACATATGGTTTATTCATTAAGAAATATGGACTGGGATTTGAGGAACATGACACATTGTGATACATGGAAGATAATACTCGTATTAAGAGAAATTATCGCCATGATTCATGTATTTTTGTTTCTTACTGTGGTGAATGGTGAAATATATGGACCAAGTGGGAGAATGTTAGTAACATATGAATTAAGCATAAGGATGTTACTAGTTCATTAAGGATGCTACTAGTTCATTTAGTGGCCCATACATTCCACATTGATTCATCTCCCCCATGTCATAACTTGTGGAGAATCTCTATGATGGTTAGAACCTATAAATACCATGTTTTGGGTCCCTATGCCAACAATCTAATTAAGCCATAAAACACCATCTAAAGTGAGATTGTGAAGGCTTAGAAGAGCCAAAACTAGAATATCTTGTGAGCAAAGAACAATGGCTGGAGGCATAATATTTATCCATTTTATTCCGCATTTGATCTAACAAAATGGTTAGATCGTTAAAAAATTACTTACACTACAAAGAAGTGGTTTGTAGTGTGGAAAAGACCACATGGAAGATGGCGATGGATGAAGAAATGCAATCGCTTCATCGTGATAAAACTTGGAGGATGGTTCCACTTCCTAAAGAAAAGAAAGGATTGTTTTGATAGGCGAGGTATTGTTTAATCGTCTAATTTGATGTATCGATTCATATTAACCTAGTGATCTTGGAAAGCGTCAATCAACTCCTATTTATGTGCTGATCATGGCAGGAGTACTAGTGAGTTGGAGATCTACGCTACAATCCGTAGTTGATTCGTCTACTACAGAGATAATGTCACGCCCTGAGACCGGGGTCGATAACACCGGCGGTGAATTCAAATATACAATTTGAAGATAACAAGCCTCGTAGTACAGAAATTAAAATATAACCAGTCTTTTATTCCATAAACATAAATGTTTAGCAAATGAAAAATAAAATCATAACTTAAAACTTAATAGAGTTTAGCGGAAGCGTAATTATGTAAAATCTTGAAATCTTTGCAGTAGATCACCAACTCCAAAAGTTGTGTTGTTGTTCTTCTTCGGTATCTGTCTCACTTTTATCTGGGGAGGGGATGTAGGTGGTGAGTATTTGGGAAAATACTCAGCAAACGAGGGCCAATCGAATATGTCAAAAACATATACTTATACAGATTTCGAAACAGCTATCAAAACATAAACTGATATGAATTAATATGTAACATATTTTGCTCCTTCGAGCCATACAAAATGCATCATATCATAACACATATCATATATTAATTAGATTAGATCGATCTGCAAAACATAAGGATTATAGAGGTGGCTCATACGGATTCAAAAGGTGGTTCTCTTACGTACTGCAATTTGCCCTATTGGTTCAAGATGGCTCACACGGACGTAACACATTGCTTCACATAACATTTATCTCCCGATATTCAGAATTTTCATGACATCATAGTTTTTAAAAATAGTTCACATATTCGACTGAATTTTTTTAAGCATACATACGTTGTCAAAACGAGCAAAGGCCCACTTATCGATATGTAGGTTGCAAAAAAGCTTCAAAATCGGGTTTTCCATTTATAGAAGCTGTCTGGGCCGGAATAATTTGTAGCCTTCAAATGGTAATCACGTATGGGCAAAATTTATGGGTATTAAAGTAGGTAATAAACCTCCATTGTCGCCTTTCCAGATAAATTACAATAGTCGTTAATAACAGCCATGAACATGCATTCGAGAATGGCTGTTGGGAGATGGACCTTTCTTTGGGCTTAGGATTCACTATATAAATAAATAATAAATAAAATTAGAAAAAGAATCAAACATTATATCAAATCAAAGTAAGCATCCTCGAGGAACCATGCTATATGCTGAGTTGTCGGGCTGGCCCATTTATAAATTCAGCACTAGACTCGCTATATATAAGAAAAGGGAAATTTTAGGCCGATACCATTAGAAAAAGGATCTTTCGGTATAGTCACTCAAAAAAATTCTTTCAACTAGGTCCATTTCGCTACAAATAGACAAAAATACACATGCACTGTCATCTCCCATCATTTATGTTTTTATCTCTCTTATATAAATCAACGCATACACAATTTCTTCCTAAATTCGTCGCTTTAATCATCGCAAAAAGCACAAAACCAGAAATCATTCCTCCGTGAACCCGACTCTATTGGTTCGACCCGGGTACTGGATGTAATATCATAAAAGAGAATGCAATTCACTTGACAATGCATGTAAAATCACTGAAGAGGTGCTTTGCGGACAAAAAATGTGCCATTAATTCACCACTTCGAATTTAATCAACGAATTAATCAAACACACGAACTCGTTTAGATTTTTGTAGCTTTTAACAGTTACTATCAGCGGACCACTTCATTAATTGTCTTTCGCTCGAACAGAACCCAAATGTGGCGATTGATCAATGAAAAGCAAGGAGATTAAAACGGCCACCACAATCAGTATTACATGCAAATTATTGAGTTGAGAAAGTAAGAAAATCAGTTTGATCGTCAATCGTTTGATTTCCTTGCATAAAAAGCTACAACCTCATATTTGTACCTAAGTCTATCGGTGCATGTAATTTGCATGCACCGATAAACTAGCAGTGCATGTAAATTACATGCACCACTAGGTAATTTCTTGTTAGTCTCGTGTGATGCATGTAAATTACATGCACCATATGAGTCTATAGGTGCATGTAATTTACGTGCACCGATAGACGGTGATGCATTGATGCACCAATATACTATATTTTTTGTTAAAGACAATACTTGGGTCTATTGGTGCATGTAATTTACATGCACCGCTAGGTGTTGCTTGTTTAAAATTTATCGGTGCATGTAATATTTTTTGTTATCATCCTCGTTGATTTACATGCACCGTTAGGTGTTGCTTGCTTAAAATTTATCAGTGCATGTAATTTTTTTTGTTATCATCCTCGTTGATTCATCCATTCTATTGGACAATTGTCGACCGAATTTGTGTTTCAATTCTGAAGTTTTCGACTTCTAAAGCTTTCCATTTGTTCCTGATTTTACGATAGCAACGAGCAGGCGTTGAAATTCGCTATGGTACAAGGAATGAGCATCATCAATTACGTAAAGTGTGCTTCAATAATGTACACGATGCAAGTGTTCTTCTTTTTCTGTTAGTTCTTTTTCTCTCTCGGTCAAATTCAATTTAGTTTCATTTGATTACATTCATTTAGAAGAGTTGTGCTTCGTCTGTTAAAAAAAGAAGAAGAAGAGTTGTGCATCACTTGATTAATGCGTAAGCAGACGAAGGAGGCGAAGGAGGGCGACGCGAGACTTGCTTTTGTTGGAGGGAGGAAGGCGGAGGATGGCGACACGAATGGTGGAAAGTGGGCAAAGTTTTGGGGATGAAGGTGCAGAACAAATGCTATTTTAGTTATAATTAATGGACTAATTAGATTAGGGTTTGATAAAATGAACTAATTTTGAAATAAGTTTTCTAAAAGATGTATTTAGTTGAAGGAAGATTTTTTTGGGAGATTTAGTTGAAAGATGTTTTGGAAAGTCATACCTTCTTGTAATTTCCTCATAAAAAAAAGAGACAGTGATAATTTACTTCTTAATTTAGGTATTTTACCACACGTAGTTCGTAAATATATAATTTATCACCCGTGTTTTGTAAAATATAGCATACTAACCCTCTACAATTTTTAAAAAATTTGGTTTGTCGGGACAAAAATACCACTGTTTAGGAGATGATGCTTTGCAGATACTTACAATCATAGGGGGCATACTCCATATCTTTAAATCATATGAAGGTAAGTTGCACCTCACCGGAACCACAAGGAGTTTATTTACATCTGACCGAAACCACTGTGCAGTAAATTGTCATAGGGTAAAATTCTATTGATTTTTCTTCTTCTAACCATATGTTTTTCTTTTGTGTGCACATTATCTCATACATTATTCTTTTAGGTATGTTTTGCCTACCGTGTTATTCTTTAACTGTATTTTACCCCTCAATGTTATTAAGTGCATTTTATCCTCTATGTTATTTTTTAGGTGCATTTTATTACTTGAGGGTGTACAATTAACATTTTAACATGTAATTTCAAAGCCCAGACGCATAAGAAGACGTATGTCACACAAATCATATATGAATGTGGTGTTTTGCACATGTTCATAAACCACATGGAATAATCGATATATTATATCAAGATATTCTTGTTTATTATAGATTAAAGAGTAGATTAACTAAATATTAAAGAAGACGAAATACAAAAATGAACTATTCTTATAATTATATTCAAGTCAAACTGATTCTATTAGTCGTTATTTTATATTTAATATTGAAATAAAAATTTGAATGATGGAATGAGACGCAATTGAACCATGATTTTGATGGAATATTTAATGCTATTATTTACTTGTTTGCCGACATGATTTAACTAAAAACATGCAAACATGGAATATAAAAAATATTTGTCCTTCGAGGAATCGAAGGGGCAAAATGTAGACAAGAAATATGTCTTTTCTTAATCATGAATCACCATATGTTCCCTGAATTTTCCACGTTCAATTAGATTTTTTTGGCCTGATAATTATAATATAGACTATATAGTACTGCTGACATATTAGGGTGTAATAACAATTTATTATTTATTATCTAATATTTCTCCTCATTTGCAGGTCGATTTGTCCCTCTTTTTTGGGAGGTCCATCAAAGGAATATTTAATGTGTGTGAAATTGTTGTTTGTGAGTTTTTGTGAGTTTTGAACTCATTATCTTGGTGTTAGCCAGATGCTCTGATACCATAAAGAATTTTCGTCTTATCTAAAAGACCGAGCTTGTAGAGAGATTCGATAATTTTTTATTTATTCTCTAACAGGATGCATGCTTTTCATGAATTGATCCTTTCAAAATTAATTATTTATATTTTGTCATATACATAATTAAAAGAATAATGCAGGTTTCACATTTGTGAAATTCAATACTGGAATCAAGGTATTACCGAGAGCTACTGGCAATTTATCCCATATTGTTTTCCAAATAAATAGATTACATCTATGTGGTTTGTAAATCGACAGCTTATCTAATATAATTTCAAAATAGGCAGTTTACTCCCCTATGGTTTCAAAATATGCAGTTTACACCCTTATGATTTGTGAAAATAGGCAGGTGCAAAACACCATTTATATATGCTATATTTTACAAACCACATGAGATAAAGTGCTTATTAAGGATAACACATGGGGTAAAATACATATTATCGATTCCACATTGAGTAAATTGCCACTAGCTCTATTACTAATTTTAATATTAACGGATCCAATCCATTTGGGGCCATTGGATCCGGTTAGACCCGACCAAGGGTCATCATCGACCCTGAACCGGCCCGAAACCGGCCTGTGGTCAACGGGCCGGTTAATCGGGTCAACGGTTCGAAGGGTCGGAACCGTAATTGGCCCGTCTATAGAAGGGCCGGTTAAGGGTCATGATTTTGCTAACCCGTGAACCGTCGGTTAACCCGCGGTTCAAGGGTTTTTTTTTTTTTTTTTTTACATTTTTAAATTTAAAATATAGGTTATGGTGTATATTTGAACTAATGACCTCCAACTTTAATAATTAACTTCAACCACTAAGCTATAAGAGCATTGCTGATCTAAATATAGTATAAATCAACCAAACAAATATATCTACACATTTTGATTATCTTGGCTTGAATTTATTTCACGTTATTTTATGTTTAATCCATGGATGAAAACACATTCATACACTTTTTACACTTTATTTCAAATTTTAATAATATTTTTAATTTTTTTTAAAAAAATAAGGGTCAAACCGTAACCGTTGGTTAACCGTAACCGTTGGTTAACCGTAACCGTAACCGAAACCGTAACCGGCGGTTCATGAACCGTAACCGTAACCGTCAAGAAAGGTTAATGTTCAATGTCGATGTTTTTTGAACCGTCGAACCGACGGTTCTGAACCGTGGTCGGGTCTAGATCCGGTCTTAAAGCAACTCCAAATTTCCCTTCACATTGATTTCATAGATTAGTTAATAAAGCATAGAATTACTGCCTCAAATCTTGAATTTCCACGTCTAAGCTGAGGATGTCAATTCACATTTGCGCACGCTAGAGCCACATTATTATTATTATTATTCTTTATTGATTTATTTAATTCATATTAAGAAAGCAACATCGAGTCGTGGCGTCTAGCTGATCATCAATCATTAGTTTATGTACATATTTGAGTTTGGCAAGCAAACTCATACTCCATCATGTCATTATATTTCTTATTCAAAGTTATGTCATCTACCAATCTCTCTCTAAATTAAAAACATTATGTTTTTTTTATTTAGAAAACAATGTAAAAGATTTTAAAGACAAATCTTATTATTAGTAACAAAAAACACTGGAATCATTCAAAAACCTCAGGTTCGACGGGGTAAATGCATTAAAAAGTGACAAATTTCCGTATTTTCATTTTTCTTGCCTACATATATGATATATGAGACTTAATATTCTGATACATAGATTTGTTAAAGGAATTAACAGCTAAATTAGTGTCTTATTACCAAGAACTAACGTTGTTTGAGGCTGTCCTTTTCGGTTTGAACTGGCTATCGGAGGTCCCAATATAATGTTGTAATCAGCCTCACAATTCTAGCTGTCTCCATCTTATGTGTATGCAGGCAATGGTTCGAGTTTATCTATTTGTTTATTGGCTTTCATCTGTTAGTTATGGAGGCTACGAAAGAATCAGTTTTGGACTGTCTCAACATTATTTTATTTTGAGGATAAGTATAGGGTGCTTGAAATGGCTGCGGTAAATTATTGAAGCACGAGCAGTTATTTCCGATGTTTGATGGATAGTAAGTTTAATTTTTTAGGTAAAAAATATGCAGTAGAAAATTAAATAGGACAATATATTTTTTTTACGTGGAAACCCTCCAAAAAATGAAAAAAAACTACGGGTCCTAGTCCAATATAAAATTCCATTATAAAAGTTGATGATTTACAATGCGATTTGTACCATAAAATTATCAAAAGCCAGTGAATATGGTCATCGATCCTTCCTCCTTCCACTACTAAAATAGCACCAAGGAGTTGGATGTGGCCTTCACCCCTCTTCCGCCTCACTTTGGGCTCCTACTCCCCCCATTATCCCGCTCCATCTAGCCATTAACTCCCGAATTTCTACACTGATTGCTCCCCATGATTTATGGGTAATAGGTCCCTCGTATATCACTATCATCCCCTTCTATTCGAGTTAACGAGATAATTGAGGAGACTCAACAAAAGCAAGAGAGTATAAAATGATTCTCTTTTTGCAACCCGATGCAACGTCTATTAATAAGTAAGCAGAAGTCCCCTAAAAAACTAGACTGTGAGAAATCTGCTTGAATCATAATAAACTGAATTTAGCTTCGTAGACTTCAAGCAATGATATATGAAATCGATAATGAAATATAAGCTCGTCCTGAGATGACTGTGCCGACTGAATACTATGCCGACTCCAAACACTGATGGGTGAAATTCAACCTGACCCAATAGATTCTCCGAGCAAATAAAGAGTGAGCACATAAAGCTCATTGAATTAATATATATCTCGAGCAAATAAAGCTCATTTAGGATAAGAAATGTCTCTGCCAAATAAAGCTCATCTAGGATAGCAAATATCTCGAGTAAATAAAGCTGAGCAAATAAAGCACATCCAAACTCTACCAATAATAAGCATCAATCCGAGCAGCTCATCCGAAAAACAAGAATATAAGATGGATATAACCTGAATATCCTGAGTAGATAACTATGATCGAGCTCCATGAAAAACATCCCGAGCAGATAAATATGATCGGGCTCCAGGGAAAACATCCCGAACAACAATAGAACAAGCTCGATACCTGAGCATCAAAATTTAGTCACATTTTAGGTTCAAATATGGACCAAACATCCAACGTTTAACCCGCCAACAACGGACATAGATCAAATATCCCAAAAAATAATAGAACAACCTTGATACCCGATCACCAAAACTCAGCCACGTTTTAGGTATGGACCAAACATCCCGATCCCGTATTTAACCGGCCAACAATGGACAAAGCTAGAAAATCCTGAGCAACAATAGAACTTACTCGAACATCCCGAGCAACAATAGAACTTACTCGAACATCCGGAGCAACAATAGACATACTCGAACATACCAAGCACCAATAGAACGTACTCGAACATCCCGAGCAACAATAGAACAAGCTCAATACCGGAGCACCAAAACTCAGTCATGTTTTAGGTTCAAATACGGAACAAACATCCCGATCCCTTTAACCTGCCAAAAACGGACATAGCTCGAACATCCCGAGCAAAAACAGAACGTACTCGAACATCACGATCACCAATTGAACATACTCAAACATCCCGAGCAACAATAGAACATACTCAAAGATCCCGAGCACTAATAGAACGTAATCGAGCATCCCGAGTAACAATAGAACAAGCTCGATGCCCGAGTACCACAACTCGGTGATGTTTTAGGTTCAAATACAGACCAATATCCCGATCCCGTATTTAACCAGCCAACAACGGACACAGATCGAATATCCCAAGCTACAATAGAATGTATTCGAACATCCTGAGCACCAGTAGAAAGTATTCGAACATCCCGAGCAACAATTGAACATACTCAAAAATCCCGAGCACCAATACGTACTTGAACATCCCGAGCTTATAGAATATGGCCTTATTACTAGATTGCATGCCTGAGCTTGAAGTAATATGTCATTACTGCTAGATTGCATGCCCGAACTATAGTGCACTGAGGTCAACCCGAAGTATTGCAACAAAAAATGCATATATAGGAATTTAAAGTAACCGGTTGGGAAGAAATAACTGTAAACCGTGTCAGCAGCTTGAGCGTCAAAGTCGAGATCAACTGCTAGGCTGAATATGTCATGAGCTCGGTAGGAACGAGCTGGAGACTGAGGATCACCCAAGTCCGAACTAGGAATGAGATTCTTAATGTTCTACTATGAGATTGTAGTTGGCCCGATGTTTCAAGCAATGTATGCCTAGACGACATGGGTCGAGCAGAGGCAAGGTGCACATGGTCCATTATAACACGTCTAGAGCTGGTATAAAGTACTGCAATAATACACAATGATCGAAACTCCTGCGATAGCAAAATCCGAGAGCGTGAAGCTCTTCATGTAAATTTGGAATAATACAATTAATATATTCCAAGAAATAAATATGCGTCATCTTAGCAAGTTTAAATATGACTCCAGTTTCAATATTGTTTTTGGGTTCAGTCCCCGTAAACAGAATTGATCCTTATGTAGGTACATAGTCTTGGGCAAGTACCCATGAATGCAACTGTCATGTTTGAGAGCATCAAGTTGTCAAGCATATAAATAGTCTCCAAGAGGAATTTTACATCGATCTCGGGGATGCAATCTAGCAGTAAGGGCCCTATTACATCGAGCTTGCGCGTGCAATCTAACAATAAGGCCATATTCTATAAGCTTGGGATGTTCGAGTACGTTCTATTGGTGCTCGAGATGTTTGAGTATGTTCTATAATTGCTCGGGATGTTCGAGTACATTCTATTGGTACTCGGGATGTTCGAGTTGTATCTGTTGTTGGAGAGTTAAATACGGGATCGGGATGTTTGATCTGTATTTGAACCTAAAACGTGACTAAGTTTTGGTGCTTGAGATGTTCGAGTACGTTGTATTATTGCTCGGAATGTTCGAGTACGTTATATTGTTGCTCGGGATGCTCGAGCTGTGTTCGTTGTTGGCAGTTAAATAAGGGATCGGAATTTTTGGTCCGTATTTGAACCTTAAACGTGACTGAGTTTTGGAGCTCATGATGTTCAAGTACGTTCTATTGGTGCTCGGGATATTCGAGTACAATCTATTGTAGCTCGGGATGTTCGAGTTATGTCCGTTGTTGGCGGGATAGATACGGGATCATGATGTCTGGTCTGTATTTGAACCTAAAACATGACTGAGTTTTGGTGCTCGGGATGTTTGAGTACGTTCTACTGGTGCTCCGGATGTTCGAATACGTTCTATTGTAGCTCGGGATGTTTGATTTGTGTCCATTGTTGGCGGGTTAAATAAGGGATCGAGATATTTGGTCTGTATTTGAACCTAAACGTGACTGAGTTTCGGTGCTCGGGTATCGAGCTTGTTCTAATGTTGATCGGGATGTTCGAGTACGTTCTATTGCTACTCGGGATGTTCGAGTATGTTCTATTGTTGCACCGGATGTTCGAGCTGTGTCCGTTGTTGGCGGGTTAAATAAGGGATTGAGATATTTCGTCCGTATTTGAACCTAAAACATGAATGAGTTTTGCGCTGCGGAAGACTTGATGTCAATCGACAAATAAACAATATGAAGAAATAAATAAATGAGTAAAGTAAATAAAGCAATAAACGACACAAATATTTGTTATAGAATTTCGCCGATGAATCGCCTACGTCTCCTCTTCCCGGCTAGATAACGTCCAACCGAGATTCCACTAGAACAACTTTGATCTTGGCTTTAAGGGCTCCAAGTTAGCCACAACACACTCTTCCCGAGTAACACACTATTCACGAGTCTTCTTGGCCTTAAGGGCTCCAAGGATAGCCACACACAAACTCTTCATGAGTTACCCACACTCTTCACGAGTCTTCTTGGCCTTAAGGGTTCCAAGGATAGCCACAACCTTGCACCAACTTCACTTGTTGATGTCTTATACAATTTCCAACTTGCGTCGGTGTTGGAGGACCTTACAATAAATCAAATAGCACCTTCACGGTGTACCAACACGAAGAATCAAAAGACTTCTCACAAGAAATAAATTACAAACTCCAATACAACACAAATGTATGAAGTTTGCAATGCTAGAATGATTTTGATTGAGCAAAGCTTTCTTGTAGTGTACCCTCTTGTTTCTTGTCTTCAAAATGCTCCAAAACATCCATATTTATAGTGTAGAAGGCCCCCAAGGCTCCTACTAGCAGTTGCTAGACTTAAGGCTTGAATCACTTCAAGATCGCATCGGACATCGCCTCAGGCGATCACCATCGCCGCGCTCCCAACAGTCAAAATCTTGCACACATCGCGTCGATGTACTGATCGCCTCAGGCGATCGCCACCAAAAATCAATGACGTAGCCTTCAATGATCCTAAATTTTCATCGCCTCAAACGAAGTCTTCATCGCCTCAAGCGAACTCTGCATCGCGTCAGACGATCTCCCTATGCGCGCGGTCCTCGGCGTCGCTTCAGTCGATGTGCGTGGCGATGACTTGAATGGCTGCCATCGCCTAGGGCGATCCGCCCAAGTCCTTGCACATTTGATTTCCTTCAAACAATCCAATTTTCAACCATTTAAATATGTTTACTAAGTAGACACATTAGTATAACAAACACAAGTTTTGTTGATCATCAAAACTCATAAATAATTCGGAGATAAATTAAGCATTAAACTCAACAATGCGTTTAACGCTCAACAAATTCCCATATGTCAATTGGCAAGCAGGATCATCTGTTAATGGAATTTTATTTTTTATGATTTAATAAGATTACTCAAGATTATATTCCAAGAATCTGATTATCTCCTAATTTACTATTTTTATAATGTTTTGATAATCATTCTAAAGAAGAGTTTGTGTATATCTGAGGGTTATTGGCAACAAGCCCATGTGATTATCCAAATAGTCATATTACACTTCTGTAAGTTACAAAATAGGCATTTTACTCACACTTGATTTTCAAAATAGACAATTTACCCACATGTGATTTGAAATAGATACTTTGTCCCACATAATTTGTGAAAATAGACATTTTACCCCGTGTAATTTGTGATTATGTGCAAAACACCATCCGTGTATCTTATGTTTTGCAAACCGCATGGTGGTAAAGTATCTATTTTGAAAAAAATCAAAGGGTAAATTGACTATTTACAAATCATCGGGGTGTTAAAGTGTTTATTAGGGATATCACATGGGGGTAAAACTCTATTTACAAATAACATGAGACAATTTCTATTATCAATATTATATGATGGTAAATTGCAGCTAGCTCCGTATCTTGATGAAAATGCATGTTTGTATAATCTTATTCCTTCTTATTTTAATCTGCTTTGGTTTTGTCAAAACTTCATCATTGTGCAAACCTATCCACTTAAAAGAGCCATTAAACTATTGCACTTGAAATATTCGTTATATTTCAAGATTTGCAGCATATAAAAAGACTTTCATGACAGATACCTGAATCTCATCAACATTGCTCCTGTTCCTGTTAATCGATCCACATCGTTTCATTCTAACTGTCGCGTGCTCGATGCTGGCTCGTGTAATTGTATAAATGCAGGGAGTACAGCAGAACTATGGTTTCTCCAGCGATTTTTCTACAGAATTTCAATATTATCTTCCACAAAATTATGGTGCTTGGCATCAATTTACACCAATGGAACTAGATACTCAGTCGATGACACCAGAAAACGGTTCACAGAGGTGGAATATTCGGCCCGAAAATTCATCCAATACCATCATCAGCAGGATTGGATCACAGGCTTCTGGTTTTTATGCAACCGAATTTCTTATGGGATTACCTCGATTTGGTTTCCAAGAAAATAACCCTCTTCTTTGCTCCCAACAATTCAAGAATTCTAATGGGAAAATACCCAATTTCCAAGCCGATAACAGCCTATTATCAGTTTCAAGAACTCAAACTTCAAACGGAGTATGTACCAGGCAGGAAGGATTGTTCGAAAACCCATTCAACGACCTTTCAGAGAAAGAACAGATTCTATACCTAAAAAACAGGCTACTAGGTGATATTGATGATTCATATAGGGGAACCACTTCTCCACCATTAGATGCAAATCAAGATCTTGGGGTAAGTCTTTCGAGAATTTGCTTTTGCTTTCATTCACAATGACCCCTTTATCGTTGATATGTTCGTTTTGAACTACATATTTGAAACAGGAGCCACAAAATTTATATGCATCTCATTTCGCACATGTGAACGAGTTTGGATCGAGTACTATTTCTGCATCTTCTGGAACTAGCAAGAAACGAATTAGGTGGTCTCCAGATCTTCACGATCGTTTCGTTAAGTGTGTGAATCAGCTTGGTGGCCCTGAAAGTAAGTAATCTTTAATATTATGCTTCATTTTCTCAATCCGAGATCATGACACGGAGTGGTTAATTCGATTCTACCCACACAACACCGAGGCTTGTTGGGTATAATCTGGATATGTAGTGTATCTTTATGCAATGTAGGGTGATAAAACAAAATGGTTTTATGTCGAGGCAGGAGTTCAATTTATTATCTTTAAAACGATATTGTCTTAGTTTCCCAATATTTAACGAATGATTCGTAATAATAGCACTACAAATCAATCACGAATGAACTACATGTAGAACCCCTCTAATTTTCATAATTAACAAATTTTCCCTCCATCTACCTCCTATGCGGTATATTCTTATGTCAAATCATTGGGGAGAAAGTTGTAATTTTCCTATATATTTTACAAACTAGAGGGGATGCTATGGTAATATAGCTATTCTACAAAGGATGCAGATGTAATTGTTCAAACTAGATGGGAGAAATTTATAATACAAATATTCTACAAGTGATACATAAGTAATTATTCCTATAAACAACAATATAAATTAAGATATAATCTGTGCATTTTCTTGCATATCATATTCCTTCTTCAAGGTTGAGTTCTTTAAACCTTTGTGGTTTGTATACTACTCCAATGAACATCACTAAAGAACATCATTTGAATGCAACTATTCATGAAAAGTCGCACACATACGCGAAGAGGTTCATTGCTTGGTTGAAAATATGTTTACCCAAAACATAACATTTCAAAGTAATTTTTCATCAAAGCTTGCTTTTATATTTGAAAAGGTGCATGCTTAATTTCAATTCAATTAATTTTCCAACAGAGGCAACACCGAAGGCCATAGTAAATCTGATGGATACTGAAGGACTCACAATCTTTCATGTCAAAAGCCATTTGCAGGTAGACAATGAACCAAGTCACTTTCTTCAATAATTGTTGTTATTTATATAAACTTTCTGAATCGACGTTTGTTTTTTTGCCATATTTCTATTTATCTCTTCTTAGAAATATCGAAATGCTAAGTACATACAAGAATCTGTTGAAGGTACGAGGTTTCTCAATTCATCAAGAGGATAATATTCTTTCGAATGGAAACTTTAGCTTAGTCCAATGAAGAATCTCCGAAACAGATGCGGTATTAGTGATAAATCTGATCAACCTTTTTTTTTCCTGATCATGCAGAAAAATCTGAGAAGAAAACAAGTACAAGTAATGAATCACTGATCGACATCGAAACGTAAGAATTTTTTTTTTCTTGTGATTTGAATCAAAACTAGTCGTTTAATATATGTTAAAAGTGTATTTTTTTGGCAGTGGAATGCAACTCAAGGAGGCATTGCAGCAGCAATTAGACTTCCAAAGACATCTTTATGAGCAGCTTGAGGTACATCCCCCTTTTAACATTTTTCCAATGTTGCTCCTTCGACTTAGAGTTATTAGCAAAGAACCCCTCTATGGATTTTTAAATTGGCAAAATACACCCCTATTATTTGAAAATAGACAGTTTACCGTTTGTGTTTTTTTAAATAGGCAAGTTATATCCATATGGCTTAAAACAACATTTCTGTATATGCTATATTTTGCAAACAACATGAGATAAAGTATCTATTTTGAAAATCACATGGGATAAACTGCTTATCTACTGTTATAAATACCACATGGGTAAAATGACTATCTACAAACCAATGTGTGTAAAGTGTCTATCGATGCCATAAAGGGGTTAAATTGTACTTAAGATAATGTATCGATACCTATTAATCATTTCTTGAAATCTCTTTGCATCTTTGTGGTGGTACATAGACTCAACGAAACTTACAGATGAGGATCGAGGAACAAACCACACAGCTGAAAAAGTTGTTTGATCAGCAACACAAAAACGGAGAAAAGCTTAGTGGATCCTATTTATCCCAACAGCAAATTTCCTGACAATATATCAACTAAACTTGAAGACACGAGTTTCCCATCCAAAGTAGTCTTGTTGCCAATGCAAAACGAACATCGACAATCAATGTAATCAGCAAATCTCTTCTGAAGCAACTTGTACAGTTGTATAGCTCACACTTTCTTCTGTTCATATGGAATACATGAGTAAGTAATTCGGCAACTCGAAAAAAAACACCACTCCATTCGTGATTCATTTGTATTCGTAGTAAGTTCTGCTATTTTTTCCATGTAAAATTCAAGAATGACAAGTGTGAAGAGTTGAAGAAGTATCTTTGATAAGATTTATAGCAGATAACTCGATTTTGCTTGTTGAATGCAAACTTGAAATGAGAGAAGAATCATTCGTAGTTCAAGACAAGGTGGTAACATAGATTGAATGAGCCGAGTTTAATTGTGAAGCTAAAAATAGAATGACTTTTAAGCCCGACTCGGTTGGCATAAATTTGAACCGGACATGGAAAACCGGGTCATGTGGCTTGTTTTATTTTTGATATACAAGATTAAAATAAAATATGCTCAAGAATCAGGATTTTTGTAAAAATATAATCAAATTAGGTATTATTATTAATTAATATACAAACACACACTGGTGCCAATTTATCACATTTTGTATCGATAATATTACAAAATATAGAAGGTAAACTATCTATTTCACAAACAACATATGATAAACTGTCTATTTTCAAATCATATAGGTTTTGAAAATCATAAGGGGATAAATTGTCTATTTTCAAATTACATACATATAATTTGCTTATTTGATAAATCACAGGAGATTCGTTGTTAATAAACACTAGCCTGCTTTATTAGTGAGGTTTAATCACATTGATTTTCAGTTAATAGGCCGGCCCAAACCATGATTTATTGCCACCTAGGCCCAAAGCGACACGCTTTAATCGTATAGAGGCAAAATAAATTGGTTTCAGTTTCAGGCTCCACATTGAGTTCTGATACTCCCAAAAAGAGTGATGCTCTCTAAGTATCAATAAGAGGTTTAATTACCTCCTTTTATGTTCTTCAATGGACCAGATAACAAGGGACATGTCTTGAATGACCTGCTAAGATCTGAAACAAGATGTTAGAAGGGTGCCGGAAGATTTTTCCGGCGAGTCCCCTCCGACGCTCAAGTCAGGTGACGGGAGATATCTGTCAAAATCTGTAAGAGAATAGGTGTTGTATAGTGTGTATAGGAAAAAATGCATACCTGAAATCTTGTATTGGTTTACTATTTATAGAGTTTACCTCAAGAATGTGCATCTTGGAGCAGTAAGGCCACGATTCACACGATTCCCGGGATTTCGGGACATGTCTGCCAACTGATAAAACCACTACTCATTTCCACTCCCTGAAATCTCGGGACGTGCCCGATCAACGTGGACTTGGTCAACATATCCTTAGAGGTAAGATGCCTGAAACTCAGATGGGAGCTCCGAGAATTGGGTCTTCTGGTCTTGAAGGTATGACACTCCCGAAGACAAAATGGTGATCAGGTCGGGAGGTCGGCACAATGGTGTTTCTGAATCAATGTTGAATGATATGTACCTTGACCCAAGTAGGTCGGGAGGTCGGGAGGTTAGAACCAGCGTTGAATGATCTTTATTTTAACCCAAGTAAATCGGGAGGTCGGTCAAGTAAAATAAGGTGAGGTAGCATCATTTTATTGCTGAGTATCATAATCCCTCCTCCTAAGTCGAGTTGACACCAAAGGTCAGAAACTCGTATATTTGACCGAGCATTGAAGTTATAAGGGCGGGAAATAGAAAAATTTTGAATTTCAAATTGTAAACGGTAACATTCCACTTCCCGAGATTAATCCTGACCCTCTATAACGTTTTCATCCAACGGTCTCTTTTGCGCATACTTTTGCTATAAATACCCTGTCTTTTTCACTCATTTCATCTTTTATTTTAGTTGCAGAAAGCTCGGACCCGACCTCTTTCTTATTTTCGCTCATTAGGTAAGATTTGTTATTTATCTTGTTCCCTTTCATCTTTTACTCCGAAAAATTTAAGAGACCTCTATATAGTCATTATGTCATCTGATAACGGTTCCACCTCTTCTACTTCGGGTGCTGTGTATAGGGAAATCGATCGTTATGAATCTTCTGAAGATTCATTTTCCCTCCCAAGTACTTCATCCCGAAGTGAGGTCGGACGCCTTCCTCTTACTGAGGACCCAACCTTAACCACAGTTCAGGTCGGGGAAACAGTAGATTCCCTTGAAGTAGAGGATTCTCCTTGGTATATCCATTATCGTTCTGGCCTTAACGATTCGGCTGAAAATACAATCCGTACCTTAAGCCATCTTTCTGATGATTATGATATCATCATTCCTTCTCCTGAGGATCGACCTCACGAGCCCCCCCTCTGATTACTACACTTTTTTATCTTGATCAGATTGAAGGGGGGCTTCGATTTCCCATCCCTCACTTTTTTTTACAACTTAGTAGATACTATCATTTGAACCTTAGTCAATTTGCCCCAAATGCCTTCCGCCTCCTCTGTTCTTTTGTAGTTTTGTTCCGAGCTTTAGGACTGAGGTTAGACTGCTTCTCCCTTAGTCATTTCATGATTCCTAAAAGGTCCAAAGAAGGACCTATTTACTTCTCTGCTCGTCCCGGATGTAAATTTTTGGATGGGTATCCCTCAAGTAACAAATATTGGAAAAATTATTACTTTTTTATTAAACCTCCTCGTCCCTGGTCAATGTTCTCTCGTTGGCGTGATCATCTCCCCCACTTACCTTCTCCACCTGATGGGTTTCGGCGGAGCCCTTTATTTACCGAGGTGAGGTCGGTGATCGGGTCGAGGTGTTTCAATATCTCTCGCCTTTTATCTGAGGATCTCTTATGTCACTGTGGTCTGAGCTTGGCAAATGTACCCTTGAAGGGAATCTTCGGTAGATAAAATAAAACTTATTTCTTCTTATTATATTGTCTTCCCCCTTGTTATGGTATCTAACATGAATGCATATACTTCTTCAGCTGACAGGGTCATGAATGCTTCTATTTTGAAAGCGGCTGCTAAGAAAAAAGGGAAAGCCAGTTCAACTACCGTTCCCGAGCCTACTGTTCCTGTTGTCACCATTGCTGTATCAGGGGAAACTGAAGCTATTGGGACTTCCCTGAAACGTAAGAAAAAATCTGCCCTTCCAAAGGTGATTACTGACTTAACTGTGGAAAAGGAAGCCTCAGTTCCAGAAGTGGAACCTTTAAGGCAAGTCAAACCCCGTACTGAAGTTCCGAGGACTTCGGTGGAGAGATCAAGGGAAAAGGCTTTTGAGTCTTACCATGATGGGATGCGCTTGGTCGGTGAAGGTCCCAGTAATGTAGCTATTTCCTTACTTCGTGACTTAGCCACCCAACCGGATGCTGATTTCATGGCAGACCTGTCTTGGTCCGAGCTGGCTAAAAGGACTTGTAGCAGCGCTGCTGAGGTTTATGATACATCCTCCCTCTACCCGTATATTTACTTATTATTATTTATATTTGCTATATTTTGAGCTGGGGTCTTTTATTTTTTATTTAGACCATCCTCCTACTGGGTGAATTCTCCTCCCGAGCCAACAACTTCCGTAGGCAATCCTTGAGGGATTCTAAAACTTTTGAAGCCAATAACGCTGAGCTTCAACGTACCTTGAATGACCTTAAAGTTATCCATGAACAAGAAGTAGCTAGGTTGAAGGAGCAATCAGAAACGTTCAAGGCCCAACTTGAAGAATCTCAAAAGAATGCCAATCTTTATAACAAGGAGTTGGAGGGAACCCGTCGAGCTCTGGAAGCATCTCGGGAGGTCGCCGAAGTTGCCACTCAAGAGATGGAAGTGTTTAAGAAGAATTGGGAAGAAGCAGAGGCAAGAGCTTCCCAATCGAAAGCCAGCTTTCAAGAAGAATTCCTCAAGTCCTCTGAATTTACGGATTTATGTGGTGAGAAAGCCTATGGGTATCTGGAAATCGGATTCAAAGGGTGTATCTCTCAATTCAAAGAGGCAGGATATCCTCCGAAGGAACTTCTTCAGATTTTCTAGATTTTGATCGTGCTCTCCAGAACCTTCCTCCTGATGTTTGAGATGCCCTTATCTTGTAATGTTCACTGTGGGGGCAGACAATGTTTAGATTTTCATATTTTCACTGTAATTATTTGAGACAAGTAACTTATGTTGAACTATGAACATGCTTTCTGCTTGTATCAATCTGAAATTTGGGAGTTTTGTTATAACTCTAATGTTCAAATTATAAAATGATTGGTCAATAAACACCATCTGATTGCTAATCAAGACCCGCCAAGTCCTTTTATTTTAAGAGATCGATCCAGCTAATGATATTCATTCTTTTTATCTTTGGAGATAGGACGAACTCGGAAAGCTCTGATCTCAAATGTAGCTTGTAAAGCTTTATTGAAATTTATAGTCTTTTTGTCTTCGGAGGTTGGAAGAACTTGTAAAGTTCTAAACTCGGGTATAGCTTGCAAAGTTTTATTGACTCGCAGTCTTTTTAAATTGGGAGGTCGGATGAGCTCGTAAAGCTCTGACCTCGGATATAGCTTGTAAAGCTTTATTGAGACTCGTAAAGTCTTTTTATCTTGGGAGGTCGGATGAGCTCGTAAAGCCCTGACCTCGGATATAGCTTGTAAAGCTTTATTGAGACTCGTAAAGTCTTCTTATCTTGGGAGGTTGGATGAGCTCGTAAAGCCCTGACCTCTGATATAGCTTGTATAGCTTTATTGAGACTCGTAAAGTCTTTTTGTCTTCTGAAGTAGGATGAGCTCGTAAAGGACCTCGGATATAGCTTGTAAAGCTTTGTTGAGACTCGTAAAGTCTTTTTATCTTGGGAGGTCGGATGAGCTCGTAAAGCTCTGACCTTGGATATAGCTTGTATAGCTTTACTGAGACTCGTAAAGTCTTTTTATATTGGGAGGTCGGATGAGCTCGTAAAGCTCTGACCTCGGATATAGCTTGTAAAGTTTTATTGAGACTCGTAAAGTCTTTTTATCTTGGGAGCTCGGATGAGCTCGTAAAGCTCTGACCTTGGATATAGCTTGTAAAACTTTTTTAACAATTGTCTCTTGAAGAAAATACTTCATTTTTCTTGTATTATCAAAGAAAGAGCAGGAATTTATTACATCATAAAAAGAAAAACAACATTAAGCATATTATTTACGAAGATGATAAGCATTTCATGGCCTCTTTATCACTTTTCCCTCCATATCTTTTAGGTAGTAAGCACCTGAACTCAATTTTTCCACCACCTTGTAAGGACCTTCCCACTTTGGATCTAATTTCCTGACCTCCACATCCTGCACTTTCTTTAAAACCAAGTCCCCTACTTGAAAACTCCTTTGGATGACCCGTCAATTATAGGCCCTTGTTACCCGACCCCGGTAGGCTTCCATTCGAAGAGCAGCTGCTTCCCTTGCTTCCTCTATAAGATCAAGGTCAATAGACCTTTTTCGTCATTTGAGTCGTCATAATGGATTATTCTGCACGACTGAGCTCCGATCTCTACGGGAAGGACTGCTTCATTTCCATATACTAAACTGAAAGGAGTTTCGCCAGTTCCTGTCTTGGAAGTGGTTCTGTAAGACCATAAAACACTAGGGAGTTCCTCTACCCAATTGCCCTTTGCTCTTCCCAATCTAGCTTTGAGAGATTGTACCAAAGACCTATTGGTAACTTCTACCTGGCCGTTACTTTGAGGATAAGCTACTGAAGTGAAGGCCTGTTGTATCTTCATCTCTTCGCACCATGCTTTCATCAATGAGCCTTGAAATTGCCTCCCATTATCGGAGATTAATTTTCTTGGTACGCCAAACCTGCAAACAATATTTTGCCATATAAAATCTAATATTCTTTGTTCTGTAATCTTAGCAACAGCTTCTGCCTCCACCCATTTAGAGAAATAATCAATAGCTACGATTAAGAATTTCTTTTGGGCTGGTGCTATTGGGAAAGGACCAACGATGTCAATTCCCCATTGGTCAAAGGGACAAGCAGCTACAATTGCTTTCATCATAGCAGCAGGTTGGAGTTGAAGCCGGGCATGTCGCTGACAACTATCACATGTTCTGACAAGAATTGCGGCATCTTTTTGAATGGTTGCCAGAAATAACCAGCCAGGACAACCTTCCGAGCTAATGATAACGACCCAAGATGATTACCACAACACCCCTCATGGATCTCCTTTAGCACGTAATCCGAGTCCGTCGGACCCAAGCATCTGAGGAGAGGTCGGGAAAAAGATCTTTTATACAATATTCCTTCTAAGAGCAAGAAGCGCAAACATCTTTGCCTTAATCTATATGCTTTCTTAGAATCATTGGGCACGGCCCCCCTTTGTAGGAAACCCAAAATATCAGCCCTCCAATCATTTTCCTCCAAATCAGGAGCTTTAGGAATAGAGAAATGGCTTAACTCGATCTGTGATATGATTTCCCGATCTTTCCATCTGTATAACGAGCTTGCCATTTTAGCTAAGCTATCAGCTTTGTCATTTTCTGCTCTAGGAATTTGCTCAAAAATTGTTTCTACGAAGAAATCTTTAGCCTTTTCAATCACCCGAGCATATTCAACAAGCTTCTCATTTTTTATGTCGTAAACACCATTCATTTGTTGAGACACTAGCTGGGAATCAGAAAAGATATGGATCCTAGTAGCTCCCACATTTCTAGCTGCTCGCATTCCTGCTAAAACAGCTTCATACTCTGCTTCATTGTTGGAAGCTCGGAATTCCAATCTGACTGCTATCTTGATTTCATCTCCTCGGGGAGATATTAAAATTACTCCCACTCCACTACCTTCCTTAGGGGAAGATCCATCCACATAGATCTTCCAAATCTCTCCCTGCTCAGGCCTTATAGTTTCAACTATAAAATCGGCCAAAGCTTGAGCTTTAATAGCTACTCGAGGTTCATAATTTATATCATATTCTCCTAGCTCAGTTGTCCACTTCACGAGTCGTCCCGATACTTCAGCTCGGTTTAATATTCTCCCCAACGGGCTGTTGGTGAGTACGGATATCGGATGCGAAAGAAAGTATGCTCTTAATCGTCGAGCGGTCATTACCAATATCATAGCTAACTTTTCAATCTCCATATATCGTAGCTCCGGTCCTTTCAGCGCATGAGAGATGTAATATATAGGTTGTTGAACATTATCCTCTTGCCTGATGAGCATCGAGCTAATAGTCTCCTCTGTTGCTGACAAATAAACAAATAAACGTTCTCCTATCTTCGACTTGGTAAAGATCGGGAGCTCAGCCAAATATTTTTTAAGGTCTTCAAATGCAGCTCCGCATCTTCATCCCATTCAAACTTTTTGGCCCTCCGAAGGACTTGAAAAAATGGCAGACTCCGATGAGCTGACCTGGATATAAAACGAGAAAGAGCTACAATCCGACCTGTCAATCTTTGTACTTCTTGTAGATTTTTAGGAGGTAACATCGATTGTACCGCTTGTACTTTCTCTGGATTAGCTTCAATCCCCCTTTCTGTTACAATATAACCCAAAAACTTCCCACTCTTCACCCCAAAAAGGCATTTTTGGGGATTCAACTTTAAATTGAACGATCGTAACGTTGAGAAAGTTTCGGTGAGATCTGGGATGAGGTCATCACCCAACTTTGATTTTACTAAAATATCATCCACGTAAACCTCTATGTTCCTTCCTATTTGCGCCGTAAATACCTTATCCATGAGTCTTTGATATGTAGCTCCCGCATTTTTTAATCCAAAGGGCATTACTACATAGCAAAATGTCCCATCTGAGGTAATGAAACTTACCTTATCTTGATCTTCTTGGGCCAATGGGATCTGATGATATCCCTGGTAGGCATCCATGAAGCACAAGTATTGATGCCCCGCTGTAGAATCCACCAATTGATCAATCCGTGGCAAAGGATAGCAATCCTTAGGACAAGCCTTGTTAAGATCCCTGAAGTCGACACACATTCTCCACTTTCCTGAACTCTTGGGCACCAAGACCACATTTGATAACCAAGTTGGGAATTGTACTTCACGGATATGGCCAGCTTGGAGTAACTCTTCCACCTCCTTTCTAATTAACTTATCCTTCTCTGTGCCGAAGTGCCTATTCTTTTGTTTTACAGGTTTTACACCAGTAAGGATGTTCAGGCGATGCTGCATAATAGTGGGATTTATTCCTCCGACCTCCCGAGCTGACCATGCGAATACATCCTCATGAGTTTTTAGGAACTCAATTAACCTGACTCGGACCTCCTGGCTTAATTCTTTGGCAATCTTAACCATCTTTAAGGGAGAACTGAGCTCCACTAAATCAGGTTCTTCATCCGCACAATCCAGTGTTAACATTTTCGGGTTTTGTTCTGGAGGCTTTCCTCCTGCTATTGTATTGACCTGGAGCTTTGATCTCTTGCTCTCCTCTTTCACTTCACTCATATAGCAGTTTCGAGCAATCTTTTGATCCCCCTGTAATACACCTACTTCCGTGCCTGATGGAAATTTTAATTTTTGGTGATAGGTGGAAGAAATGGCTCGAAAATCCTTCATAGCAGGTCGGCCAATTATACCATTGTATGAAGAAGGAGCATCTACTACTGTGAAGTCAATCATTTTTGTAACTCTCCTGGAATCATTTCCCATTGACAAAGGGAGGGTGATTTGACCCATAGGCTTAATAGCGTGCCCGGTGAAGCCATAGAGAGGTGTTCTGATCGGTTCAAAATGAAAACCTTCTATCTGCATTTGATCCAAAGTTTCTTTGAACAACACATTGACTGAACTTCCCGTGTCCACAAATATCCGAGCTATATCATAATTTGCAATGGTAACTGTGACTACCAAGGCATCAGTGTGTGGTGCAACAACTCATTTTAAATCACTGGGTCCAAAAGATATTACTGGATCAGATTTAAGATTGACCTCCGTCACAATCTCCGAGCACTCTAATCTCCGTCCATGCATTTTGCGAGCTCAACCAGAATGTCCATCTGTCGCTCCTTCTGAAATCATGTGTATAATTCCTCGGGTTGGATTATTGTGCTCCTGCTCCCTTCTTCCTTTGTCAATTCTTTTTGGTGAAATTTCCCAACATCGATGATGGGGTTGGTTATCTCGCCGAGCTTCTCGCTTATTATCTTCCCAGACTTGATTTCTTCCTCTTCTGTGTGGACTGTAGGGTTCTGGCATTGTGTTTAATATTGCTTTAATCTGGGGATCCCTTTGAATGATCCTCTCGACCTCTTCTTCCAACCTCTGACATTCATTTGTAAAATGTCCGTACTCCCTATGAAATCTGCAATATTTTTCGGAGGGAGGTAAGCGAGGTCCTTTTTCTGCCTTCTTCGGTCTTTCTAATCTCCTCTTTTCATCGCAAAATTCCATAGCCTTTTCTAAACTCATTGTCAAGGGAGTTCGAGTTAGAAGCTGTCCTCTAGCTCTGCCCTGATCATCACCCCTTTCAAATAGCCTCTTCTTTCCTGACTCCACCCTTTCTCTTCTCATTTCTGGTCTCATTTCTGCCCTTCTTTGTTTTTGCGCATCTTCCAAGTTAACATATTTTTCGGCTCAGCCCAGTAGATCATCATAATTTCGAGGAGGTTTTTTTACTAATGTTTTAAAAAAACTCCCCCGCCTTTAATCCCTGAGTGAATGCATTGATGAGGACATCAGCCGTGGCAGTAGGTACCTCCAATGCTATACTGTTAAATCTTTGCACAAACTCTCTCAAGGACTCTTGCCCCTGCTGCTTTGTAGTGAAAAGATTCAAAGAGGTCTTTTGATACCTCTTACTGCTAGCGAACTGGTTCAAGAAAACAGAACTGAAGTCTTCAAAATTGCGAATAGTATTTGGCTTGAGAAAATTGAACCATTGCTGAGCCGACCTCACAAGTGTGGTTAAAAATACTCGACACTTAACCCCATCTGAGTATCGATGTAACAATGCGGCATTTTCAAACCTCCCGAGGTGTTCCTCAGGATCAGTGCTCCCATCGTATTCTCCAACCATGGGCTATCGGAAATTCGGAGGAAGATCTTCTCTTAAGATTGGGGGGGAAAAAGGGCTTTCACGTCGGGATGTAGACATTCTTTCTCCCCTTTGTTGTCCCCATCTTCATATTTCCTCCCATACTTGTTCCATTTGATTTGGTATCATAGGTTCAACCATCGGTTGATCAGTAGTTAACTGCTCTGGTTCAACTTGCTGACTTCCCACATTCGTAGGGGGAGGTTGACGGGGTGGATTATTGTGACAGGGTGGTATTTGGTTTCCCTCACCGCCATATCCACCGTCTGAGCAATGTACTGAGCCAATTGCTCCAAAGTGAGATCTCCCACCCTTCTGTTTACCGTAGGCATCTGATCTCCTGATTCTGGTAAAATACTTTCAAGATTTTCCGGCAATTCAGGGGGATTTCTCCCCTCGGATGCTCTCCTTCTCCCGCGTCCTCTTCTTCCTATTGCCATATCCACGCCTTAGCTCGAACGTTCCCACAGACGGCGCCAATTGATACTCCCAAAAAGAGTGATGCTCTCTAAGTATCAATAAGAGGTTTAATTACCTCCCTTTATGTTCTTCAATGGACCAGATAACAAGGGACATGTCTTGAATGACCTGCTAAGATCTGAAACAAGATGTTAGAAGGGTGCCGGAAGATTTTTCCGGCGAGTCCCCTCCGACGCTCAAGTCAGGTGACGGGAGATATCTGTCAAAATCTGTAAGAGAATAGGTGTTGTATAGTGTGTATAGGAAAAAATGCATACCTGAAATCTTGTATTGGTTTACTATTTATAGAGTTTACCTCAAGAATGTGCATCTTGGAGCAGTAAGGCCACGATTCACACGATTCCCGGGATTTCGGGACATGTCTGCCAACTGATAAAACCACTACTCATTTCCACTCCCTGAAATCTCGGGACGTGCCCGATCAACGTGGACTTGGTCAACATATCCTTAGAGGTAAGATGCCTGGAACTCAGATGGGAGCTCCGAGAATTGGGTCTTCTGGTCTTGAAGGTATGACACTCCCGAAGACAAAATGGTGATCAGGTCGGGAGGTCGGCACAATGGTGTTTCTGAATCAATGTTGAATGATATGTACCTTGACCCAAGTAGGTCGGGAGGTCGGGAGGTTAGAACCAGCGTTGAATGATCTTTATTTTAACCCAAGTAAATCGGGAGGTCGGTCAAGTAAAATAAGGTGAGGTAGCATCATTCTATTGCTGAGTATCAAGTTCGAAGCACGTGAAGTGAGCAAGCAGAAAGGAAAATTTGTGGCAGAGATTTAAGCCGAAAATGATGGAGATGAAGAAGAGGAGACTAGAGAGAATCTGAAACGGCCAGATGCTACCAAAATGTATGAAGCTGAACCGTTTTCTACTGTGGAAGGATTAGGTGAGCTCTTCGACCCGCTCGCCAGGCCGCAGTTTGTCGACCTCCTTTCTGAAGCGTAATGCCCTTAACGTATTTTGACTTGCATACATTTCTTATGTTCGCGTATTTACTTTATCTGGGTTTTCTATTTTATGTACTTTTTGTTAGTCAAAAACACCATGACTCACTGAAGAAAAGAAATGCAAAAGGCCAGTTGTCAATGAGCTGGCAAGGAAGAAAATGAGCTGTCTCACAAATTTTATGCAACAACCGAAGATAATTTTGTTTGTTTGAGAAATTGTCAAAAGTTGATGCACCAATTTTCAGCAACTACCAAAGACTTGCATTGATTGAAGAAAATTTGGCTAAATTTTCGTAAAGTTTTTTCCTATAAATGGATGGTATTCCATTCAGTTTAATATACTGAAAAGAATAGAGAGAAAAATACACAATGCAATCAGAGTAAAAATACTAGTGAGAGAAAATTGTTATATAAATTTCTGAGTGTTTTTCAGATTGAGTGTTGTCAGTGTTTTGTAAATACTTGTATTTTTTTAAATAAAAGATCTGCAGCAGCCCCGTGGACGTAGGCTAATTTTTGCCAAACCACGTAAATTGTGTCAATTTTTTTGTCAGGTTACTATTCACATGAATAGTGAATTTTGTGAATAGTAAATTTCGAAAATAGTTGAATTTGGTCAGCGATACCAAATTCGTCCACATCAGTGTTTTTCAATAGCACGGTGATTTTAAAAAATTGTCAAAACAGCAATCCGGTGGGAGTCAGGTTCCAGTGGAAGTAATGGCGGCAAATGAAGGAAAAATGAATATTGAAAAGTTCAATGGTTCAGATTTTGGCTTTTGGAAAATGCAAATAGAAGACTATATATACCAGAAAGGTCTTTATCAACCTCTCTCGGGTGTGTAGCCAGAAGGCATGAAAGATGAAGAATGGGCTCTTCTAGATAGAAAAGCTCTCGGAGTTATCAGACTGACGTGGTCACGCAATGTTGCTTTCAACATAGCAAAAGAAAAGACCACGGCGGGTCATATGGCGGCTCTTTCAAGCATGTACGAGAAGCCATCAGCTTCAAACAAAGTTCATTTGATGAGGCGGTTGTTCAATTTGCGGATGGTAGAAGGCGGATCGGTAGCTCAACACCTCAATGAACTCAACACAGTGACAACCCAGTTGAGTTCAGTTAGCATTGATTTTGATGATGAAGTACGAGCATTAATACTTTTGTCTTCCCTACCGGAAAGCTGGAATGCTACTGTCACAGCTGTGAGTAGCTCATCGGGAAGTACAAAGTTGAAATTTGACGATGTTCGTGATCTAGTTCTCAATGAAGAGATCAGACGGAGAGATTCAAATGAATCATCAACCTCTTCAGTATTACATACAGAGTCAAGAGGTAGAAAATCAAATAGATGAGGTGGACGTGGCAAACAAATGGACATGAGGTCCAAATCTAGGAATTCCCCAAATTCTCATAACTCAAAGACTACCGAGTGCTGGAAATGTGGGCAGCCCGGACATTATAAAAATCAGCGCAAAAATGCACCGAAGATTCAGGAGGCGAAGGCAGATGATGCATTAATATGTTCCTTAGAATGCAAGGAAGAGTCTTGGGTGTTTCCAGAGCATCATTTCCATGCTACTTCGCAGAGAGAACTCTTCGAGAAATATGTCCCTGGAAACCTTGGTAAAGTCTACCTTGGTAATGAACAATCTTGCGAGATTGTTGGCAAATGTGTCATAGAGAAACGGGCCTGTATGGGAAATGAAGGATGTCAGACATATTCCCGATCTGAGAATGAACTTAACTCAGTTGGCTAGTTGTCAAGTGAAGGTCATACAACAGTCTTTCACGGTGATACTTGAAAGATCTCAAAAGGTGCAATGATAATTGCTCGAGGCAATAAGAGTGGTACTCTTTACATGACAACAGGAGCACGCTATTCAATTGCAGTTGCAGCAGACACAGAAAGTCCTACTCTGTGGCATCAGAGACTTGGCCACATGAGTGAGAAATGAATGAAGGTTATGCACTCAAAGGGGAAACTTCCGAGCCTTCAGTCAATTGATGTTGACACGTGTGAAGGATGTATTTTTGGAAAGCAGAAAAGAGTTAGCTTTCAGGTAAGTACAAGAACCCCAAAGAAGTTGAAACTTGAACTAGTTCACTCTGATGTTTGGGGACCAACGACTGTCTCATCCATTAGTGGGAAACACTACTTTGTGACTTTTATTGATGATCACTCCAGGAAAGTATGGGTTTACTTTCTGAAATATAAGTCAAAAGTATTTGAGGATTTCAAGATTTGGAAAGCGGTGGTTGAAAATGAGACAGGTTTGAAGATAAAGAAGCTCAGAATCGACAATGGTTGTGAATATGAAGACACCAGATTCAAGAAGTTCTGTTATGAGCACGGAATCAGAATGGAGATAACCATGCCTGGTACGCCTCAACACAATGGTGTAGCTGAGCATATGAACCGGACGTTGACAGAACGAGCCAGAAGCATGTGGGTACAATCAGGCCTGCCAAAGCAGTTCTGGGCAGAAGCAGTCAACACAACAGCTTATTTGATTAATCGAGGTTCATCGGTACCATTGAAGCATAAAATACCAGAAGAGGTATGGAGCGGAAAAGAGGTAAACCTCTCATATCTTAAAGTTTTCGGTTGTGTATCATATGTGCATATCAGTGATGCACACAGAAACAAACTCGATCCCAAATCAAAGAAGTGCACTTTCATTGGTTATGGCGAAAATGAGTTTGGCTACCGTATTTGGGATGATGAAAACAAAAAGATGATCCGCAGCAGAGATGTAATATTCAACGAACGAGTGATGTATAAGGACATGCATAACACAGTTGGCAGCGAAGTGAGCCAGCGTATGCAGAGGTGGACGATGTCCTAGAAAGTCATGTGGAACATATAGTTGAGATTCCTCAGTTAGGGGAATCAATTGATCAAGACAGCGAGCAGCATCATGATGCATCTCCTGCTCCAGTTCATGAATTGAGTAGGAGTTCTCGGCCTCATGTACCTAACAGAAGGTATATGAACTATTTGTTGCTAACCGATGCAGGTGAGCCTGAATGCTACGATGAAGCATGTCAGACCAAAGATGCCGGCAAGTGGGAGCTTGCCATGAAAGACGAGATGAAGTCTTTGATGTCCAATCAGACATGGGAACTTGTTGAGTTGCCTATGGACAAAAAAGCACTTCACAACAAATGGGTGTATCAGGTGAAGGAAGATCATGATGTTTCCACGAGATACAAAGCCCGACTGGTCGTCAAAGGGTTTCAGCAAAAAGAATGAGTTGACTACTCAGAGATTTTTGCTCCAGTTGTGAAGCTCAATACTATTAGGACTGTATTGAGTATTGTTGCCAGTGAAAATCTCCATCTTGAACAATTGGACGTGAAGACTGCGTTTTTTCACGGAGACATTGATAAGGAGGTCTATATATTTCAACTAGAAGGTTTCGCAGAGAAATGGATGGAGAATAAGGTGTGCAAATTGAAAAAGAACTTGTACGGCCTAAAACAAGCTCCAAGGCAGTGGTACTTAAAGTTTGACGGCTTTATGCACACGGAAGGTTTCCAGAGGTGCAATGGCGATCATTGTTGCTATTTCAAGAAATATAAGTCCAGTTATATCATTTTGCTACTTTATGTCGATGACATGTTAGTAGCTGGTTCTGATATGAATGAGATCAGAAACTTGAAACAGCAGTTGTCAAAAGCATTTGACATGAAGGACTTGGGTCCAGCAAGAAAGATTCTTGGAATGCAAATCACAAGAGATAAGCAAAAGGGAATTTTGCAGTTATCTCAGGCGGAGTACATCAACCGTGTTTTTGCAGAGATTCAACATGGGCGATGCCAAGATAGTTAGTACACCTTTGGCTAGTCATTTTCGCCTATCCAATGACCAGTGTCCTCAGACGGAGGAAGAAAAGAATACATGGCTAAAGCTCCTTACGCTTCAGCCATTGGGAGTTTGATGTACGGAATGGTATGTACCAGGCCAGACTTTGCCCATGCAGTGGGAGTTGTTAGCAGGTTTGAGTCAAATCCAGGAAAGGCTCATTGGGAAGCAGTTAAGTGGATTTTGAGGTATCTACGAGGCACTGCAAAGAAGTGTTTGTACTTTGGAAAAGGAGAACTAAAAGTGCAAGGTTACGTAGATGCAGACTATGGAGGTGATGTCGATCATCGGAGAAGCACCACAGGTTATGTATTCACTGTTGGAACTAGAGCTGTTAGTTGGATGTCGCGGATACAAAAGATTGTAGCTTTATCCACTACAGAGGCTGAGTAATGTTGCAGTGACAGAAGCCAGTGAAGAGTTGATATGGCTTCAAGGTTTGTTAACAGAACTGGGATTCAACCAGGACAAAAATGTTTTGTATAGTGATAGTCAGAGTGCAATACATCTGGCAAAGAATTCAGCATTCCACTCTAGAACAAAGCACATTGGTTTCCATTATCACTTCATCGGATCTCTACTTGAGGATGATGTGCTAACATTAGAGAAGATCCAAGGAAGTAAGAATCCAGCAGATATGTTAACAAAGGTGGTGACTATTCATAAACTGAAGTTCTGTTCAACTTCAGTTGGCTTGTTGAACTAATAGGCCAGAAGATGCTGCTGCAATGATCGAGGTGTGAAGACAGATTGAGATTAGTCTTCAAGTGAGAGATTGTTAGTCAAAAACACCATGACCCCACTGAAGAAAAGAAATGCACAAGGCCAGTTGGCAATGAGCTGGCAATGAAGAAAATGGGCTATCTGACAAATTTTCTGCAACAAGCGAAGACAATTTTGTTTGTTGGAGAAATTGTCAAAAGTTGATGTACCAATTTTCAGCAACTACTGAAGACTTGCATTGATTGAAGAAAATTTGGCTAAATTTTCGTAAAGTTTTTTCCTATAAATAGGATGGTATTCCATTCAGTTTAATACAATGAAAAGAATAGAGAGAAAAATACACAGTGCAATCAGAGTAAAAATACTAGTGAGAGAAAATTGTTGTATAATTTTCTGAGTGTTTTTCAAATTGAGTGTTGTCAGTGTTTTGTAAACACTTGTATTTTTTCAATAAAAGATCTGCAGCAGCCCCGTGGACGTAGGCTATTTTTTTGCCAAATCACGTAAAACGTGTGTTTTTTATTCCGCATTTATATTTGCTCCTACATATCTGGCCAGAAAATATTGCGTTATTTTTCCAAAACTTTTGTGTATGAATATTCTATGCAATAAAATTGTGGTTTTCCAGTTTGATGGCAGCTTTGAGGTTATTTTACTGTGAATGTTTAGATGAAGTTGGGATTTTTCCTTGGGAGTGTTTTGAATTATAGAATTTTTCGATAATTTGATTGGTGTCATTGATGAACTGTTATTTGTTTTCGTTTATACATGAACATATCCGTGTTTCCGTTTCATTGTGGCAATAATATTATTGTAGGAATTATGGGCCTGAGATTTCCGCTGAAAGCATGATTCACAGATACAATCATAGAGGCGCAGCAGAGTGTGTTTGTTCTAGTTTTATTAGTTTTTGCCTAACGTTTGCGGATATTGCTTCAGAGTTTTTTTTAAATAAAAATAATTAGATAATTTGAAAAAATTATTAATAGAAAAATAAAAATAATTGGAAAATTTTGAAAAGATTTAGAAATATTCCACAACGGTCGTTCATTACTGTGAAATTGCCGTTCCAGGCCACGAAATCGCATTCTGTTATGCGACGGTCGTGAAATCGTCGTTATAGTTACGCAGTGCTAACCATGGCTAAAAGCCTGAATACTCGATGGTTGGATGAGTTTAGGAGTGTATTCTTTAGTAACATTTTTTTTAGTTAAAACCAAGTACGTATTGTATTTTCCTGATGGTTTCTTATTCTTTTTTAATTTAAAAGTTACTGGATTCTCCGCGAAGTCTGATAATGTTAATATTGTCAAAATCGATGGTGATCATACTAGGGAATAAGAGAAGAACAAAGCAATCTCATTTACAATTTATGACATGATGCAGTTTCATGCAGCTCAGAAATCGCTACAATGCACGGACACTGACACAGCGACACAGATTTTCAAAATCTTACATGATACGATACGATTGGGACACACATGTTCTTACCAAATTCAAGAAGTATATAAATAAATGTATGTCACTGGAATCATCATAGTATCACACGTACTAACTCCAAATACATATTACTTTAATTAATATAAAGTTTAACATACATGTCAAAATAAAAGATATTCTTACCAAATTCAAAAATAATATATATAAATATATGTCACTGAAATCATCATTATATCACTCGTACTAACAACAAATGTATATTATTAATTTTCAAGTCATATTTGCCACGAACCCAATTCAAATCTGGACCAAGATCCTGAGCCCCACTTAAAGAGCAATTTACAAATGATGGCACACAGCTGCTCTACGTGTGGTCCCCAAACTAGAATAAATATGCACTACCCAACGAAATTACAAGGGCCTTTTTGTCATTTCGACTCTGGACACTTGATGTACTTTCGAAAGAAAAACAAGAAGAAAAGTGGAATTAAAAGCCCCTGGGTTTGAAGAGTTCAACTACCAAACAAGGAATCATAAATTATTGTCATATATGGTGTAATTCAGGGGCGGAGCCAGGATAAATTTGTACCTGGGGTTGGTCGAGTTAGACGTAATTTTTACGGGCTATATCGATTCAAAGGGTGGGGCTAAAACATAAATTTTTTAAAATTTACACTAATTTTTTCCCCTAGTAAATGTAATTTTTTTTTTTAAAAAAATGTGGGCCCCACCCACCTACCTACTACCTCCGCCCCCGGTGTAATTGTCATAATGAGTCTCATCAAACTAATGCAATTGCCACTTTAAAATTTTATTGTGAAAATTTTGTTATTTGTCAAATATTAAATGGATAAGAAAGTCATTGGTTTTTGGTCTTATTATAAAGATTTTGACCATAATATTATTAACCAACTTTCTTGTATTTAATTTCTTTTCCAAAATACATCTTCACCATAAAACAGAACATAAGAAAATTGAAAATTGAAATATTAATGTGAATAAAAATATCACTCCAACCTCATTACATCTCACAACAATTAATGGTCACTTACCGTTTACGTGCCTTCCTCCCGATCCCCTACATCAGTAGAGCTCATATATCTCTGTTGACAGTTAGACCCGACTTATTGGCACTAGCTTTTCATTAATAGTGTGACCGACTTTTGAATTTGGGTGTAGTTAAACATTACAAATAAAGAAATCATTTCATTCTCTCTTTGCTTATAATTCTTATCGAAATTATTAAGCTTTTTTTTTCAAATTTCCTTCTCTGTTTGCTTATCTTTTTTATTCAACAGTATTTGGTTAACTTCATTCATACTTCATTACCTGAATACCGAAACTGCCCTTCAAAATAAATAAATAATCTCTTTCACCACTTAACCGCCGCATTATACTTCCACCCTTCATTTCTTTCTAACAAAATGCAGTCTGTGGTTTTCTTCAACATTCCAATGGGAAAAATTAATAATATATCTTTCTGAATCTAAATTCATTTACCAAATCTTGTTTGTTTCTGTCTCCGATCTGGGCTTTGTTCTTTTTTTAAACCTCCTTTACAATTGAAACTGTCCATGCGCAAGTATCAAGTTATTGGATTTTTACTAGATTCTTTATTGGCCTTGCAATATTCTTAAAATGGTTACTTTGAATACGGATGCATTTCGTGGCTGTTCTTGTGAGGTCAGCTTCATTTGGTGTGTTCTTTCTTTTTGCAACTTTTTGAACATCTTTATTAATCATAATTTCATATAGTTTTGTGCTTTTGCGATGAGCTATCTGGTCTGTCTTCAACTTTTTTGTTTTTCTTTTGGTTTACCAAGTGGTTTGTGCGTGTAAGGTTGTGTTTTATGGGAGTAGAAGTTAATGAATTCCTGTTTAACTTGATTATCTCTTTTATCTCATTAGGTGGTTGTAATTTCTGTCTATGGGGTGGGAGTAGATGAGCCTCAAATTTCCTTTGTTATACAGAAATAGGATTAACTTTTGTTTGTGTCGATGGACTGTCACCTCTCTTGGTTATTTCCAGTGGACTTCTGAAATCCATCATGTGGCTTAAGAAGGAGATTTCTTAGAAATATGTGATGGTTGTGTACTTGTGTTGTGTTTCGCAGATTTATTTCTTTTGATTCAAACAACTGAGTTGAAAAATGGGTAGAGGTAGAGGAAAAGGGAAGAAACAGTCTGTGGTTGCTTCTCGTGATGATACTCCAAACAAAGGGGATGAGAACTTACCATTGAAGAGAAGAGTAGGAAGGCCACAAAAGCCGTTAAAAGCTGAGATCGGGAATGAAAATGAATATGAGATATTAAAAGAAGAAGATGAAGACCGCGAGGACGCGAAAAGCCGGGTATCTAGTGAAAGTAGCAAGAATCAAGCTTGTATGGAAAATGTAAAGAAGAGAAAGAGAGCTTCACAGTTGAAGGAAGATGCAGATTCAGTGAAAGAGGAAAATGTCTTGATCAAGTCGTCTGTTGGGTACAGACAAATCGGGAGCAGAAGGAAAAGCACTCCAAGGCGGGCTGCTGAAGTTGGCGTTGAGTGCAAATGAAGATTTCATTGGGAGTTCATGTTTCTTGTACTGCTTTTTAGACTATCTTTAAGATACAAGATTTTTCATTAATGGAGAAGGCTATCAATAGTTTCTGCTATTAGATAGCTCTGTTTTCTTGTTGTTACACAATCTTTGCTCCTCGTGATTCTTTTGTGTTTTCAGCTCACATTCATTCACAGCGGAAATGAGACCCTAGCATAAGCGCCTTATCTTATATACTGTATCCAAATATCTAAATTTGATTGGATATGTTGGGTTTATATAAAAAAGTGGATCCCACATATCCTTATGTTAGCTTGAACTGATCCAACAACTAGACTGTTTTAACATATCATGCTCTGTGGTCGGTTTGAGCTTCAAACAGTGGGAAGACATACCAAAATTCCTCCACTCTAATCTCTCTAAATCAACAGTTTCCCCCTCATTGACAATCCCCACTCTTCAGAATTATGACCAAAATTTTGAACATGTAGACAACTCTCCATCTAGTGATAATGTTCATTAATCTCGGGGCAGTCAGGCAAAAGTGCCTCCATTGTCTTATACTGAATATTACAAGATGAACAAATGAAATGACACTTAAAGATCAACATTTTTATATCTTTTTTCCATTCTCGTACACAGAAAGTTGCGGTACCTGACATCCACAGAAGAGCTAGTAATGAAACGGGAAATAAAAACTTATATGCATCGAGTGTTGATCTACTTATACACAACACAAACATATTTCAGATCTATACTCCTATAAAAGTGTGGATCAAAGGGCAAAGTTTTTCATTGTGATTTAACAATTTTGCCCTTTTTTCATATACTTTCTTACACAAATAAAAATTTCATAGGGATATAATTGTAAACTCATAATATTAACAAGGGACATAAAAGGAAAATGAATAGTAGAGTTATTAACATTCATTTAGTTATTAATTAATAATGTATTAGAATCTATAATATAAATTCTCACCTCTTCATTTTCCACATGAATTTACAAGATTATTTTCTTAATTAGTACATCATAATTACTAATTATTAAAAATATTAATAATAGTAAAAATAATAAAATAAAATATACTAAGTGCTAACAATAATGCATAATAATTAAATATGTTAAGTAAGTTAAGATAAATAATAATAATAATAATAATAATAACAACAACAACAGTAGCATTAGTAGTAAAAGAAAGTAAAAATAATAGTAGTAAAAAATATAACAATAAACATATCTATATCTATATCTATACTCCTATAAAAGTGTGGATCAAAGGGCAAAGTTTTTCATTGTGATTTAACAATTTTGCCCTTTTTTCCTATACTTTCTTACACAAATAAAAATTCCATAGGGATATAATTATAAACTCATAATATTAACAAGGGACATAAAAGGAAAATGAATAGTAGAGTTATTAACATTCATTTAGTTATTAATTAATAATGTATTAGAATCTATAATATAAATTCTCACCTCTTCATTTTCCACATGAATTTACAAGATTATTTTCTTAATTAGTACATCATAATTACTAATTATTAAAAATATTAATAATAGTAAAAATAATAAAATAAAATATACTAAGTGCTAACAATAATGCATAATAATTAAATATGTTAAGTAAGTTAAGATAAATAATAATAATAATAATAATAACAACAACAACAGTAGCATTAGTAGTAAAAGAAAGTAAAAATAATAGTAGTAAAAAATATAACAATAAACATAATAATTAAAAAATATTATAATAAAATAATATTAAAACTTAAAATAATTATTATTCTACTTATATAACAAGAAGTATTAGAACAACTATTATAACACAATGAAGAATTAAAACAAGCTAAAACACGCATAATTTATTGTCATAACTCATTGTACAGTTCTACTAATTAATATATAAATATAATAATTGAATAAGTATTCATGATAAACCAAAACAATGAATATTTAAATTACTAAAAAAATTTAATTTTCCAAAATATTCAATTTTTTATATAATATTTTTGAAATCAATTATTCATTTGATAGTACGATTCACTTGACATGGAAAATTTATACAATAATCATCAAACAAATCACATAAACAATTATATTATATTATTCAAATAAAAGTGTGGATCAAAGGGCAAAGTTTTTCATTGTGATTTAACAATTTTGCCCTTTTTTCCTATACTTTCTTACACAAATAAAAATTTCATAGGGATATAATTGTAACCTCATAATATTAACAAGGGACATAAAAGAAAAATGAATAGTAGAGTTATTAACATTCATTTAGTTATTAATTAATAATGTATTAAAATCTATAATATAAATTCTCACCTCTTCATTTTCCACATGAATTTACAAGATTATTTTCTTAATTAGTACATCATAATTACTAATTATTAAAAATATTAATAATAGTAAAAATAATAAAATAAAATATACTAAGTGCTAACATTGTGATTTAACAATTTTGCCCTTTTTTCCTATACTTCTTACACAAATAAAAATTTCATAAGGATATAATTGTAAACTCATAATATTAACAAGGGACATAAAAGGAAAATGAATAGTAGAGTTATTAACATTCATTTAGTTATTAATTAATAATGTATTAAAATCTATAATATAAATTCTCACCTCTTCATTTTCCACATGAATTTACAAGATTATTTTCTTAATTAGTACATCATAATTACTAATTATTAAAAATATTAATAATAGTAAAAATAATAAAATAAAATATACTAAGTGCTAACAATAATGCATAATAATTAAATATGTTAAGTAAGTTAAGATAAATAATAATAATAATAATAACAACAACAACAGTAGCATTAGTAGTAAAAGAAAGTAAAAATAATAGTAGTAAAAAATATAACAATAAACATAATAATTAAAAAATATTATAATAAAATAATATTAAAACTTAAAATAATTATTATTCTACTTATATAACAAGAAGTATTAGAACAACTATTATAACACAATGAAGAATTAAAACAAGCTAAAAAACACATAATTTATTGTCATAACTCATTGTACAGTTCTACTAATTAATATATAAATATAATAATTGAATAAGTATTCATGATAAACCAAAACAATGAATATTTAAATTACTAAAAAAATTTAATTTTCCAAAATATTCAATTTTTTTATATAATATTTTTGAAATCAATTATTCATTTGATAGTACGATTCACTTGACATGGAAAATTTATACAATAATCATCAAACAAATTCACATAAACAATTATATTATTCAAATAAAATCATACAAATACTATTAAATACAATTTTGTAACTACTGGTATAATTCGCACCATAGATATCTGAATGTCTAAGTAACTTTTAACATAAAAAAATAAAAATTGTTTTAGCATCACCACCACTTAAAATAAGAAATAACTAATAATTTCAAATATTAATAATTTCTACGTTTATTTTAATAAATAGAAAAATTTAATTAACGTATCAGAAAAATCAATGTTATATTTTTATCTTTTGAATTTATAATTATATATAATCTAACGGATATACACGTGCGTCGCACGTGCTTTGTACTAGTATAAATAAATAAACTAACGTACCAACTATTTTAGATTAGTCGTATTGAATTTGTCCATAAACGAGGCTCAAACACATTCTTAGCTTCACTAATACATTCGTCAATCCTGACAATTTCACTTTCTGAAATCTCTAACCTGCCCCAACACAATAATAAGCAAACATCAACGAGAATTCACAAACATAAATAGAGATCGATACTATTTACCCAGTCTGTTACTCATACCCATTTATCGTGTTCAAACACATACCAAATAGTATGGGTTTTGCTCATATCTGGTCCAACCTGAACCGAACTCATTACCATCCCGACTAACACACAAGTCATTGTACCGTGATAAATATTACCAAGTTTCATAAAAATGTTAGCAACTTTCTTTTTGTGAATATATACCAATAATAAAAAAAAAGAACTGAGGAAATTACTGTAGATATCCAATTCATTTGATTCCATATGCCACGTGGCATAAACCCAATGACTCCCTTAAATTTTATTTTCGATTCTTCGTGCCAACCGGTAAGAATTGGCGAAGTCCCAATTTGTCAAGATACAAAGGGAAAGAGAGAGAGGAGGCATCGACTACTCCCAGAGAAATGGCAGGAATCCCTTGCTGTTTCTCCTCCACATTCTCCACTCGGAGTTATTGTAAAATCTTATGCTGTTTTTTTCTTCTTTTTCTCATTGCCAAGCGAATCATGCTATTTAGTGCATGTAACTAAACTATAAGCTGGTTATGTTCGTTCAAAAAAATCATTTGAATGGGATATTTTGTTTGTTATTTTAATTATTTCATGGCTTGTTGGAACCTCATTCTCCTTTGTCTAATCGCAACTGCTAATAAGCGAATGAAGAGCGATAAATGGAGGGAAAAATCTTCCGATTTTCTGTTATTATTCAAACTTATTGAGTGCAAGTCCTTTATATACAACAACTATGTAAAAACGTGAATTAAATGATACAAACAAAAGATAAAAGCGTGTTCCAAATTTATTTTGGACACCAACACTCTCCGTCAAGCTTGGTGTAAATCAACTACACCAAGCTTGGACATCAAGAATGCATGCTGAATTTTTCCCAAGCTTTTCGTGAGGATGTCCGCTAACTGGCAGCTTGTGGGAACATGTGTAGTTTGAATAATTCCTTCTTTGATTTTATCTCGAATGAAATGACAATCAATCTCGATGTGCTTCGTTCGTTCATGATACATGGGGTTGGATGCAATGTGTAAAGCAACCATATACAAAGTAGTAGGAGTTTGAATCCCAATCCCTATATCTGTCAGCAGCCCCTGAATCCATACAATCTCACACGTTGTAGTTGTCATGGCTCGATATTCCGCTTCCGCTGATGAACGAGAAACCACAGTTTGTTTCTTCATTTACCAAGACACCAACGAATCCCCAAATTTAATACAAAAACCAGTAACATATCATCAGGTCATGGAGCAAACAGCCCAATCAGAATCACAAAATGCATCAATAGAGAAAGAGTTAGTAGACGGGAGCAAAAGACCCAAAGCAGAACCTTTAAAAAGGCAGCATCTAAATGAGATCATTTAGGAGCATGCATAAACTGGCTTAAAGTTTGAATAATTTAACAATTGTATGGCCTAGTAATAGTAAGATAAATCAATAGCCCCACCAATCACTTATATACGTCCGGATCAGCCAGTAATGGATCAACAATAGATGTTGATTGAGGTAGAGACAGAAAAGTGTCAAGATCTGTGCTGGTTAACTTGTGATGTTGTTCCATTGGAGTGTCAAAAGGTTTAGAACCAAGTAACCCCGTCTCTTCAATCAGTTCTAATGCATACTTCCGTTGGTTTAAGTAAATGCCATGTTTAGAGCGGGCTACCTCAATACCCAAGAAATACTTTAAAGTACCAAGGTCTTTGAGTTTAATATGGGAATGTAAAAATTCCTTCAGCATGGCAATGTGATGAGCACTACTCCCAGTGATCACGATATCATCAACATAGATAAGGAGCAAAGCAATATCATCAACATCCGTCTTCCGAAACAGAGAATAATCATGTTTAGATTGAGTGAAACCTGCCTGAGTTAACACCAGCTGATTTTGAGTGCCGCTGTCGGGAAGCCTATTTGAGTCCATATAAAGACTTCCGAAGTCGACAAATCTTATTCTCACCCGTAGGACAATAACCGGGCGGGAGGAACATAAACACCTCCTCATCCAAATCACCTTGAAGGAAGGTGTCGTTAACATCCATTTGAAAAGGGGCCAATATTTAGCAGCTGCAATACTAAGCAAGCATCGAATAGTGACAACTTTTGCTGTGGGAGATAAAGTCTCATGATAGTCAATGCCATGTTGTTGTGTGTAGCCCTTGGCGACAAGGAAAGCCTTGAATTTGTCCATACTCCCATCAGCATGACGTTTTATTTTATAAACTCATTTGCAACCAATTGGTTTGTAACATGAGCAAGAGGATGACCAAATCCCAAGTATGATTGGTTTCTAAACCCTTAAGCTCTAATTACATTGCTAACTGCCACCTAGGGTCAGAGATTGCCTGATGGTAGTAACATGGTTCTTTTTCATAAGAAAGAGAGGCTAAGAAACGTTGATAAGAAGGAGAAAACTTGGAATAAGAAAGATATGCAGAAAGTGGATAAGGACAAGCAGCAGAATGACTCTGAGGTAAGGTTGTGCAATGATAATCCTTTTTCCAAGTAGGTGGTCGAACAATCCTCGAAGATCTTCGAGGTGGCAGAGAAGAGATGGGCAATGTATCATGATGAGGTGATGTTGCTAATGATGTTAGAGGAGAAGGTTCATCAGAAGTGGAGAAAGGATGTGAAGGAAAATAGGTGAAGAGAAAGATGATATGGAGGCAAATGGAAACACATCTTCATGAAATAACACATCTCTAGAAACAAAGATGCGTTTGGAGTTAAGGTCCTCAACCTTGTAACCCTTTTGTGTGTTGAAATAGCCCAAGAAAACGCAGTAAGAACTACGTGGGGAAAACTTATCAGGAATAGGCAAGTTGGAAGCATAACATAAACAACCAAACACTCTTAAATGATGAAATGATGAAATGATGAAAGGGGTTGACTACAGTTGATTAAATAAACAGCAGTAAGCACGCAGTCACCCCCAATATTGAAGAGGAAGAGAAGATTGAAATCTCAAGGCTCATGCATTGTCGAGAATGTGTCTATGTTTACGCTCAACAACACCATTTTGTTGTGGAGTGTAGGAACATGAACTTTGATGAATTATGCCAAGACAGGAAAAAAGGGTTTGACATTCAGATTTGAAAAAAAATCCCATACATTGTCTGTCCTAGTGGATTTCACACTTGTGAAAAATTGAGTCTGGATCATAAGAAAGAAATTTTGAAGCATAACAAGGACATCGAGCTTTGAAAGCATCAATAAAATCCAAGTGCTTCGAGAAATCACCAACGATGGTAAGAAAATACCTCTAACCATTGTATGTTGGGGTAATGAATGGTCCCCAAATATCAACATGGATAAGTTGAAATAAAACAGTAGTATTCGAACTACTGAAAGAAGGAAATTTTAGCCTAGCTTGTTTAGAGATTGGACATAGAGAACAATGCTGTAAGTGAAGTTGCATTCTCATAGGTGATACGTGTCCTAAACGACGATGCCAAGTACAATCAGTAACTGTAGTACAAGAGAAAGTATCTTTATTTGGAAGTAAAGTATGGTATGGGATAAGAGTAACCATTGACAATAGACGGACAAAGACGTGAAAAGGAACTTGAATTGAAATGATATAAGCCATTCTCTTTTCTACCAATCTTCCCAGGTCTGAGGTCCTGAAACATGCAAAAATTTGAAAAGAAAGTAACTGAATAATGATGAGAATGAGTCAATTTGGAGACGGAGAGAAGGTTAAACTTAAAACTAGGGACATGCAGGACGTTCTGAAGAGTGGGGCTATCATTCAATTGCACTGAGCCTACATTGCTAACTGAAAGTTTACTACCATTAGGTAGACTAACTGAATTGATAGAAGTAGCGTTAGAATTAGAATTCTTAAGCAATAGAATATCACCAACCATGTAGTCATTAGCTCCTGTATCAATAATCCATCGTGTGTTAGAACAAGTATTAACAGAACTGGTGATACTACCTGCCATGTTTGTTGCTGCTTATGTAAGGCCCCGAGATTTGATTAATGTTGATTAAATATAATTTATGAAAGAATTTAATAATTAAATTGGAATTGATTAATTAGATGTGAAATTGACAATATGAATGTCAACTAACAGTTAAACCGGGACGCGATATATTTTTGAGATGGTAAAATAAACTCCGATAATATTCTATAAATAAATTATTAAAATGAAGAATTTAATTGTGTGTTTTAGTAGTGGATATAAATCTCAAGTGTTGTCTTTACTTTTAGTGTATCAATACACTGGTAACACTCCGATGTACATAATTCCCAATATTAACGTGTTAACACATTTACACACACAAAAACCCTTTTACACCTACTAAATGTCTGACCCTGTTCCCGCTCTCTTCCTCGCGTTTTCTTCTCCACCCAGAAATTCCTCGCGCCCGCTGCCGTCAGCCACCGCCTCGGCGAGTCCGACCCACCACCACCTTCTCCACTCACCGGCGCACCTCTCAAGAACCAAACATCCACCAGATTTGCATCGGATTGTTCCCATAAAGTGATGAAGCGCGGAAACTGGTGCGACTTGGGTACCCACGATTTTGAGCACCATTTCTTCGATCAGTTGTGTAGGTATGATGCTACAGATGTCTTAGCTAATTACTTCCATGCATTTCGATTTTGTTGAGTTTTTAGTGTTTCGTAATGCATGTTGGTGGAAAGGGATGATCGATTTTCTTGGATTGAGGATGAAGGTTCTAAGTTATACGTTAGTCAAGTATTAACTAGTTTAAACCATGTTCTAGCTTGATGAATCATGCATGCGAGAATTTTATGAACTTTCAATTTAATTTGCTGTTTAGATCGATCTGTATTGACCCCTGGGAAGTTCTGATCGTGTATGTAGGGTTTTATGCGTGAGTTAGCTGTCAGTTTTGCAAACCCAGCCTCAGATGTTAATCGAACTGTTCAGAGCATATAGAAATCTGATTTTATTGTTGAATTTTTGAGGGATTTTAGAGTGTTAATCCCATTTTATCACCTATGAAATGTATTGTGTAAAACATGGTGTTGGGACTTGAGATTGGTGGTTTAGTTTGGCTATAATGCTCAATAACCAAGCATATATCAGAAAAACATCTAGTTATTACAATAGAATTTAGTGAATTTCTTAGTTTGCGATTAAAAATGGTGTTACTTTGGGTTGTTGAATAATATATAGAGAATTACTGATTGAAGAGAATTAGTTGAATTAATTATGACCGGGAATTAAGTTATAAAGACTTTAATCATGATTTAATAATCTTCGCAGCAATACAATTAAATTAAAAGGTAAATGCAAATTGAGAAATTCAAATATGTTTTGTAATCAGAGTTTAGTTGATTGAAACACATATTGTGATTGTGTATATTGATTTCCTGTATTGAAATGTCATTGAAGTGATCAAAGATATCGTGATTGGACAACTAGGAATAAGGTTTGTTGCGATCGGTAACATACAACAGGTATCTGTATTATTTGATACATGATTTGCTGAACTTATGTGAATTATGTGATATTACTTGGCTATGTGAATTTAGTTGAATTATGAAGCATTCATAGCATTCATAATTGGCATATCGATGTATAGAAATAAATGTTTTGTTAACATACATCATTTGATAAATATACATCAATACATGACATACATATTGGACATTTCATATTGATTTTATCAATCATTTGATTCCATTTGATATTGATGAGATCTATAGTGTTATGAGGATGCTGGCCACGACGATGACAGTCAGTTTAGGTAGCAACTGTAGTCACGCGTATTGTCGCCGAACCTAGACACGAGGGATGATGGGCACAACACATGATGATTCTCCTAGCGTAATGTGTGTGTGTCGCCACCCTCTGCTCGAGCTTGATATTGATTGATGATACCTTTCTTTGAACTCTGATTTTTTGATATCTTGAGATTCAATTCATTGTACCTTACATTCATTGCATTACATTGCATTGCATCATATATTACATTTTATAGATATATGTTGTAATTACTTGATAGTTTCATATTGGACTTTGGCTCACCCCCAAGGGGGCTGTTGTTGTGTTTGTGCATGGACAATGACAGGTATTACAGGTAATCAGGATCCCAAAGAGTGAATGCTTGATGGAAGCCATCCTGAGGTTGTTTCTCTGTTTATCCTAGTCGTAGGATAGTTAATTCATGCCAGGGTGTGTCCTGGATAGTATAACTATGTAAATAATGTTTACTTCAGTTCAGTCTTGAATATTTGTTGATATTCAGTGTTTATTTACCGCTGATGGTATTATGTAAATATTTTGTGTATGAAATGTGTGCTGGAAACTTATTGTACATGCTATGGCATGATGTAAATATTTTTAGTGCGGATTATGTGATGGATGCCTATTGTGCATGGTATTGTATTATGTATTTACTTTCTGCACTGGATATTAGTATTATGTTTTCAATTTTTTTTGGTATGTCCTTCGCGCGGGGAGGTCATGCCGAAATTTTTAGGATCACGTGTTGGTAAAATTTTAAGAAATCTTCTGATGTTTACAAATAAATAATCATTGTGTGATAATTAAACACTTGATTAGGAACAGATCCTCACAGCTTCAGTAGGAGAATGAGTAGTATTGGCTCCTAGAAGTTTCAATATTTCTGCATACTGTGCTTTGGAGAAAATAGGAGCTTAATCCTCTGAAATATGTCCTGAAGCTTCATCATGATCATTCTGAGCTACATTAACATCTGTCGCATGATGTTTATTTATGATGAAAGGCTTCTGAGGCACACCAAAGTTGGATGTCTTATGCTATCGATGGCCAGGAGGACACATCAAATTCCATCCTTCTTTGAATAATTTGATTTGTTGTGGTTGGAGTAAAATACCGTAGCAGAGTTAGGTGAAGGCAACAAGGAACGATGTGATTCCTCTTGCTAGATGATTGAAAAAGCTTGCCCTAAAGTAAGCAGAGGACTCTTCATTAACACCTGACTTCGAATAAGCATCGCTCTCGTTAAGTCCCATTAAGAACTGCAGTAACTTCTGATTTTGATCATGTTCTATTTCGCTGAATCACGGTTACATGATGGCAGAGTTGTTAATGAAGAATATTCATCCCACAACTGCTTCATCTTGCAAAAATAAACCGAAATAACAGAATGTACTTGAACTAATCGACCAATGTCTCTATGAAATGCAAAATCCTAGATCCATTGATTTTGTCAAATTGATCTTTCAAGTCACTCCAAACTATTGCTTCCTCAGTAGAATAAACAATACTAGCAAAGATTTCCTTAGACACGGCATTCATGATCCATGACAATACCAAAGCATTGCATCTCTTCCATTGAGAGAGCGTAGCACTATAGGCGGAAGGCTTAGCGCATGTTCCATCGATAAAACCCAAATGCTATAATTCTCCGATCCAAGTAAAGCATCATTCACTAAATGTATACCTGGAGTATCGGAGGCGTGAATGTAGAGAGGATCGTTGAAACCCGAAGTAGCTGCCATTCTTCAAGTCTGGAAATAAGGAACAGAGATCGGTGAAACAGAGAAATGCGAAAACAATAAATCGATCAACAATTGAATCACAAAGCTGAAATTATGCACCAATTACTTAAGGATTGTGAAGAATCTCGAACAAAAAAACAAGACAAAAAGGTTGGATCGCTCGGTTCTTGATACCATGTTAATAAGCGAATGAAGAGCAATAAATGGAGGGCAAAAATTCTTCCCATCTGTTATTATTCGAACTTATTGAGTGCAAGTCCTTTATTGACTCTAAACGGGGTTTTGAATTCTCTGTCATTTGATTTATTATGGAGCAGACTGTGTAAAAAGCCTCAAACATCTCTATGAGTCGCATTGTCTTTTAGGGGTATAAATGAATCGAACATGTTCACGAATTTTTCGAGCCGGCTAGAAAATTATTTGATTCGTATTCGAAATTCTCGAATTCGAGCCGAACTCGAACATGTTCGAAATTTTTTTCGAGCCGAATTCGAGCCCAAATTACTTTGTGTAATAGTTCGCGAGCCGCTCACGAACTTTAATATTTTATTAGTATAATATAATTATATATTAAATAAATACATTTCGAACATTTTGGATATTTATTTTCGAGCAATAGTTCGAATAGCCCGCGAACATGTTCGAATCATTTCGAGCCAAACTCGAACTTTGATTCGAGACTCGAGCCAAATTTTTAAAAATATTCGAACTTCAAATCGAACTCGAGCTCAAATATAACTATTTCAAGGCGAATTCGAACCCTCAATTTTTTTGTATATTCGGCTCGATTCGATTACACCCCTATTTACAAACGATTATGCAAACATCAAAACCATTATTAGTTTATCTTGCTGTTAAAGTCTTCATCACTTTTGGAAAAATTTTGTTTGTATAAACTAGAAAAGAATAGAGTTTTGAGGTTTATGAGGATTAAGATAATAGGAAGGTGGTTTCAGCAACAGTTATCTATTATATTCAATTTAATTACTTATTTCAATAAACCGTAATTATATAAAATAATTCAACATAAGTTTAATACATAAAAACAAAATGATAATGTAATAAACTAATAAAAAAAATATTCAAATAATATTTCTGTTTAATTTGATCTCTCTTTTAATTCGTTAGGTGGTTGTTCATATGTGATCAGCTACAATTACCTTTTCTTGGACTATACTCTGAATTTCTGTCTATATTTTTCCATTCAAAAGACCTGGAATATCACCTCTATGATCAGGAGATTGTAGCATTGGTTGGAGAGTGGAGATTATAGCTGTGGGTTGATGTTTCATTGATGTAGACTCGGATCTATTTCTTGTGCTAAAGTGTCATGTATTATGGTAATGCTCGGCAGATTGTTCGTGCGATATGTACTGATAGAATATGAAAGAAAAGGAAAACAAAAATCTCCTGTAATCCCTAGCTCCTTGCTAGTAACCAACTCTCAATAGTATCTCATTATCCCCCACTACCCAACCCCAACTCCACTTTTATGCCCCCCAACCCACCCCTCCCCCTTCTAGAAAACACTAACTTAATCATGGGCATTATATTATAGGCCACTGGGTTTTGGGTCATAACATAAAGGTTCTTGAAGCATAGCTGAGTGAGATTCTTGCTTCACATTCAAGAATCATAAATATGTTCGGTTCTTTAAACGGGCCAGACCAAACCCAATCCCCAAGTAATCAGGTCTGCTATATAGCACCAGATACAGACCCACCGGACCTTGAATCAGGAGGATATATATACAGGGCACAGGATCGAACCTGTGCCGGTAATATAAACACGAAAAATGTACGATAATGAAGAGCAAGTTACACATTTCACAAAACATGTCATTCAAAGCAAATAATAACTTACACACTGCAGCAAACCGAACTAGCCACTACCCAATTGGCAGCGACACTAGACTCTATATAATCCCAATAAATCACAATGATACCACCCATTTTCTTGGTGTCCCCCCACCCCACCCCAACACCACCAGAGTACTATTAAGACTATTGATCAACTTATATGAGAACGAACAGATAACACATAACTAGAAAGCATCTTACTTCAGTCCATAAACTTTTCTTCTAGATCTTCTCGAGCTTTTCACCTTTCACAAGTGGATTTGCTTTCATTATAGCATCCTGAGCAGCAGTCCGGTAATCAAATTGGCAGTCGTGTTTGTCAGAGTAACGGTGAACTGAACAGAAGAGGTGCCCACACTTACAACTGAATCCTGTTAAGCCCACACGCTTGCAGCAAGAAGTGCATCGTTTGGGGCCTTCTACTGCCTTCGTATCTGAACTCATGCTCGATATCAATTCAGAGGATGATTGCGAAAAAGAATCCTTCAACTCTACTGCTCCAGCTTCCCTGCTCACCATATCAGCAAGAACTGGTTCTTTCTCATGCGCACTACTTGAACTAGCACTAATTATGTTCTCAATGGATGAGACTGCAAGATTCGCCTGTTGTTGTTGCAGTATCATGTCTTTATGGCACTTGGAGCACATATTCATGGTAGCTGCACTTCCAAAGAAGCCACAATTGTTAATGCAAAGAATCGGGCCTTCGGGAACTTGGTAACTGGTTTCTTTGGAAGACTCCATTCCAGTAAGTCCTGATATTTCGACATAACAACTTGCACTAAATGTGTATAAAGTTATTCAAAAAATGCATCAAAAGTAAAGGGAACTAGCTTTTCAGCCCAGAAAATCCCCATGCAGGAAATGAAACACAATTGCAAGAATCTATAATATTCTGACCCAAATTTAATGCCTAAATTAAGTGATCTTGGATAAAAAATCATTTAGCTCAACAAAAAAGTTACAAAAACCTTAGCAGAACCGATTCACATACACAAAAGGTCAGTCTTTGAAGGAGTAACTGCATAGTTGTGTTGCATAATCGTTGAGACCACATACATTGAAGACATCTCCCATCCACATGTATTCAATAAATTAGCCGCTCTAATTGAGCAATCCAGAGACTATAAAAGAAGATAAAGGTTTACAGAAGAGTCAAAAACTGTTCATGCAAAAAGGTAAAGTTATTGACCCAACTGAGTCTATAGAAGCACATCAGACTTCAAGTGCTTAAGAAAGTTAAACAAAGTGAAATAGTAAGGTCCAAGTACAAAACTAAAACTTAATCCATGTCACCCTTCTTGCATCAATACAAATCAAGAACTACATTCTCGGAGAAATCCAGTCGCTTCACTAAACCAGTAAGACAAGACGATGACTACTTATATTAGCAGATAATGCCAAGTTGATATTACTGGATGTTATACTGAATCACTCATCAGTTTAAAATTTGAGATAAGTTGCACGAAACTGTTCAAATCATTCAACTATTGAAAAGCTGAATATTTCACAATGGAACAATAAAATGACTAAATTGTTAAGAAAATAACTATATACTGAATTACCCATCAAGTGAATATTAATAAATCATCACAAGATAATACTGTCAGAGCCAATTGTTTGATAGCCTTTTGACGGCAGCCAGGTAAAAGAAGGAACAAACACAGCCAACTATTAACCAATTTTATTCAACTTACTGAAAATGGACAGCAAAGAACCATCAATTTCCCAAGGAAAAACTGAAAGAGAAGAAATCCAAAGGATACAACGGGAGGTAAAAAATCTGAAATGAATATTTTCAGTAACTTCAAAAACATCGAAGCTTTATTTTTTCTCGAAGTCCCTACAGCCCAAACACCAGATCACAAATCATATAACTTACTCAACCAAAATTGAACCCACATTTCATCTTCAAAAAATCCGAAAAATCCATCAACCTTATAAAATTCCTTAGATTTTCACCTTTTTCAAAATCATTTAGTTTGAAACCAAAATAGAAATTCCATTGGTGAAAAAAAGTAGAAGCCTTCACAGTTAAAAAGATCACAAGACTGCGTAATTGATAGGATAAAATAAAAGTAAGCGCATACAACAATCAATTCATGCAAAACAATAAAGAAAGCAAAAGCCAGCAGACACACGTAAAGAAAATTTTCATCTCTGAAATTAAAGAACTGAAGAAACTTCATCCCGATCTTGACTTCGCAAAATCAACCCAACATTTTTGGACTATATCCCGACCCACAAGAAAAGGAAAACGAGCAGAAGATTCAATCTTTTTACGAAACGAACAAAGCCCATCAGCAGATCACAAAACCAAAGTCAAATTGATACAAAAAAACAAAGATCAAGAAGCGCAAAAGCGTCGATACTCGATAGTACCTTAGATTAAGAGAGAATTGGAGCGGTTTGAGAGATGAAGAAAAAGGAGGAAGAGAGAGATAGCAAGACACAGCGCGGCGCACATTCAATGAAAGTAATCTCAATGATTTGTGATTTTTTTTTTAAAATATATATTTACAAAATAATCAATAAAAAATTAAAAATATTATATTTCAAAATTTGATAATCAACAAATCATTTTTCGAAATAATCACATAAAAAGTTTTTTAATCAACGGACGATTTTTCTCTCTCCCTTCGAAATTCATACAAGAGATTAATTTAATAAATAATATTGTCGACATGATAAATAAAAAGGAAAAAAACGAATATGGCTTCGTTTGAAGAAATTATATTTTATTTGTTTAATTAAAGAATGGTGCATTTAATGAATTAGTTTAGGTTTGAGTGGGCCAAAAAAATATAAAAAATAGGGAAAAAATCAGGCCGGTACAATGTGGTGAAAAATTGTTGATCCTAGTCAAGGAAAAAAATTAAATCACTTAGGTCCACTTTGGACCAAAAAGACAAATGTACCCTTACTTTTTACATTATCTCTCTCCCTTTTTTATTTATCTCTCATACTTTTGTCATTCTCTCTCATCCTTTTCGGATTCTCTCCCTTCCTTTTCGGATTCTCTCTCTTATTTTTTGCATTCTCTTTCCTATTTGAATTATCTATCTTCCTTTACACCAGTTATAATTACATGCACCAATTATAATTTACATGCACCAGTTATAATTGCATGAACCGGTTATAATTTACATGCACCAGTTATAATTACATGCACCAGTTATAATTTACATGCACCAGCTATAATTCCATGCACCAATTATAATTACATGCACCAGTTATAATTTACATGCACCAGTTATAATTACATGCACCAGTTATAATTTACATGCACCAGTTATAATTACAAGCGTCGGTAATAATTTACATGGACCAGTTATAATTACATGCACCGGTTATAATTTACATGCACCAGTTATAATTTACATGCACCAATTATAATTACATGCACCAGTTATAATTTACATGCACCAGTTATAATTTAAATGCATGAATTATAATTTACATGCACCAGTTATAATTACATGCAACAGTCATAATTTACATGCACCAGTTATAATTACATGCACCAGTTATAATTTACATGCACCAGTTATAATTACATGCACCATTTATAATTCTCATGCACCAGTTATATTCACATGCACCACCCATTATAATTTGCATGCACCAGTAATAATTACATGCGCCACTTATAATTTGCATGCACCAGTTATAATTACATGCTCCAGTTATAATTTGCATGCACCAGTTATAATTTACATGCACCGATTATAATTTCATGCACCAGATAAAATTTGCATGCACCGGTTATAATTTACATGCACCAGTTATAATTTACATGCACCAGTTATAAAATACATGCACCAGTTATAATTGCATGCACAAGTTATAATTTTCATGCATCAGTTATAATTACATGCACCAATTATAATTTACATGTACCAGTTATAATTACATCCATCAGTTATAATTTACATGCACCAGTTATAATACATCCACAGGTTATAATTTACATGCACCAGTTATAATTTACATGCACGAGTTATAATTACATGCACCAGTTATAATTTACATGCACCCGTTATAATTACATGCACCAGTTACAATTTACATGCACCAGTTATAATTAGATGCATCAGTTATAATTACATGCACCAGTTATAATTTACATGCACCAGTTATAATTGCATGCACCAGTTATAATTTACATGCACCAGTTATAATTACATGCACCAGTTATAATTTACATGCACCAGTTATAATTTACATGCACCAGTTATAATTATATGCACCAGTTATAATTTGCATGCACCAGTTATAATTACATGCACCAGTTTAAATTTACATGCACCAGTTATAATTTACATGCACCAATTATAATTACATACACCAGTTATATTTACATGCAACAGTTATAATTTAAATGCATGAATTATAATTTACATGCATCAGTCATTGTAAGGACCCCCGTGCCCTTAACCCGTTATTAGTGTATTAAGCCATACCATTAGTGCATATAATCATACTATCATGGGGAAAACCATATGCAAGAGCAACACCATATGCTATCCAGAAAATTTCTTGCATTCAATCCACATAATATTCATATTCCCCAACTAAGATTATTCATATAACATGCACCCTCATAATACACTAACATGCTCTTAGTTCATTTAGCAATTCCGTATTTAATTGCATGCAACCATAAATGAATAGAGAAGAGCCGTAGTCCATTTATACATTCCATATACACGTAAAATGTACTCACGTAAGAGTACTCCGTGAACACGCGTGTATCTAATGTATAAAAGACTCTACCGGATACCATTACTGGCACTTCAACCCTGGAAGCACCTCCCAAGCGCAACTCGATCTCAGCTCTGGATCTATGTGCCTATCCAACCAGCTCTGGTACCTCGATCCTGGAAGTACCTCCAATCAACAGCACGGGCTCAACTCCAAAGCCGCTGCTACATCTGTAACACCTGCCCCAACAGAGACAGCCCCCACACGGGGTGAGCATACCAATACCACCAATCCAATAATCATAACATTGCAATTCATAATTTACAGAATGTAAATGCCATAATTTAAATGATACTCCCTGGATGGTAACGCCCTCATCCGGGATCCCATGTATTGTCCCTGTTCTCAAAATAACCAAACTCATCAAATTCCCAAAGCCAGTTAATCTCCACATAGATTAACTAAATACCGTTCTGTTATGCCAGTTCCATAATCAATATGGTAAAATCATTATATAAAAGACCGTAAATAACACATAAATCAATTCAATGATTCCATGTTCCTATTTCATTGCTCGCTCCACAATAGCGGCATTCTAAACACCGCGCACGCTCAACACTAGCGGCGTCATAACCGATAGTCGCTCAACGACGACAGCATCCCAAATCATTGCTCGCTCAACAGCGGCACCATATGGTTCCCAATGTATAACCATTTGACGCAAATACCATTTGTCATGCATATCGTTATCCATTTATAGCAATTATCATGCACCATGCATTTCAATACCTATCCGATGCAATTTCCACATGCCACATATTTCAATGTCCATATAATGCAATTATCACACACCATGTGTTCCAATACCCATTTAATACAATTATCACACACCATGCATTTTATAGTTGCAACACTATAATATGTTATGCTCGTACGTCATACGTAACTTATACTTCCGTAGTTAGAGTCCAAACTCGCCTGAGTCCCACGATCCGATGAATGATACGCTAACACATAGATAGTTCACAATTAAACACAAGCATGCAACCACGTGCCCAAGCACGTTCATAGCTCCCCGGCTAAGCATGCATAATACCCAAAATATACCGTTTAACAAGTTTAAAAGATAACCAAGAATTCAACCGGGAATTCCGTTTTATTAAACTTTGGCCTCAACCAATCCATTTTAAAAATATAGCATTCTCATTGGAATGCAGACATTGCCCCGGAAACGGCCCCTTTAAACCTCGGTTCCAAAATCCCGACATTTTTCCAAAATTTCAAAAAAACAATTTCCTTCGGGTGGCGATCGATCGCCACATTTACCGCGATCGATCGCCACACTCCAGTGGCCAACCAGTGCCTTCTCGCGATCGATCGCCAATCCTCGCGATCGATCGCCGAGACCTCGCGATCGATCGCCAGCACTGTTCATCGTCACCCAAAATGCAGCTGCACGTCGCGATCGATCGCCCCACCTCGGCGATGGATCGCCACCTGCGATTTTTCGAAAAATTCGAGCTTCCATGGTGTTTTTCACACCCAAACTCAAAACCAACACCCCATACACCACCAACACCTCAAATACAACATTTAAACTCCATAAAAACACTAAAATCAACATTTTAGATTTTTAACCCAAAACTCCCAAACACAAATCCAACCCAAAAGCTCAACCATAACACACCATACTACTATCAAATCGAAGACAATGACGAGGGGAAGATTAATACCTGATTATCTTCGAGAAAATCGGCTCCCGAGCCAAGCTACCATCGATTTCCTTCCTAAGAGCAAAAGAGGGGAAAGGGGTAGGGTTTGGGGTGAGAGAGTGGCGTGAGGGAGAGGAAAGGAGAGAAATGGATTCCGAATGACGGAATCCCGAGTCCAACTGGTATATATAACAAAAAATGCCCCAAAATACCAATACCTCCACAAATACATCATGATTCATTAAAAATCATCTGTTAACAAAAACTCTCTCTCCAACATCAAATCCCAGACTGGCCCCAACATGAGGCACCCCGGACGCCAAGTCCCACTAAAAATCTAATTCATAGGTTTTCCACCAAAATGAGAATACAATATCAACCTTTGGATCCAACGATACAAAATGCCCGATTAAACAACCTCGGGAGACCCAAAACCACAATTAATTCCTAATTGCCACAATTAAAAATCCATCAAGGATTAATACCACACCGGGATTAACACCATTAATCCCCGGACATCACGGTCATAATTTACATGCACCAGTTATAATTACATGCACCAGTTACAATTTACATGCATCAGTTATAATTACATGAACCATTTATAATTTACATGCACCAGTTATAATTTACATGCACCAGTTATAATTACATGCGCCAGTAATAATTTACATGGACCAGTTATAATTACATGCACCAGTTATAATTTACATGCACCAGTTATAATTTACATGAACCAGTTATAATTTACATGCACAAGTTATAATTTACATGAACCAGTTATAATTTACATGCACCAGTTATAATTACATGCACCAGTTATAATTACAAGCATCAGTTATAATTTACATGCATCAGTTATAATTACATGCACCAGTTACAATTTACATGCACCAGTTATAATTTACATGCACCAGTTATAATTCTCATGCACCAGTTATAATTTACATGCACCAGTTATAATTACATGCACCCATTATAATTTGCATGCACCAGTTATAATTACATGCACCAATTATAATTTGCATGCACCAGTTATAATTACATGCACCAGTTATAATTGCATGCACCGTTACATGCACCGATTATAATTTCATGCACCAGTTATAATTAGATGCACCAGTTATAATTACATCCACCAGTTATAATTAGATGCACCAGTTATAATTACATGCACCAGTTATAATTTACATCCACCAGTTATAATTACATGCACCAGTTACAATTTACATGCACCAGTTATAATTACATGCACCAATTATAATTTACATGCACCACTTACAATTTAAATGCATGAATTATAATTTACATGCACCAGTTATAATTTAAATGCATGAATTATAATTTACATACACCAGTTATAATTACATGCATCAGTTATAATTTACATGCACCAGTTATAATTAAATGCACCAGTTATAATTCTCATGCACTAGTTATAATTTACATGCACCAGTTATAATTCTCATGCACCAGTTATAATTTACATGCACCAGTTATAATTACATGCACCCATTATAATTTGCATGCACCAGTTATAATTAAATGCACAAGATATAATTTGCATGCACCAGTTATAATTACATGCACCAGTTATAATTTGCATGCACCAGTTATAATTTACATGCACCGATTATAATTTCATGCACCAGTTAAAATTTGCATGCACCAGTTATAATTTACATGCACCAGTTATAATTTGCATGCACCAGTTATAAAATACATGCACCAGTTATAATTACATGCACCAGTTATAATTTCCATGCACGAGTTATAATTTGCATGCACGTGTTATAATTACATGCACCAATTATAATTACAACCACAAGTTATAATTTACATGCACCATTTATAATTTACATGCACCAGTTATAATTACATGCACCAGTTATAATTTGCATGCATCAGTTATAATTGCATGCACCAGTTACAATTTACATACATCAGTTATAATTAGATGCACCAGTTTTAATTACATCAACCAGTTATAATTTACATGCACCAGTTATAATTACATGCACCAGTTACAATTTACATGCACCAGTTATAATTAGATGCACCAGTTATAATTAAATGCATCAGTTATAATTTACATGCACTAGTTATAATTACATGCACAAGTTAAAATTTACATGCACGAGTTATAATTCTCATGCACCAGTTATAATTTGCATGCACCTGTTATAATTAAATGTACCGGTTATAATTTATCACCAGTTATAATTATATGCACCAGTTATAATTTACATGCCCCAGTTATACTTTACATGCACCAGTTATAATTACATGCATCAGTTATAATTTACATGCACCAGTTATAATTACATACACTAGTTATAATTACATGCAACAGTTATAATTTATATGCACATCTTATAATTACATGCATCAGTTACAATTTACATGCACTAGTTATAATTACATGCATCAGCTATAATTCTCATGCACCAGTTATAATTTACATGCACCAATTATAATTTACCTGCACCAGTTATAATTTACATGCACCAGTTATAATTACATTCACCGGTTATAATTTTCATGCACCAGTAATAATTACATGCATCAGTTATAATTTGCATGCACCAGTTATAATTACATGCACCAGTTATAATTACATGCATCAGTTATAATTTACATGCACCAGTTATAATTACATGCACCAGTTATGATTTGCATGCACCAGTTATAATTTACATTCACCAGTTATAATTACATGCATCAGTTATAATTTACATGCACCAGTTATAATTACATGTACCAGTTATAATTTGCATGCACCTGTTATAATTTACATGCACCAGTTATAATTACATGCACCAGTTATAATTTACACGCACCAGTTATAATTACATGCACCAGTTATAATGACATGCACCAGTTATAATTTGCAAGCACCATTTTTAATTACATGCACAAGTTATAATTATCATGCACCAGTCATAATTTACATGCACCAGTTATAACTACATGCACGAGTTATGATTTGCATGCACCAGTTATAATTTGCATGCACCAATTATAATTTACATGCACCAGTTATAATTTACATGCACCAGTTATAATTACATGCACCAGTTATAATTTGCATGCACCAGTTATAATTACATGCACCAGTTATAATTTGCATGCAGCAGTTATAATTTACATGCACCAGTTATAATTACATGCACCCATTATAATTTGCATCACCAGTTATAATTACATGCACCAGTTATAATTTGCATGCATCTGTTATAATTTACATGCACCAGTTATAATTTACACGCACCAGTTATAATTACATACACCAGTTATAATTTGCTTGCACCAGTTATAATTACATGCACAAGCTATAATTTTCATGCACCAGTTATAATTACATGCACCAGTTATAATTTGCAAGCACCAGTTATAATTTGCCTGTATAAGTTAAATTATATGCACCAGTTATAATTACATCCACATGTTATAATTTGCATGTATCAGTTATAATTAAATGCACCATTTATAATTTATATGCATCAGTTATGATTACGATCCAACATATAAAATTACATGCATCAATTATAATTTACATGTACCATTTTGTACCAGTTATAATTTACATGCGCAGGTTATTTTTTAAATTTTAATTATAATTTTGTACCAATTATAATTTACATGCGCATGTTATTTTTTAAATTTTAATTATAATTTTGTACCAGTTATAATTTACATGCACCGGTTATTTTTAAAATTTTAATGGCAATCGTAAATATCATTTTTTTAAAAAAATTAATGGCAAATAGAGGAGAGAGAATGCAAAAAGTAGGTGAGAGAAACAAAACGTAGGTTTAAAAAAGAGTATATAAAATTTAAAAAGGAAGAGAGAGAATGCAAAAAGTAGAAGAGAGATTGCATAAAGTAAGGGTATTTAGGGAATGAAAAAAGACCTTTTTTGAAACAAAGTTTGAAAAATGGACTTATGTGAAAAGATATTTTTCCTCCCTGCCCATTTCCACAAGATGTCGGGCCCGGCACGGCCCCTACGTGCCGTGCCATGGCACGGCCCGGCCCATTTCAAGTTTTTTTTTTAATTTTTTGGCTTAGCGATCTATCGCCAATTAGGTAGCGATCGATCGCTACAATTTAAAAAATAAAAATAAAAATTTACTATTCGTGTCTTGCCGTGCCGGCCCTCGGGCCGGCACCCTATGGCCCGGCACGGCCCATGCTACAGTGTCGTGCCTGGCACGGCACGACACTGTAGCAAAACGTGCCGTGCCGTGCCGCTCTGTGACGTGCCATGCTCATGCAGTGCCTCGTGTCATCCGCTCTGTTTGACATCTCTACTGGTAACGCAAGGGAGGCCATTCAAAAGCTACTGATATAAAAAAAATAACAAATTTGAGGGAGAGCTGCTCCCTCCCGTTTAAATACATTTTTCTTGCAAACTGTTTCGTAGCCTCGCTTCTGTACCTGATGATGGTCCCTTTCTAGTTTCAAGCTATGAAGTGATACAACAAGTTCCATGCAAAAATATGAACCCAAATTGTTATTTCTTGTCAGTTTCAAATAAAAAAAAATTGAACCATAATCGTAATTATATCTACAAATTCACATTAAATTTTAAGATTATCATTGTAAATATACAATTTAATCTACATAATTTAACTTCTTGATTGTGTTCTTTTGGGGCTCAACTGACAAACTAGAAGAATAATAAATTGATTCATTAATTGCTGTGTGTTTAAATTTCCTCATCCACAATCCTTAATGCTGATAATAATAATAAAGTTGAGAAATAAATCTGAACGTGAGTGATAGACTGAGTGATGAATCAAGAAGCTGAGCCATTGGATTGTTGAATATGATCAAGCTCATGCTGGGCTAACAGTATACAAGAATCACTTTCCACGGATTTGGCCGAGTTTTTATGGTTGAAGTAGTATCTGGGTGAATTGAGGATATCAGTTGAGCACTGTACGTCTGGTGCAATGCCAACCTGATCGATGTCGTGGAAAGCCGGAGATAGATACTTGGCCACCGTAATGAAAAGGGCCGATCCATCGTGTAGCTGCGTCACACTCTGCATCAAAGATTCCATTTCAGTCTCAAAGCCTAAATTTTGAAATCTTTAGATGAGAAAATGATAATGCAATAGCAGAGTTGGTTCTTGTTTTTAAAGGTCATAAAATATTTTTCAGATACAAAACCGAAAATTTCCTTAGTTTTTGGCCGATGCAGATATCACGAACCAAACAAATCGAGTTATAGCTTGAATATAACATAGGAATTACTTGATTCGTTTTTGTCTCGGTCCTTGCTGTGACACATGGTGCTTTTCAAGATTTTTTTTTTTTTTCATTTTAGCAGTGATTTTCCTACAGCTAGGGCTCATGTTGTCTGAAAAAAATATGTTAAGACTAACCTGAATTTTTCCTTTGCCAAAAGTTCTATTCCCAACAAGGATAGCTCTGCCATTGTCATGAAGTGCCCCTGCAAGAATCTCACTTGCACTTGCACTCTCTTCATTCACCTGTTTTAAGAGAACAGGGTTCGGTTACTTCCTGAGACAAAACACTGACCTTCCAAATAGATGCATCATGCAGTCAAAGAAATGACGTATTCAGGGTAATATTTGCAACAGCTAAAAGGGAGAACTCACTAGTACAACAAGTGGATCACGTGTTAAAGCATGGCCATCAATCATGTTGATAGGTAACATGTTTCCTTCCCTATCGATAGTGTTCACCAAAGTCTCGGTTCCATCGAGCCAAATTTGAGCAACATCTAGCCCCACTTTTACCAAACCACCCTACAAAATTTCATGGAGAATGAATCAACACCACCAATCAGCATTCTTACCAAATAAATTGGATTCAGGTGAAAAAGCGTGCACCAAGGACTTACTGGATTGTTCCGTAGATCCAGTATGTATGATTGCACGCCTTGATTCTCCATCTCATGTACTGTGTTTTCCATCTCTGCTGCAGCAGTCTGTTATATTGGAACGTTGAGTTTATTCTTTTGAATAGCTTTTACCCTCCATGTTCATTGTGAAAACCTCTAGTCATGAGACAACTACGTTTTTCGAAAACAGATTTTATACTCGATCTGGCCATTTCACTCGAAAAATTCAGATTTTATTTTAGTAACTACCTGAGAGAAAGTTGACAGCTTCACATATCCCGTCTTTGATAGATGCCCGTCAGGTGTTATGTGAGAGACGATGGCACTAGAGATAGGTGAAAGCTTGATAACTTCACGGGGCAATTTAATCTGTGGAAAAAATCATCACATCGCATTGAGCAAAAAATTATATCTTGTGTAAGATTTGTTGCATCAGGATTCGGGAATTTTGATGTGTGACTCGTTCTAAGATTAAAAGTATCATCATACCTCTTTGACACAAGCACTCCCCATGTCATTAACCTGATAAATTATAGAATATTCAAGGACTCCGCGCCACAATGTTGATAATCTGAATCAAGTAAAATAAAAATACTCACACTGTTAAGTTTTACGGTAACAGTTGTTCCAACACGTCCTCTGAGTTTTAGAGCAGCTGCTTCACTAGCCACTCCATCAAGTCGTTCACCTGAAGTCCCTCAGAAACAATCAAGAGCCTTTCAGAGCACTGATACTTCATCTGATAGTTTGAAAGAACTGAGAGTTAATTCTTGAAAAAGGTACCATTTATCTCGACTAATTCATCTCCTTCATGTATTCCAGCACGTTCTGCCGGGCTATTCTCTATGCACGATAACACAACCAGATGCCCAGTCTTCGGTTCAGAGTTGATAAATAAACCAACACCTTGTAAATTTCCATCACTTCCTATTCTAAAACTTTGATATTCCTGCATATACTAATAAGCAGTGATTAGAACGAATCCTTCACAGAATTATCTGAAAACCGACAGTTTGATCCGATTTTGGGGCTTTCGGGATTATTACCTTAGGACTGACTATACGTGTAAAAGGATCTCCAAGAGTTGAAAGCATTCCCTTGATCTTGCCATATGCAGCTTCTTCTGATCTCAGTGGATACATTTCAACCATTGTTTGTTGCAGTTGTAAGTCCCAATCTGTATATATATGACCTTTTATAATTTCAAGTGCTACTAACAAGGTTGCTAAATCATTTACTTCGAGGCTCTAGACCTGATCATGGTGCAGAACCACCGGTTAGAAGGTGCAGAACCACCGGTTCGACGGTTCAAAAAAACTCGACCCATAACCTTAACCTTCATTGACGGTTGCGGTTACGGTTCTGGTTACAGTTAACTAACAGCTAAGGTCACGGTTACGGTTTGACCTTATTATTTTAAAAAATATTATTAAAATTTGAAAAAAGTGTAAAAAGTATTTGCATGTGTTTTCCTCCATAGATAAATCATAAAATGACGTGATATAAATTCAAGCTCGAATAATCATAATGTGTAAGATATATTTGTTTAATTAATATATAAAAATTATAACACTCTATTTAGATCACCGAGACTCTTATAGCTTAGTAGTTGAAGCTAATTATTTGAGGTCATGAATTCAAATCTACACCATAACATATGTTTTAAATTTAAAAAAGTAAATAAAATAAAAATAAACCCTTGAACCGCACCGGCATCCACGGGTTAGAAAACTATGACCCTTAACCGGCTCAGGCAGGCCAGTTACGGGTCCGATCCGTCGAACCATTAACCGAGTTAACCAGTCCGTTGACCACGTGCCGGTTAAGGGTTATTTATGACTTTTGGTCGGGTCTAACAGGCTCAGTAGAAATTGAAGAACTTAGATGATGCAACATTCTTGACCACTATATCTCTTTTCTAATGGCTGCAACAAACCATGGAGTCAATTCTTGATTCAAGAGTGTAAAATTTTAACCTTGTTGTCTCCTATAATGACTAAATTTCCAATCCATACAAACAAAACAAAATAAAAAGCTTGTTATTGTCACCTTGATGATTGAAAGTAGGATCTATGAAGGTCTCCCTGATCAAACCCCAAGCCTCCACCAGGGTTCTTTGGACTGTATTCACCTGACATAACAACCTCAATCAGGTAGAGAGCGTATAGTTAATTTATCCGGTTTTGCGTAATTATCGTTTCGACTAAACTGAAAGTCATAATAAAGTACCATATTTATATTGCCATGCTCCAACCACAGAGACGCAAAGTAGTTTGGAATATATTTTGATGAACAAATAAATTTCACGAGAATTAAGGTATAACTACAAATACGATGCTAAAAATTCAAGAACTTGATCACCTCATGCGTGTGAGAAACAGGAAAAGCAACCGTCAGCGACTCTGCAAAAGAAGGTGAATCACAGCACAAGGAAACTGCAGCAGCAAATCCAAGAACCCCTCTCCCGACTTTTCTAACCAAGTCCTCATTCAAACCTAGAACACAGCTATTCTTGGACTTCGCACTAAACTTCTTCTGTTCCAAACAATGAACAATCTTTACTCTACATTTATGGGTCCTAGACTTTCCAAATTTCCAAGAACAGAGAACTTTTGATGTGGGCTTTTTGGGAAATTCACAGAATGTAGAGAAAATAGACGGCCTAGGATCAAGATTTGAGCGAAGAACTTCCATTTTCATGGGAGGGAAATAATTCTTTTCTTGTTTTCTTGATAATCAACGATTAAAATATAGGAATTGAAGACTGATGGCGTTTGTATGTGAGTTTCTGGTGTGGGATCCACGTGAATCTTTCAGCCTTGTGGTGGCTAAGCCTGTCGCGTGGACTAACAGAGTATCTTCGTGGAGAGTCTGGACTCTGGAGAGTTCATAGAATCAACAAATTCGTTTGTGGCCACAAAAGAGACTTTTAAGAAATTAACGAAAATTATATATTAAATTCTAAAAATGGTTGTACAACAAGTATTTTAATAGGTTGCCCTTTGACCTTCGAAGATTATATATATATATATATATATATATATATATATATATATATATATATATATATATACATAGTTTTTATTGACACCGTCCAAAACACGATGTTAGGTATAATATATTGGTCAATTTTTCATAATTTGATCGAAAGAGTATTTCAAATGAATGACTTTAACAAGCCTTTTTTTAAAAAAATGATCATGTTATTATAAGCGAATTGAAAAAAATAACCAAATGACTGATTCTAACTTTTTTATTAAAAATATGATGCACATCTTACTATAAACTAAAAAAAAACATTTGAAATTATGCGCATCAACTACCGATTAAAGATAGGGATGGCAACGGGGCGGGTTTGGGACGGGTTTGGCCAATCCCAGGACCCGCCCCGCTACACATAAAACCCATACCCGCCCCGCCCCGCTTAGACCCGCCGGGTTCGCGGGTTTACCCGCCCCGCCCCGCAAACATATGTTTTTTTTTATAAAAAAAAAAATTTGGTAGAAATTAATTTTGAAACACATAAATTGAGTTTTGAGATTGAATTTAATATTTTCTCTAGTAAATATTTATAATAAGCATCGTAAAACTATCTTTAGACTATCAAATATTTATTATTTAGTTTTTATTCCATTCAAAATGTTCAACTTCTTTACCATAAACACATGAATTTTGATATGAAATTAAACAATAACACATTATTGTACAATCAAAGAAGTGAAATGTATATTCAATATTAATTTTTTTTAAAAAAAAAATTAAAAATGCATAGCGGGGCGGGTTCGGCCAATCCCAGGACCCGCCCCGCCCCGCTTCCAAACCCGGTTGAAGCGGGTTTGGACCCGCCCCGGTGGGTCGGGTTCAATACGGGTCCGGGTTTGGACCCGCCCCATTGTCATCCCTAATTAAAGATATATTTTTTTCTAGTCAGTTCAGGTCAAATCCGCGCATCAACATAAAAAATTAAAACGATCTTGCTACTTCAATTGAATGGAAAAAATAACTAAATGACTGACTCTAACTTTTTTTAAAAAATGACGCACATCTTACTATAAACTGGAAAAAATTCCATTTGAAGTTGAGCGCATCAACAACCGATTAATGTATATTTTTTCCTAATCGATTCAAGCCAAATCCGCGCATCAACAAAAAAAATTATTTAACAAAAAAAAATTAAACAAAAAAAAATTCTAAAAAAATAATTGCGATGAATAATAATGTACTACTCGTTATAATGGTAATGAATAGTAAATCTCTTCCACTTACTATACAAGGTAAATATATATATATATATATATATATATATATATACTGATATGATTTGATATTTTCAGTATTTGGTAGAATTAAGTGCTGCGAAAAATAAATGAAAGACATCGCGATTTTTTAAGTGGACAACCTTCAAATCGAAGGAAAAACCACGGGACTTAGTCTAATATAAATCTTCACTATAACTTTATTTTGATTTATAGGACTCAAACACAAAATAAGAACATTCGAAAAATAGCATAAGAGTGAAATACCAAACTGATCATGATGTGCTATCTTCGGAGTCTTTTCTTGCCTAGAAAGTTCCACCTTTAAAAATGAGTGTTGATCCCGGTGGTTGGCACATGGGAAATTCGGAACATGGTTGTTGGAATCGAAGAGGGGGGGTGAATGAGATTCCTTGGCTACTTTAGCGTTTTAAAATGAGTTTGTAAAATAAAAATATTTTGCGCTTGCGGAAGCCTTTAGTCAATCGATAAATGCAAAGAATAAAATAAATAAATGCGTAAAGAAAATAAAGCAATAAATAACAAAAGGATTTGTTATAGAAGTTCGGCGATGAATCGCCTACGTCTCCTCTTCCCGGTTAGATAACCTCCAACCGAGGTTCCACTAGAATAAATGATCTTGGCCTTGAGGGCTCCAAGTTAGCCACAACCCAACTCTTCCCGAGTTTACAAAGCTCTTCCCGAGCACAATACTCTTCACGAGTACACAAAGCTCTTCACGAGCTACCAACACTCTTCACGAGTCTTCTTGGACTTAAGGGCTCCAAGGATAGCCACAACACATGCACCAACTTTACTTGTTGGCGACTTTACAATTTTCCAACTTGCTTTGGTGTTGGAGGACCTTTACAAGAAACTCAATCAAACACCTTCAAGGTGTACCAATACGAAGAATCAAAACTCACACAACAAGAAATGAATTACAAACTCCAATACACACAAATGTATGAAGTTTGCAATGCTAAAGTAATTTGAATTGATCAAGGCTTTCTTGTAGTTTATAGTCTTGTTTCTTGCCTTCAAAAAGCTCCAAAAGATCCATATTTATAGTGTAGGAGGCCCCCAAAGCTCCTACTAGCCGTTGCTACACATAAGGCTTGAATCACGCCTCTATCGCCTCGGAAATCGCCTCGGGCGATCACCCATCGCCACCCTTTAACGGTCAAATCTGGCCCAGATCGCCTCGGGCGATCTCCCCATCGCCTGGGGCGATCATCAATGATAAACAAGGCCGTAGGTAAAGTTCTGGATCGCCTCGGGCGTTCCGTGCATCGCCTGGGGCGATCGCCCTTCAAAAAATGGCCTAGGAAGCATTCTGGATCGCCTGGGGCGAGGTTGACCATCGCCTGGGGCGATCTGATCGCCAGCGTGCCCACCGTGCCATCGCTTCAGTCGATGGTGCGCAACATGGCTCGGATCGCCTGAGGTGATGGCCCGGATCGCCTGAGGTGATCTGCCAGATTTCAGCACTCTCAAACTTTGCACTATTCGACCATCTTAAGCTCATTTCTGGGAAAAGTGGTAAACATAAAAGTTGTAGCTCTTCCTATTATCTAGGTGTGTACAAAATTTCATTGCATTTCATTAAGGTATGAAGAAGTTATGCCCAAAATGCTACAGTCGCTCAAACCTTGCTACAATCTGCACTTGTTATGACTTCCATGACATTTTACTCCATGATGCAATCCGAATTGGCCTGAGATGTTCGAATATGAAATCTAGAATATTGAGTTTTCTTTCCAACCTCTTTGGATTCACCTTGTTCGGAGCATCGAGCCAAGAGATATAATCAAAACATTGCACTGCGCTCCAATTGGCTTCTATACGAATTTGCCCACCAACGGACCATTGGTTTGTGGGTCTTCATCCCATCATAAGAAATTGTTCCAACATCATTCCACACATGTTGAACACTTAAATTGGTTGTTCATAGATGTCATTCCTTCTCGTCCAAGCTCAATAGATTCCTTGATAAAAATCACCGTTTGTCCTATGAACTCGCATATGTTATTGTATAACTTGGGTTCTCTTCAATTGGTCTTCCCAACCAATTTATCAATATAACCTTGTACACTAAGTAGACATATTAGTATAACAAATGCAAGTTTTGTTGATCATCAAAACTCAAAGATTAACCGGGGATAATTTAACGCATTAAACGCAACCATGCGTTTAAGGCTCAACAATGGTCTACTCTGATTGATTTGTCAGTTACGCACGGGTCTTACGCTACCCTTTGACCAGTATGTCGAGCAGGTTTTGATGTTCTTCGGGCAATTTGTGTTCGGGGCTTTTTGCTCGGGATATCTCTTGCTCGGCGCTTGCGGAGGGTTTTACCGAAGAAAATGACTCATCCGATGATATCATCTGAGACGAGAGTAAAGTATCGGTTTATCACCTCGAGGTAAAATCCGCATTCTGACCTGCTCGGGGGTTTATTCCCGCTCTTTTTTCTCGCCCCGTGCGACGTTTAGTTTCCTGAGGCTCATATGTGATCGTTCATTCGATTTTTTGGACGGTGCAGATCGAAAGACTGTTCAACTGGTCCCCTCTATAAATACTCCATCATCCCCATTCATTCTACTCACTTGCTTCATTCTGCTTCCGAGCTAGCATCAGATGAACGAGCACTTCTTCTTTCTTCAAGAATTTCCATCACTCGATTAAACAGTGTCTTCGTCGTCAGACGACTCCTCTTTGAGAGCAGTCAACGAATGCAGAACTTTCATGGGGGAAAAATCTTCCAACCTTCTCCCCTGCCGATATCCTCGGACAGCGAGGAGACTTTGAGTTCTTCTGGTTCCTCAGCTATTCGTCGAAAGAACGAACAAAATGATGTAGAACAGGGTTGGGTTGAGGCCAAAGTCCCTTGGTATGAAGTTTTCGAGTCGAGGATTCGTACCAGTCAACAACTTTCCCGCATTCGAAAGAAATGGGAGATCCCCAAAAGCACCTCCCTTATTACTCCTTTGTCGGGATCACGCCACCATTTACCTCCCGAGAGTTATTTTCCTTTTTATCTAGACCAACTCCGAGGGGGCTTACGTTTTCCCATTCCTGCATTCTTTCTCGATGTTGTGAATTATTTCACTGTTTCGCTTAGCCAACTGTTCCCTAACAGCTATAGGCTTTTGGCTGATTTTTTATTGTTCTTTCTTCCTTAGGTTTTACTCGTATTCCTGAATTATTTCACTGTTTTTCCAACGAAATAAAAACGAAGTGAGACTTTTTTACTTCTCTTCCAAAATGGGGTAGGTTTCCTTAAGAGCTACTCGTCTCCAATAAATGATTTGAAGAAATTTTACATTTTTGGATAAAAAGAAAGTGATTTTTTTTTATTCTATAAACACAATAAACAGATCGAATTTTTTTGATCTCATTCAGATTCAACTTCCAGAAAGCTGCGGCGTGCATTCTCATTCAGTGTTTTGAATAATTCGATTTTGTTACAGAATTGACTTCCGAGTGTTGAGAGTTCACGTGCGTATGATTCATTCACTGTATTTCCGAGTGAATTTTTGCGGTTGATTCTTCTGTGAAATTTCGGTTCGGTATTGCTTGAATTAAATTCTGGAGCTGTGCGAGCACTCATGGACGTCAATTTGTGAAGTTTCGTTACATTTTTTTTTTTGGAGTCGGTTCTGAATCATTCTCGGAGCTTTACGATTGTTGTGTGATTGTGGTGCGATCGATTTTCTAAATCATTCGCTTTGTGCAATCGAATTTCTGCGGCGAAGAATTTACCGTGACGGCAATAGCAATTCTGATTTTAGAGTTCCATGGCAGCGATTCTCCAACAAGCATATCTTCCCACAATTTATTCCACAACACAAAATTTTCGATGGAGCTACAACAACATTCAACTATCAATCATACAATTCAATCGCCAAAGCCTATGAATTCCTTAGATACAATTCAACAACCGAAATTTCTGCGCTTAGACGTGCCGCCACTAGTGAATTACAACAACATTCTCTCAAATCTCGCAGTGGTTGAAGCAAACACTGCAATTGTCAAGGAAAATTTGAAGTCAATGCATCAATCCATGCTTGAGTTGAAGGCAATAGATGGATAATTAAGAATTTGAGTAAGTTTAAAACTCTAAAGTGGATTAAGAGTTCTTGTAGGGTTAAACTTTGGGTGGCAAATTCTTCAATAAATAAAGATGAGATGCATGTTTAAACCACATCCTCTTAATACCTTAGCCAAAAAAAAAATATCTTTAGATTTGCACCTTCAAAACACTTGAAAACTTATCACCATCAATTTGGATTCAATCCTTATAAATATACGATTTAGCCATATAAATTCTCAAAGAAAATTTCAGTACCCTTCCGTGTAGAATTTCGGAATTCAGCTGCCGCAAACTATCGAAAATTCAAGCCTAAATCTTAGAAGTAATCTTTCGAACTTTGCCTCCTGCACAAACTTGCAAATCCAGCTGATATTTTCGAAAACAAAATCTACTCACCACCACAACAAATCTGCACAGATTCACTCCTATATTTTCGAAGAATTGCACCACCAAACTCCTTGAGTTTTGCCCAACCTTCAACTATAAATATAGGTGCCAACCTTGGTGTATTTACATCACAAATTCAAGCTTCGAAAGTTTCTGAAACTCTGCACCTCATTAGCCGAAAGCTCAGCATCCATTATGCAACAACATTCTGCACGAATCTCTCCCACCCGAACACATTAGCCATCTGTTTCGAAAAGCCATTAAGCAATCTGCACAAGTTCTTCAGAATCTGTTCAGATTGTTGTTCACCGTATGTTCCAGAAGCTTTAAGCATCACTTTTCGATATTTATTCACCATTGAAGCCGAGAGTTTCCGCATCAATCTGTCCAAATCTCTTCCCTGTTCCCAGCAAGCTTTTGAGAAGCAAGCGTATTACATACGAGCCAAGTTTCAACATTAAACCTTGCTGGTATTATCAACCGAACCTCCCGAGAGTTGATCACGGTCTAACCATACCTAAATCCAATTCATCCAGCAACACCTTGTTCAATTTGGTGCCAACAGATTTTGTGATAAACATTGAGCAAAAGCCATCGAATTGTGCATTTAAATTCTGCACCGAAAGTTAACCATATTCTGGTTCGAAAAGTAGACATCCGATTCTGTTGATCTTGGAAGATTAGAATCCGTTGTGTTATACCTTTGATCAATCAAGCAAGTACCAAGCACTGTAAGTGGGCTTTTGTTATGTATATTCGTTTCGTTTTCATAAAAATCATATAGTATGTTTTAAATTCCCAATCGATATGTATTATGTTAAAATTATGAAAGTATTATTTTGTAAGCACGTTAAACTCGAAATCTAATTGGATTTGGATCCCCATGACCCTGATGCGGTGGGGTGTAACCGCTAAAAGAACCTTATACGGTGGTAATCCGTTGTTTCTGGATTATCCAGACCCTTTATTCGTGGGTTAGCCGATGTTATGACCTCATCTCTAGGAGGGTTAAGTCTAGAGACTGATATCAGTACCAAGAAGAGAGTAGAATGCTTTATTGTGCTTAAGTATATGAAAATTATGAAACGATATGATATGTCATGGCTCGTAGGAGCAAATCAAGTATGTTAAGATACATTCATATCGGTTTATGCAAGTTTTATGATCCAAGTTTATAAAAATTATGTATATTGTATGATATCGATTGTCCCCCACTTGCTGAGTGTTTTTCAAAGCACTCAACCCCTTACTCTACATCCCCAGATAAAGCCGAAGAAGAATTAGAACAAGAAGAAGAACACCAATTTTGGGGTTGGTGAAATCAAGTCCGCTGCGTAGATCAAGATCTTTTATGTTTTCAAGTTTTCCAGTTTTAAGACAATTTTAATTATTCAGTTGTTAAGTTTTTAATTCCGTATTTCTTTATTCATTGTAAAGACAATGGTTTTTATTTTTATGAAAAAAGACTGGCTTTTCAGTTGTTATGATATTACGAGGCTTATTGGTTTCCTAGTTGTAGTGGAAATCAATGCCGGTGTTATTGACCCCGGTCTCGGGGCGTGATATTTTAGTGGTATCAGAGCTAGCCAGGTTCCATAATCCCGCTGGGAAAAGTATTCTAGTTAAGGAAATAACTAGAAGAAAATTCCGGTTGAAATAGACCAACTGGAGAAATAAATACAGTTGGGTGAAAATATCGATTCACGATAATTACGATAATCAGAAGTCCAATCTGATTGATCACGTGAATACGAATTTTTTTTACTTTTAAAAATTTTAGTTCTGATTTTTTTTAAATTATTTCGAAAAAAATATATATATATAAAATAGAATTTTAAAAGAATTTCGGAAATTCAAAAATCAGAAAATTCGAAACCCTAGCTTCAAGTCGTCGCCGCCGCCTGCCGCCACGATAGCCGTCGACGAGAATACCAATCGAACCGCCTCTTCCAGTCGATCCTTCTGCCAAAAATTCAGATCGATCGGATTCCGTTTGCTCTGTCAATTTCGCATTCGAAATCTAAGAACCCTAATCCCCAAATTATTTCGTTTCCCGATTTTCAGATCGTATCTTGATTTTTTTTGAAATTAAAAATTTTCTACAGATCCTCCAAGCAAGACGATCGATAGCCCTCTGTCAATTTTGGATTCCAAGCTTCGATTAGGAATAATTTCGAAACCCTAAATTCGAGTTATGAACCCTAATTTTATAAAAAAAAAAAAAAAAAATGGAAAATCAGAAGCTAAGGGAATTTGAACACCTGACGCAAATTCCCGACATGTCAGTGGTAGAGTATACCGCAAAGTTCAACTCGCTAGGGACGTATGCACCAAGCATAATGGCAGACGAGTCCCTGAAACTACATCGCTTTAGGATTGGACTGAACAGTCGAATCCAATCCGCCCTGGCAATTTTCGAGACAACCAATTTCGGAGATTTAATGGGAGCCGCCATCAGGGCTGAAGCAGATATCAAGCGTCGCGAGGAAGAGTTTAAGCGCAAGCGACCCTCCACCAGTCAGCATACCTCTAGCAGTCAAAACTTCAAGAGGCCTAGTCCGTCCAGTAACCAGCAAAGGGGACCCACAGTAGGCCCAACTCAACAGAGGTACCCTAAGTGTTCAAACTGTGGATTCAACCATCTAGAAGAATGTCTCAGAGGAAAATGTGCGTGTTTCCGATGTGGGAAGACAGGCCACCGAATTGCTGAGTGTCCCGAACCTGATATGAGGGGGACGACTGTAAGGAATAACGGCCCTCCTAGTAAACCAAAGGAGACTAAGCCGAACGCCAGAGTGTTTGCTATAACGCGAGATGAGGCCGAGGACGCAAACGACGTTGTGGCAGGTACCATTTATTGAAACGAATTACCTGCGTATACATTGTTTGATTGTGGTGCCACGCACTCGTTTATATCTAAGAGGTTTGCTAAGACACTAGCCCTTAAGCCTGAACTGCTTAGTGAACCATATAACGTAGCAACACCAGCCAATAAGACCCTTATAGCACATAGCATACATCGAGATTGTAATCTTAGTATTAATGAAATCAAGTTTAATGCTGAGCTAATTCAACTCAACATGGTGGATTTTGATGTTATATTGGGAATGGATTGGTTATCCAAACATCATGGAGTAGTAGACTGTCGTAACAAGAATATTAAACTACGGACTCCAAACGAGAAGGAGATCGTATACCACGGCAAAACTAAGGAACGAAAATTCCTTCTGTCAGCAGCCCAAACCTGGAAAGCCGTAAAGAACGGTGAAGAAGTTTACCTAGCTACAATAAGCGAAGTAAAGGAGGAAGATGGACCCAGGATAGAAGACATAGCCGTTGTACAAGAATTTCCGGATGTCTTTCCTGAAGAGCTGCCCGGTTCTGTTCCAAACCGAGAATTGGAATTTGATATTAATTTGGTGCCAGGCGCTACACCGATTTCTAAGGCACCATACCGAATGGCTCCAGCCGAACTGAAGGAACTTAAGGAACAACTGCAGGAGTTATTGGACAAGAAACAAATCAGACCAAGTGTATCCCCATGGGGAGCTCCAGTGTTGTTTGTAAAGAAGAAAGACGGGAGCATGAGATTGTGCATCGACTACAGAGAGCTGAACAAGATCACAATCAAGAACAAGTACCCTCTTCCAAGGATAGATGACCTATTCGATCAACTCAAAGGCGCTAAAGTGTATTCCAAGCTCGATTTAAGGACAGGCTATCACCAATTAAAGATTAAAGCAGAAGACGTGCCGAAAACCGCATTTAGAACATGGTATGGGCATTACGAGTTCACGGTGATGCCATTTGGCTTAACAAACGCGCCAGCCGTATTCATGGATTTAATGAATCGTGTATTCAAGCCATTCCTGGACGACTTTGTAGTGGTGTTCATCGACGACGTACTCATTTACTCGTCGAGCAATGAGGAACACGAACGACACCTTCGTCTTACGCTCCAGACACTAAGAGAGAAAGAACTCTATGCCAAGTTTAATAAATGTGAATTTTGGCTAGAAAGCGTATCTTTCTTAGGACACATCATATCAAAAGAAGGCGTGTCAGTGGATCCTAAAAAAGGTAGAGGCAGTTTTGGATTGGCATAGGCCAACGACAGTGACCGAAATCCGAAGCTTCTTGGGACTAGCTGGCTACTACCAGAAGTTTGTCGAAGGATTTTCGTCAATAGCAGTACCTCTTACAAAGCTCACACAAAAGAACGCAAAGTTCATATGGAGTGAAGAATGTGAGAAGAGCTTTGAGACTTTAAAGGAAAAGCTCTCAACTGCACCTGTACTGGTATTACCAACTGAAGACATGAGTTTCACTATTTATAGTGATGCATCTAAAGAAGGACTAGGATGTGTACTCATGCAGGAAGGAAGAGTGATTGCTTATGCTTCAAGACAGCTCAAGCCCCATGAGCAAAACTACCCTACGCATGACCTCGAATTAGCCGCAGTGGTGTTCGCCTTAAAGATTTGGAGACACTATCTGTATGGCGCCAAGTGCGAAGTGTTCACGGACCATCAAAGCCTCAAGTACTTGTTCACTCAAAAGGAACTCAACATGAGGCAGAGACGATGGATCGAACTTCTAAAAGACTACGATCTCACTATTAGCTATCACCCTGGCAAGGCAAACAAAGTAGCAGATGCTTTGAGCCGGAAAGGCAAAGGGAAAATAATCTTAGCTACGGTCTCAGCTCAACCTTGTCTTCGAGAGACCATCAAGCTAAGCCAAGATCAAGATCCGAGCCTAACCAAGCTAAAAGAACAAGTCAGGGAGAAGGAAATTACTGACTTTGAGATCGATAACAAGGGAATTCTGTGGATGAAAGGACGATTGTGCGTGCCAGATGTGAACAACATAAGACAAGAAGTAATGTCTGAAGCGCACAAGTCAAAGTTTTCAGTCCACCCTGGGAGTACAAAGATGTACAAGGATCTGAAGGAAAGTGTTTGGTGGAACGCAATGAAAAAGGATGTAGCTGAATTTGTTGCCCGATGCTTGGTATGTCAACAAGTCAAAGCTGAACATCAAAGACCCGGAGGACTTCTTCAACCTCTGGAAATCCCTAAATGGAAATGGGATCACATCTCCATGGATTTCGTCGTAGGACTACCAAAGTCAAAGCAGAGCCATGCCGGAATATGGGTAATTGTTGACAGACTAACCACGTCAGCACACTTCCTACCAGTCCGCATGAACTACAACTTGGATAAGTTGGCAACACTATATATGGACAATATAGTGAGATTGCATGGAGTCCCTGTGAGCATACTATCGGACCGAGATCCCAGATTCGTGTCGCGTTTCTGGAAAAGCTTTCAGCAAGCTATGGGAAGTAAGGTAACTCTTAGCACGGCTTATCACCCACAAACTGATGGCCAGACGGAGAGGACTATCCAAACCCTCGAAGACATGCTAAGAGCTTGTGTATTGAATTTTACTGCAAATTGGAGCGAACTATTACCTCTAGTCGAGTTTGCTTACAATAACAGCTATCATAGTAGCATTGGGATGGCGCCATACGAAGCACTCTATGGGCGCAAATGCCGATCACCCTTATACTGGGATGAAGTAGGAGAAAGAGCTATCACCGGACCAGAGTTAGTGCAAGCTACTACTGACAAGATAGCCATCATCAGAGATAGGCTCAAGACAGCCCAGGACCGACAGAAGAGTTGGGCTGATCTGAAAAGGAGACCCGTGGATATAGAGATTGGTGAGAAAGTCTATGTAAAGATTTCACCAATGAAAGGAGTAATTAGATTCGACAAAAAGGGAAAGTTGAACCCAAGATATGTGGGACCATTTGAAGTTTTAGAAAAGGTGGGAACGCTAGCATACAAAATAGCACTACCGCCAAATCTGTCAAGAATTCACAATGTCTTCCACGTATCACAACTAAGGAAGTACATTGCCGACCCAAGTCAAGTACTTGAAGCAGAACCCCTAGTAACTCAAGGGAACTTAGACGAGACATTGAAATACGAAGAAATCCCAATCCGTATTCTGGATACCAAGGATCAAGTTCTGAGAAGAAGGACCATTCCTTACGTGAAGGTTCAATGGTCAAACCATACGGAAAGAGAAGCTACTTGGGAAATGGAAGAATCAATGCGGGAGAAATATCCCTATCTTTTCCTAAATCAGGTTGACTCGAGTTTCGAGGACGAAACTTCCAATAAGGAGGGAGGGATGTAAAACCCGAGATTTTAACCCGAGATTTGAAGTCATCAAATCTACTTAAGGTACTTTATTAAAACTCTAATTGTTAATTAAATAATTAAGTATTTTAGTGGGTTTAAAACTCTAATTAAATAGATGGATAATTAAGAATTTGCGTAAGTTTAAAACTCTAAAGTGGATTAAGAGTTCTTGTAGGGTTAAACTTTGGGTGGCAAATTCTTCAATAAATAAAGATGAGATGCATGTTTAAACCACATCCTCTTAATACCTTAGCCAAAAAAAAAAAAATCTTTAGATTTGCACCTTGAAAACACTTGAAAACTTATCACCATCAATTTGGATTCAATCCTTATAAATATACGATTTAGCCATATAAATTCTCAAAGAAAATTTCAGTACCCTTCCGTGTAGAATTTCGGAATTCAGCTGCCGCAAACTATCGAAAATTCAAGCCTAAATCTTAGAAGTAATCTTTCGAACTTTCTGCACAAACTTGCAAATCCAGCTGATATTTTCGAAAACAAAATCTGCTCACCACCACAACAAATCTGCACAGATTCACTCCTATATTTTCGAAGAATTGCACCACCAAACTCCTTGAGTTTTGCCCAACCTTCAACTATAAATATAGGTGCCAACCTTGGTGTATTTACATCACAAATTCAAGCTTCGAAAGTTTCTGAAACTCTGCACCTCATTAGCTGAAAGCTCAGCATCCATTCTGCAACAACATTCTGCACGACTCTCCCACCCGAACACATTAGCCATCTGTTTCGAAAAGCCATTAAGCAATCTGCACAAGTTCTTCAGAATCTGTTCAGATTGTTGTTCACCGTATGTTCCAGAAGCTTTAAGCATCACTTTTCGATATTTATTCACCATTGAAGCCGAGAGTTTCCGCATCAATCTGTCCAAATCTCTTCCCTGTTCCCAGCAAGCTTTTGAGAAGCAAGCGTATTACATACGAGCCAAGTTTCAACATTAAACCTTGCTGGTATTATCAACCGAACCTCCCGAGAGTTGATCACGGTCTAACCATACCTAAATCCAATTCATCCAGCAACACCTTGTTCAATTTGGTGCCAACAGATTTTGTGATAAACATTGAGCAAAAGCCATCGAATTGTGCATTCAAATTCTGCACCGAAAGTTAACCATATTCTGGTTCGAAAAGTAGACATCCGATTCTGTTGATCTTGGAAGATTAGAATCCGTTGTGTTATACCTTTGATCAATCAAGCAAGTACCAAGCACTGTAAGTGGGCTTTTGTTATGTATATTCGTTTCGTTTTCATAAAAATCATATAGTATGTTTTAAATTCCCAATCGATATGTATTATGTTGAAATTATGAAAGTATTATTTTGTAAGCACGTTAAACTCGAAATCTAATTGGATTTGGATCCCCATGACCCTGATGCGGTGGGGTGTAACCGCTAAAAGAACCTTATACGGTGGTAATCCGTTGTTTCTGGATTATCCAGACCCTTTATTCGTGGGTTAGCCGATGTTATGACCTCATCTCTAGGAGGGTTAAGTCTAGAGACTGATATCAGTACCAAGAAGAGAGTAGAATGCTTTACTGTGCTTAAGTATATGAAAATTATGAAACGATATGATATGTCATGGCTCGTAGGAGCAAATCAAGTATGTTAAGATACATTCATATCGGTTTATGCAAGTTTTATGATCCAAGTTTATGAAAATTATGTATATTGTATGATATCGATTGTCCCCCACTTGCTGAGTGTTTTTCAAAGCACTCAACCCCTTACTCTACATCCCCAGATAAAGCCGAAGAAGAATTAGAACAAGAAGAAGAACACCAATTTTGGGGTTGGTGAAATCAAGTCCGCTGCGTAGATCAAGATCTTTTATGTTTTCAAGTTTTCCAGTTTTAAGACAATTTTAATTATTCAGTTGTTAAGTTTTTAATTCCGTATTTCTTTATTCATTGTAAAGACAATGGTTTTTATTTTTATGGAAAAAGACTGGCTTTTCAGTTGTTATGATATTACGAGGCTTATTGGTTTCCTAGTTGTAGTGGAAATCAATGCCGGTGTTATTGACCCCGGTCTCGGGGCGTGACATTCAACACTACAGAAGTGTTATGAATTATTAATCAATGCAATTCCCGATCAAGAAACAAAATGGCAGCCAATTGGTCATTATGATCACAGAATACTTTTAACCCACAGAATATGATAAATTTGAATAGTTGACAGTATGAACCCGATGGATATTCATGTTTCGAGTAGATTTCAAGGCACACAAATGATAGGCACACACACAAGAGATTAACAGCAAGAACATCAATGGCAACGCATAAGAGAAAACACAGGAAAACGACACAAGAATTACTTCGGCAAACAACGGTCGGGAGGAGTTTTCATTGGTTTCTTCTTTAAGTATACAAGGCTTTCAATACATGAATTCACCCTTAATCCACTTCTATGTATTACAATGGACAACACATGAATTCACTCAGATTTAGCCTCTCAAAAAACTCTCAGAATTTATCCTACCTCGTGAATCACTCTTGTGTATCTCTCACATTTCTTCTCAATTTGTGCCTCTCTCCCTCCTGCCTCTTGAGCCTTCATGCTTTATATAGAAATAGGAATAAGTCACCTGCACAGCAGGTTATATGCTTGCCTCTCAGCCAGTAAACAAGTTGCAAGGTAACCTCCTCCAACTGCCTCAAGAAGCTTCTGGTGCATAGTTGAATAAATTGATACATTTTTAACAAGAAGAAAATAATGACGAACATGAGAAGATCCAAGATATTTCAATAGAAGAATTAATCCTTGGCTCAAACTCAAATGATGACTTTGTTGTCGAGAAAACACTGCTGTTCCAGAGGAAGCTACTGAGACAGCTGAATTATTATTAGATGGGTTTGCGAAGAATAAGAGTTTAAAAAGTGCAAATTTTGAGGATGATATTTCCACTACAGCGCACGAACTCCTTAGAGAAATCGATATGATCAAACTTCAGGTCGAGGAATTGTTTATTGGTCAATGGGTACGGGTTGTTTTCTTGCAAGCTTTTGCTACCCTCGGCGCGTTTATCTAGTGCTACACCTTGAGGCCGAGGTGTTTGTCGAGAGAAAGGCAATGATACTATCATCAACTCGGGAACAAGCAAAGAATAAGACGAAGGCTGAGCATTCTAGAGGATTAAGCGGTTTACTACTGAAGTGGTTATATTCAGTTGTCTTCATTTGTATATGTGTGTATTTTGGTGACAAGCTAGTTGCCAGTGGAAGTTTATACTTGTTTGTTAGGATAATAAATAGGAAACAAAGTTGTATCATTTCATTCAACCAAATTAATCAATGAAATAGTTTTTCTTCCCAAATTCTCTGTTCCAATCCCCATTTGCTAGCTTTCCTCGAAAAAGCTCTATCTTGATCCTATCAATATGTGTTGGGTTATATTTTTTAAAGTGAATAATTTTTACTTTGAAGCAATGGATTAATATAGTGCACATTTACTTATCTTGTAGTATGTTCCAAATACGATGTGTCAAATTAAAACATATATTTCTGTTATAAAATAGAATACCACAACTATTTTACTTACCCAAAACTAAACCGAAACCCTCAAGTCACTCATCTAGCTTGCGAGGAAATATCCAATTTGTGTCTAATTAATATATGTGAAAATGATTAATATGACAATTTTAGATATTTAATTTTCCTTTCTTGTTCTTGTAATACTTCATTCTTTTTCATCCAGGACGGGGCATTGGTGATTGATATGATAATTTTAGATATTTTAAGATTTGTTGTGCCGTTAAAACTTTCTATGTCTACTGATTAAGTTTTGCTTCTCATGTTTGATGAAACGTTTCATGTTTCAATATCAATTTTATATTTACTGCCATAACATAGGCTGTAAGTTAGATAGTTTTTCATGGCATCCTCTAATGCAGTTACCATGCAAGATTTATGCTCCATCTGAGATGCTATGCAAGGACAAGTTCCTGATTCAGAGCACAGTGGTACCATTTTGCACCACAGAAGAGGAGATTATGCATGGCATGGTGTACAGTAGCCACAGTAACCTTTGAATAGTTTATTTGTACTTTTTGACTAGTTTTCCTTCTCTTTGGATGTCAGACGATCGGGAGAATTGATGGATTGCCTTTAGTATTTTTTTATTCTTATTTTTCTGACAGTTTGTAAAAGACAGTGAAAAATATATTCAAGAGACATATCCAGATTGTTCTAACCAGTGCACCCAATTCGCCAAGGAAGACACATGTTCATGTAATTCTCAAGGAAGAAGCATCTCGTGATAATTTATCACCAAAAGAACCACATTCACCTGTTTTGTTGTCTCTTAATGGAGTTTCTAAACATGAACCATCATCTGAGACCTCAATTCTCAAAGTTAAGTTGTCGGGTGGAGCTGAAAATTTTCCCCTCCTGATATGGTGAATATCTTGACATTGCTTCTTTCTTGAATGATGAATGACAAGATCCAAGCCGCCTTTTATTGTTATTTAGTTGTAAGCATTGATGACATGCAGTGCAACAGTTTTTTAACTTGTTAACACCTTCCATAAATGGCTCGATTTAGTTAATCAATGTTAGTTACACACTTATACTGCATACTGTCATGGTTAGTAAACAGTGATGATAACTTTTCTGGCACTGAAATCTAAACTCAAAATTTAAGAATATTCTCTTGATTTGAACCTACTTCTAATTGGAATATAGAGCATTTGCTTAATTGCTTCGTTAACCCAATCAAATTTTATGCTCTTTCTTGGATTCAGCAGAAAAAGAAACTTGAGGGAACCAAAATTATTAATAACTCGGAGGAGTCCACAATTTAATGGATTGAGAAACACTACCCGGATCACTTTCAGGAGATTCGTATTGGCAATCACTTTGCTTTGGATCGACAATCCAGAGATTTGCAGGTAGACCTTTTCTGTAACTGCTCCAACTTTTTTTAGGGATTTTCTTCCATTGTTTTATTATTATACAAGGATGTGTTGTTTTGATTAGAAAACATGATGTTAGGTTGTAGAGGAACTGTAAGGAGGATCAATAAGTCTTTCACGTTGTTCTTAAAGTTAGCCTCATTGGGGTACTACTTTGTTGTTTAAGCTGAACGAGATCAGACATATTTTATAAAAACATGAATCTAATAAGCGAAGACCAATTACCACTAACTAAATGTACAAACAAAAATAAAGTATATTATTTTTGGGTGTTTTAGAAAAATATTTTGCTAAATGAAATGTGCTAGAGGATTATATCGGTGAATATAATATATATTGGGTTATATTTTTGAAAGTGAATAAGTTTTGCTATATGTATCATTTTAGGTAATAATTTTTTGAATCAACCGATTAACATAGTATACATTTACGTATCTTGTGGTATGTTCCAAATACGACGTGTCAAATTAAAACATATATTATCAAATATAATGCCACAACTTTTGAGCTATTGGGTCTAGCCCAGCTGGTAAGAGCACACGTTCACATTGAAGATACTCGAATTTGAGTCTCGCAGTGTGCGAAAAAATATTTAGACCCTCATCTCTCAAAAAAAAAAAAAAAAATTACTGAAACTAAACTGAAACCCTCAAGTTACTCAGCTAGCTTGCGAGGAAATATCCATTTTGTGGCTAATTTTATGTGTAATCTATTATTATATAATAATTAATAGCGAGGCAGTGTCTAACATTCAGGTTTTATGTACAGAACTTAATTACTTGGCTCACCAAAGTGAGCTTATGGTTTCATTGCACAAGTTGACTGATCTGCACCGAGCCATCATATGAAAACGAATTGGACTTGCAACAAGCAATGCATACCTAACGAAGAGCTAGTGATAATTACGGTAATATGATATCAATAATAGACATTTTACCTTACTGTAGTTTGTAAATAAACATTTTACCTCCTTTGATACATAATAAGCACTTTACATCCTGTTGTTTTCAAAATAGACAATTTACCTCATGTGGTTTGCAAAACATAGGATACGCGGATGGTTGTTTTGCACTTATTCACAATATATGATGTTAGTTATTAGATTTATATAATGCGTTATAACAATATAATTACACATGTCCTGGATGATATTTTTATGAGTCCATGATAATTTATGAATAACTTATAAATTATTGAAATTACGATTACTATAATTACATGATAAATTCAATAATTACAAAGTGGCTGACCGTGGTGTTCATCTATGTACTTAAAACGAGAAAAATGAGATTTTCCTTAGGTTGTATTTGGATCGATGGATTTGGAGTTAAGAATTTCAAATCTAGATTAATAAATATATCTAACTTGTTTGACTACTCTTGAAGTCCATAGATTTTAAATCCATATATTTACATTTTTTACTACCCTGAATGAATTAAGGCATAACAATTAGGCTGAAATGCACTTGTGAGACCTCGGGATATATATTAAAACATACCTAATATAAATAAAATACCTGGGAAGAGAAGGGACACCACCCGGGAAGAGAAGGAAACCATTAAGAGAAACTGCCTGGGAAGAGAAGAAAACCACCCGGGAAGAGAAGAGACACTACCCGGGAAGAGAAGAGACACCACCCGCGAAGAGAATGAAACCACCCGGGAAGAGGAGACACTACCCGGGAAAAGAAGGAAACCACCGAGAAGAGACCCAGGAAGAGAAGAACCAGGGCACGAAATTTGATATGGAATTGATACATATACATGTATGCATGATGTCACCTCACATTTTAAGTTCCAATAAAGTGTCATGATGGACAAAAGCATGATAAAGACATGCCAGATAAAATGATTACATATATAAAGAGAATGACCGATGGTTTCAGAGGAGGTTTCATCAATAATACTACATAAAAACACAATTTTTACCATTTTTCTCTTCACTTTATTTACCATTTTATTGTACACAAATATTGTAACTCTTGGATATTATAGTGAAATTTATACTGGACTACGTCCCGTGGTTTTTTACCTTATTTTGGGGTCCAAGTAAAAATTTGTCTAGTTTAATTTATGCTATATGGTAATTTTTTGAGATAACATTACGAATTTCAAATTCCCACAAAATGGAGTTATTTGAAATTCTTCTCCCAAATCCTTTTATCAAATCCAAATCCTTCAATCCAAATAAAACCTTAGAAAACTTTTAATTTCTAATTTCATTGGATCTTTAATTCGTTATATTTTTGTCTTCGGTACTAAGGATTACCATCTTCTTTAGCGGTTTATTCTTGGCTACCCAATGGGGTAGTGTCCCATGAGGTAGTCTCATCCATTGGATGGATATATTCTCATCAACATTGAATGAGAATTTACTCATCCAATGGATATATCTACCCTATGGATACTACCGCAAGGGATAGCCAAGATCAGTTCTTGTGAAACATGCATATTCAATGCAATGAACTCACCAATAATATGCTCAACGACAAAATCCTTAAAATGGGATATGTTTGAGTCATATAATCCAATTTATGGTTTGGTTGATAATGCCGCCCCTAGGAGCAGATCAAACATTAAATGAGAATATTCTCATCCAATTATTGTTATTCCACAAATAACAATGTTCATATGGTAGCAACTACCCGACCCTAATTTAGATGGGTTCAATTCTTCTGCTCTCCATTTATATGCAACAATACATGCTCCATATAATATCTCCTAATGAATTCCTATTAAATTCCCTCCTAAATAATCTCCCATATATTTTCCTTCCTAAATAATCTCAATTCTATATTACAAAAAAACAAATTTAACTTTTTTATATAAAATTTGAAACTTTCCATACGAAATACTATAAAAAATTATACTTAATCAGAATTAACTATATTAATTGAAAATATATTTGGAAGAAAAAAATACAGAAAATTTAGATATAAAGTAAATAAGTAACATAAATTCAATGACAAATGCAATAAATTGTTGAATCAAACTAAAATAATAATATAAAAAATAAAAAATATTCCATGCTCTAACAGTTCAACATATGAGTTCACCATCATTTTTCGGGAGAGTTTTGATCTTCGTTTTGCTTGCTAGCATCTTGTTGACTTTCAGTTGCTACAATATTCAAATCAAACAATGTAGAACTCCGTTGATGCAACTACACGTCATAAAAATAATTTAAACTTATTTCTTTCAAAATGTCCAACTTCTTTAACATGAACACATGAATTTTGATATAAAATTAAATAATGACACTTTATTGTTCAATTAAAGAAGTAAAATGTATAATCAATATCATATTTTTTTTAAAAAAAATTAAAAATGTGTTGCGGGGCGGGTCCTGCCAATCCCAGGACCCGCCCCGCCCCGCTTCCAAACAGGGTTGAAGCGGGTCCAGACCCGCCCCGGCGGGGCGGGTTCAATGCGGGTCCGGGTCTGGACCCGTCCCAATGACATCCCTACTCGTACGGTGGCCGAATTGGTGCAGTAGATGAGCATGGAAGTGTTTGATCACGAATTCGATTCCATCGTCAACACTTTCTCGATCGAGCATATAGCACTGAGTTTGTCTAGTGTTGTTTACCTGGTTGACGTGATTTAGAGGCTATTGCGTAAGCTAGATTGTATACCTAGTGCGCACCAAAAAATAGCGGATGCGAGTTCCTCCGTCGTCAAATATATATATATATATGGATGAAGTAATATAATTTACATATAACCGAATCCGGCTCCATAATTATTCAAATCTTAATAGAGCTGTCAAAATAGGTTGGGTAGTCAAATTGGCCCAAACCAACCCGCCGGATAGATGGGTTGAGCCAAGATTTTTTAGGCCCGCCTACACGGGCCAACATATATGGGATTGCGGGTCGGGTATTACTTTATACTAAAAGTTAAATTAATTAATTAAAAAAATATTTATTAATAATTTAATAATTTTATCATTAAAATTTAATAAAATTATATTTTTTTATTTTCTGGCGTATTGGCCTGTCTAACCCGCAACCTGCTGCAGGTTGGGTTGGATTAGAGATTTTTTTACCCGCCTGGAAGCAGGCCTAATTGGGACAACCTGTTTGTGTTGGGGGTTGGGGGTTAGCCCGTTTTGACACCTTTATATCTTAACTGCCTATTATTTTCTAACTCACATTTGCATAATTTTTTTTTTTTTTGGTATTGTGGCACCTTCGATCTCTTTGAAGTCCTGATTTGGTGGGCATCGAGAAAGGATAATCATCCAAATAACAAACTATGTATGTTTTTAATTGGATTCCCCCGATAATATATTAATTTTTGAGACTTTCTCTATTTTTGGCTCACTCCAAATACCTTCGATATTTTCATATATAATTTGTAAGCATTAAGATTAAAAGGAACCTAATTTAGTGGTAGCAGTTGCTAAATCGTTGTTAACTTCTTGTTTTTTACTTCAAAAGCCATATTATATCTTAACTTCATATGTTTGGTTCATTTTACTATGGTCTCGATGCTTACATAAGCAAGATATTATAACTCAACCAATCAAATATTTCATTGAAAATTGTATCATCCACTTTTTTCAACTTCTTCTTTGAATTAAATTGGCTAAAGGGTTCATGTACATTCTTCCATAAATGGCTCCAAAGAGTACAAGAATTCTTGGTACAAAGAATAATGGCGGCAATGCAAGATTCTTTGGACTTGAGCTACATTGATGAGGGCTTGAAGGGAATCACTACTGAAGAAATTCTAGGAAGTGTGTGTTCAACACCAAAGGGTAAGAGATTCAAGATACCGGAAACCCTAGTTTGCCCATTAGCCCCGAAAAAGAGGAGATTAACATCGAAAATTTGCTCGTTGAAACGAAGATCGTGCATCGACTTCTTTGCTCCTCCAGAAATAGAGGTTTTCTTCTCGCATGCATTTCAAAACAATGTATCGAGTTGAAATATTTATGTTAAAGGGATGTTTGGGTTTTCTATTTGTTTTCATCTTCTTTTGAAATCGAGATTTAGAAGTGTTCATTTCTTGAAGTCAATGCTTGGAGCTAGTAGATTTTATGCAATGGATATTTTGATCGTATGGTCACATATTATTGAGTGTTGTTTTATCATTTTCACATTCAACATTTGGGTTCTCAACCCTTATTATGGTTGGAGTCGTGCTTCTTTTCTCCCACATCGGTTGGGATAAAAGCAATCGCAAACACCTATGCTATAAAAAAGGGCTTAAGTCTTATCATTTAAATACATCAGTCAATAGCTTGTCTAGCAACTTTTGGCTTTAAATTAAGAAAACTCCTCTATTGTTTTAGAATATTGTAAAGTTTTGAATATGTTCTGTGGTTGTGTCTTTGACTGATCTTCTACATAAAAAAATTATTAAGTGGCATTCTTGTAAATGAGAAATGTATGAGTAATAAGGTATGGCTAGTGGGAAAACTTCGTTGGTGTGGTTGGGATGAGAAGAGAAATTGGTTGTAATAATCACACACATACTATATTTTCTTCTTTATTTCTGATGATTTTTCTCTTTGAGAGTTTTTTACGTTAAAATCTGGTGTGATTATTATTTCCCTTTCTTGCTTTCTTTTCCATAAAAGAAAGCAAGATTCCGATAGTGAATTTGAAAGACCAAATTCCCAACAATTACCTCCTCTTCCTCGAGTGCTTTTCAGCAAAGGGAATACGTCTATCATTTCCCGTGAATATGAGATCAAAGCTATATCTTAGAAGAGTTAGTCTACTCCTTAATTGGTACTAGAAATGTCTCTTTGTTTTGCTTAAACCTACTTCAGTGGATTTGATATGATTATTAAATTATAGGTGTATCATTGAAAATAAGAACAATTCAGTTTTTGTGGCGCACATTTAAAGCCTATGGTCAAGATTCTAGAGTATGCAAAGAAATAAATGGTGTTACATATCATATTAAAAATTGTTACATCAATATGCTGAAGTGTTATCATATGGTATATATATATATAAATTAATTTAAAATTTACAACCCAAATAAAATACTCAATTATGAATTTTTTTCTTTCTTTGACGAAAACTACTTGCATATTTAACAATATAAACGTACGACAAACACATTAAAAACTCCAAAAACACACGAAACATAGGACAAATCATCATGAAAACTCAATAAATAATACAAACTCAACCAGTTTTATAATGCATCTCCAACCCTCAAAATTGACAACCAACTTCGAGCATCGCATAATCCTCATATCCCTCTACACACTGACGAATTAAGATTTTCTAATTCGCGTATTAAGTTTTACTAATTCACGCACTAAAATTTACTAAGTCGCGCAATTAAGGTTTCTTAAGTCACATTAAGCTTGACTAAGTTAAATCTTCTTAATTCTCCGATTTTGGATTCAGATGAATTTTCATGGTTTCTTGCCCCTTCGGATTGGTATGAAAATTCAATTATATGGTAACTAAATAAATAGTACTCACTATTTTGTAATGATTTCATAAAAAAACATAATAAAATATTTTATAAAACAAAGTATGGCAAAATCTGTAACATTATTTTTGGAGAAAAAAATAATAATTTGATATCTATATTTTTTGGTATTAAAATTAATAGAATGAACTTCATAGAACTTTTATTTTATTGAATTAATTCAAATGTTTATATTAGTCATTTCATAAGGTAATATAACAATTCTCCGGAAATAATATGAGTCATTCTTAATAAATTCATATTATTACCAAACATGCTGAAACACAGATGTAATATGTGGTTTCTTTTTTCGAATTTGTTATTTTATGTCTTAAAATAAATCAAAATATTAGTATTTCATTTTCGCTTTTCATTCTCTAAACATATTTTTCGAAGATCAATAATTGTTTCTACTAGAACAATGATCGAATAAAAGATTTGAATTACACTGTTATCACTGGCTATAACTTTTTGTAAAGCTGCTAATGTTAGATCCTAGAATAAAATATAATTGTAATGTTTTTTTAAGAATTGTAAAGTTGCAAACACCAAATTTGTTAAGAACTTCATATTGTAAAGTTGTAAATAATATAATAATGATGTAAGTTTGTTAAATATGATGTATATTTGGCATGTTTAACTTCGAACCACGTTTCGTAAAGGGGATAAAATTAAATTAAAATTAAGTACCATACACGCAAGTTATGGTGCACTCCAATTATGTGGTGATTTCTAAAATAAAAAATATATGGTAATTTACCACAGGTTAACATGTGGAAAGTTGACGGTCCCCGTCGTCATGCTTCATGGACATCGCGGCAATTTAACGGCGTAGCGTCGTCACAAGCCGTCGAGTCAGTAGAAAACGTGGCTATCAATAAATGGTGGTGGGACGCGTAGTAGCCTCATCGTGGACGTAAATCAATGGTCTTCCATCATTTTTTCCTATATCAAAATATACTCAACTGATGTATTTGCTTTTTACTTTTTTTTATGGCTTTTTTTAGTTTTGCGTCACTGTTGAGAAACCTGCTGATGTTAGCAACTGGGTTCTTCCGTTTTGTACGTCTTGCATATTTACCGGGTTGATGGGGATCAATGAGGACTTTGAAAATGGGAGCTTGTGCGTTTGGAGTCCACTCTCAGTTTATGTTTCTCATCTTCCCTCCACAGTTCCTTCAGTTATGGAAGACAGATTACCTTAATTACTCTTCATCCGTTTGTCCAGTCGGTTTTGGGCAGCGGTTTTTTTGTAACCGATCTGATCTTTTAATCTAATATAAGTTTTATATTCAAACAAAAAAATATACTCACTAAATATATATATATATATATATATATATATATATATACTTCCATCATTTTTCCTATATCAAAATATACTCAAAAATTAAGCTCTCAAGCGTGGTCTATTGATAAAAAAACTAATTATTTATTTTGGGTAGATTTGAGTTTGAGTCGCGTTTGACGTAAAAATATTTAGCTCATCCCACAGTTATATATATAACAATTATTATTATAATATCTAATTATATAATCGGATTATTTATATAATATAGTTAATCAAAAACAATTTTGATACGACATTTTGTTTCACACTTACATCGGTTGGCAATATATTGCGTTGAGCTCTTGTTTTTTGTATTTTGCCTAGTTTACTTTAGTGTCCTTTGGGTGGTGGCATTATAGTAACTGTGCTTTATTGTTGACGAAGTTTGGCCCGGTTCTAACTGCTGGAGTTAGTGGTTTCGTGTCCCATACAGTGTTTTCTTTTGATCGTTTTTTCATGATGCGGTTTCTAGATTCAGGAGATTGTGCATTTTGAGTTGGTCATCAGTTAGTATCTCCTGTCTCTCCTCTTGTGTACCTTCCGAGAACATGGAAGGCAATTCCCTTTTTCGACCTTGTAGTTGCATGCGTGGGTTGAGGGAACTCGCTTGGTTTCAGTGGTCCCTGACCTTTCCAGTTAGCAGTATTACACTTCTGGTAGAATGCACAATCCTAACGGATATGTTAGTTAACCTTTATGAGGGTGTTTCTTGGCCCTGTGTGGCTTTTATGTATCTAGCTATGTCGCTCTTTGTCGAGCTTTCTTTTCTGGCGCTTGAATGTTTTCTTCTTGTAAACGATGTTCATTAAAATGATGTATGTTTTATGCTAAAAAAATACGCTTCCAATACCATTTTAGAAAATGCTCTTTTTCATTATCCAACTTTTTATATATTCTTTATACTTCATAATATACAATTTTCTCTAATATAATTACGTAGTTTTAAGTCTATATTATATGATCAGAATACCTCTTATGTTATTTTTAATCTTTTAAATGTTACAGTAGAAACTCTATAAATTAATACTCGATTATTTAATAAACTCTTTAAGATAATATTTTTGGTCGGTCCCGACTCGGGGGTAGGGTGCTAAATTAATAATTCGCTAAAATTATAAGATAATACATTTTTGTGCATGTCTATAGACCCCATATAAAATATAAATTAATAATTCATTTATACTACATATTACATGAATGATTTATGATTTTCTTTAAAAATGACTCAATTGTCTTTTGTTTTTTGTTGAATCAATTTCACCTTGAATCCCGTCTCTAATTTTCCTTATCATTGTAAGAACTTCTGGTGTTGTTTTCTCATAGCTCAACAAGAAATTATTCAATGTGATTGTCGCTTTAATAGCCTCGTTTCGCGAAGGGGGCTCCATGGTAGAACTTTCATCATTTTGATCATCTTTATCAGTTCCAATAACGCTCTCAATAATTTCTTCATCAATCAACAACTGTGCAACTACATTTTCTTCTAGGTGGTTCACGACATCTTCGAGATCCATTGCATTGCGATAACCCAACTCTTCGATCAAATTTTGGAGTTCTTGAGTGCTTTCACCACCTACCTGTTCATCGGAGTTCTCAAAAGCCACGTTATCTGTTGATCGAAATTTACAATGATGAAAGCAGTTCGCAATTGTATTTGCACGAACATCCATAGTCCATGCTGGAATTGCAAGATTCATTGCATCTAACACATTTATTTTTGCTGGATTTGGAACCCCTAATTCATAATAAAAAACAAACCTGTTTCATCCATATTAAAGATGTCTTTCATTTCAAACTGATCCACTTTGTCTCTTATGATTTTTAATTTGTCTTCCATGCCCTCCATTTCAACTGATCCACTCTCTCCAAAACGTCGGAAATTTTTAATTTCATATCTTGCTTTGAACTTTCCAAGCCAACCAATAAAAAAAGTAAAGTCTGGAGTATCCACAGGATACATATCATTCATGAACTTTTTCGTCTTCTCAATGATTAGTTCACCTGTCATATTCACATGTTCTTGATATGGAAGAATCCATTCATAGAGAGATTTTTCTAGGTCAGGAAATTTTGCCGGTTTGCGTCGCTTAACATCACCTCTTTCGGGAGCAAGTGAGAGATATTCTGAAGACCGCTTAACTGTATTCGATACTATCCCTTGACTCACCTGCAAACCATAGTTACTAAGAACCCATTTTTGCAATTGCTTTTGAGTGAGACTTGGATTATCCTTGTTGTGCTTGCATAATGCTCTTCGAATCTCGTCGGTCATTGTTGTTTTTTTCACACCTTTAAGATGTGACGTCATATTATGTGTATGATTTGTTTGTGTTAGCATAAAGTGATACTTGGGAGGTTGAATAGTTCTTTCAAATTGGGCTCTTCATTTGATATACGTACATGCATTATACAATAATTAAGTGGAAGTTTGAAAGGTGTTTGTAAATTGAGTATTCATTATAAATTAATAAATTATTAATTAATATATAAATTATTAATTATTAATTATTAATTTATCGATTAATTAATAACTCTTTTAATTAATAAATTTTGGTGGTCCCATGAGTATTAATTTATAGAGTTTCTACTGTATAATATTTAAAATACTAAGAGTGTGGTGTGCAATTAATTACTAAGAAATAATAGTCAATTAATTAGTAAACTTCAAGATTTTTTATGTGTTTTCTTGTACATGAAAATTGTCCTTTTTCTAGCAATGATATAAAACATTAATTTATAATATATTAATATATGTGCTAATCTTTGATGAATTTTTAAATATCTTTTAATAATAATAATAATAATAAATTAAAGTTGGATATTTATAAATACTAATGCATGTGTGCATGCAGAACCAAAGAAGACTAGGGAGCATAAATGCAATGGGAAACGAACGATTTAATTAATATATTTAAAGACTGAAATACAAGATTTTATAAGTTAATAAAGGATGATTAGCGATCATCCCACTTACGAATCCATCTACAAATTAGAGAAAAGACATCAAACTTATTACATGACTATAGTAAAAAAAAAGTATTATTATTATTTTATGACTGGGAACCCACGACCACCACTGCTCTTTAGGTACATATTAGGTAAATCATCGGGATAACTTAATAGTCTTCAAATAACACCATCCAAGTAACAGCGTTAGACAAGCTCGGTGTGACAGACTCGATCATTGATAGGGAGAATCAAAGTCACTATAAAAATATATATGTATTATAATCTTTAATTGCTGAACTTAAATGATATTTATAAATTGTGTATATATAAATTTATCGGGATGACTTAATAGTCTGCAAATTACATCATCCAAGTATTGAAAGCATATCTTGAAAGCAAGGACACAACATCTGTACTACATATATTACGTGTTACAGAAAACATATCAAAGAAATGTCGTGTCCCAAATTGATTCATCAAATAAAAAAATATAGTCTATGTTCATCCAATCAAACAATTATAATATTCTCCCCACAAATAAAATAATGTTAATTGAATATTCTCCATGAAAATATCATTGATTTTTGCCTTGATTTGTATGATGGCCCCTCAAGTGCGAACGCACTGACAACTCATGAGGACAAGTGTTTTTTCCTAAAATAAAAAATAAAAAGTTATTATTATTATCCCTAAAATTCTATTCCGCTTTAAAATTTGATTTCGCTTCCCAAAATTACATTACTTTATTCTTTATCCCCCTAAAATTTTGGCTAATTTAATTAAATAATATAAAAATTCAAAAAAAAAGTAAAAAAAGCAAAGTTTACGTTTATAAGGTGAAACACGAACCGAGCTCACGATTAATCCTGTTCACGTTTTTTTTTACAAATTATTCAATTGTAAAAAAAAAATTTGATGCTCGAAAAATTTAAGTCCATTAACGAATCCCTAACTCAGATTGTTGTTTATGTCTCTTTAACGACCTTATGAATAATTCTCTCGGATGAGGTAAAGTGAAAGCTTTAAGCTTTTTGAGACTTTTCTACCATTATTTGAATTTACATTTAGTAAATTCTTGATAATTGTTAGCTATAAAAATATAAATAATAAACTAGCGTGTTGTTTGTTGTAGACTAAACGAATAAATGGACAATTAGAAGCGAGTTTTTATCTATCTCGACAAGGTCGTGAGCTCTTTAATACTTCATTTTAATGGCATATATTATACTGTAAACTTAATTAACTATTAAAGAGCTTAAAATTTGAATTTTTTCTACGAATATCGATCTCTTCTCACCCTATCTGTTGACCATAAAAGGTAATAAAATAATGAGATAAGAAGGAAAAAATAATTTTGATTTTTCATCTTGCTATGAAAGGGTATATATTCCAATTCTGGGGACATTATTTTCAACACTAAAATATTTAAACGATGCAAATAAAAGGATTTACATCAAAATTAAAATAAAAGGATTTACACTAAACGAATATATTTAAACGATGCTAAAGCAAACAACATGCTAGTTTATTATTTATGTTCTTATAACTACCAATTACCAAGAACTTACTAAACATAAATTCTAATAATGGTAGAAAAGTCTCAAAAAGTTTACAACTTTCACTTTGCCTTCTCCGAAATAATTATTCATAAGGTCGTTAAATAGACATAAACAACAATCCGGGTTAGGGGATTCGTTGATGGAATTAAATTTTTCGAGCATCAAATTTTTTCTTTTACAAAAAATTGAATAATTTGTAAAAAAAAAAGGTGAACAGTGAGAATTGCGAACCGAGTTCTTTATGTTCACAGTAAGAATCGCGAACTCGGTTCGCGTTTAACCTTAAAACGTACACCTTTTTTTTTTACTTTATTTTTGAATTTTTATTTTATTTTATATATTATTTAATTAAATTAGCCAAAAAAAATTTTCCCATTTTTTTTTACGTTATTTTATTTTTTTGCTTCTCTTCATAGATTCTAAATCCATATCTACGGGTCTTTACACATTTTTTAATACCCTATTGTGTGTATATATAGACAGCATTCCAGAAAGAGAACAGAACAATCGAACACTTCCTACTTCGAAACTGAATGTAAGTTTTCTCACACTAATAATTTTAATTACTCACATGGCTTCTAGAAGTCTTAAAAATGGCCTTTAAATTGTGTATGCGCAGTATGGAAGTGCAACTAACGGGTAAAAGAGAAGAGCATCATGGATTTGATGTGTATGGGTTAATGGACTTGAACTCATCTGGCTCACAATCTTGGTGGAGTTATGGCAGCAATGGTGGCGCCGGCGCCGTTAAGATATTCGGGCGGGACCGATCGAATGCATGTTCGAGGAGTAAGTCGACCACCGTACCGTAACTTCGTCGGACCAGTTTAATTAATCATGCAACTGGAAAAAGACATGTCGTATAAAAGAATTAAAAAACTTCATGTATAATTTTTCTGAAATTTAAACTTTCCTCGTGGGTTACGACTTAGTTGCAAATTTTGTCACTACAAATATGCTAATTTACAAGCCTCGGTTTGATTCTTGGATCACAAGGGAAATATTTTTTTTTTACAGTATGCAGGGAAGAAAATCAAGAGAGAGTTGAAGCCATGTTGCAAGCTCCTGCGGTTGGCCAAAACCTAGTGCAAGAAACACCACGAAATCATATCAGCGACGGCGGCGACCCGAGAAGTGTTGGCAGTTTGTTTCAGACGAACCCGAATTCAGACGGGTCGGGTTGTATGTTCTCCTCCGATTTATTTTCTCATGAGGAGCCTGTTTACGTGAATGCCAAACAGTACCACGGGATCCTGAGGCGAAGACGACTGCGTGCAAAGGCTGCCTTGGAAAGTAAAATGGCGACTTCAGTTAGAAAGGTTTGTCTTAAATATTTCTTTAACAAAAATAAATTGGAAAATGAGTTTTCATGTCGATTCCAAACCGGCGTGAACCCTAGCCCGATTTCTTCTCAGGTGGGTTTTTCTAATTAGGGTAACCGAACTGTTCCCGTTAGTGGATCGTAAATCAAATATTATTAGGGTGATTATACACCGTTATTTGCAATCGCTTGATTTAAATCGGGCCGTTGATCCTAATGTTTAACGTTTTGGTCTATTATGGAAGAAGCTATATCTATAGATAAGCTTGAAGATGTGTATTAAATATATATCCGTCGACTGTCAGCCGCCCATTTGCCAACCAGCAACAAAATAAGTTATTTTAAAACAAAATATCGAGTGTTTGATATTTAAACTTAAAAGTAGTTTAATTAAGTTTAATTTATTATAAAATTATAATCGTTCAACTTAAAATAGTCAAAAATATTGCATTACTTGCTTTTTTGCTTTTATTTTTATCGTAATTTTACCAAATATCCATAATTTTACAAATTTCATCACACGATTAATTTGAAAATACTGTTCTAAATTTAATGAATTAATTACATACACGCAGAGTCTGTAAAGGATAACTTAGTTGAATTTATAAGGCTAAATTACAATTATATATTGTATTACTAATCTCAATTTTTAGGACTAATCAAATATAGCTCAATAAAAATTATTTTTCATCAAAAATATTCCCAAAATTTATTTTTGATCAATATTAATCCTAAACCTTTGTTTTTAATAAAAGCAATCTCAAAGTCTATTATTCAATTAAGAGATCGTTTTTTGTTTAAAAAAAAGCATTTATGTAACTATTTTTGATTGAAAATAATTTATGTTAGATTATATTTGATTAGTGTTAAAAAATTGGGACTAGTATTGTAAAAATTTATATTCTATTAGATTATTTTTTTAAAAAAATTTACCCGATTTATAATAACCCTTTATTGATGTTTCATCTGTTTTTGTTTATACAATTTGTCAGCCATATCTTCATGAATCTCGGCATCTACATGCCATGAAAAGAGCCAGAGGATGCGGGGGTAGATTTATTAACACCAAGAACTATAACCTAGCATCTGTTAATGCTACTCCAGATAAACCCAAAGCTCCAACAGACAACTAATGCTTCAGCACTAGTAAAGACCCTTCGTTCGCCTCAGAATAATGTGTGCGCGACGAGTCGAGCTCTCCATGAATCATCAGGAATGAGAAGCAGTGCCGATTCGAAAAATGGCGGATCTGGAATTAGTTCTACATTCCAAATTATAATCGCGGTTACACTCATGGCCACATATAGTCCATTTTTCTTGGCAATGCACTAGGAAAATTAGTAAAGAAACATCATACCGGATAATTAATTATCCATAGCCGAACTAATTACGTGATTGGTCCTATCTGTTTTTACTTTGCCCTTACGGGGTAATTAATAATAGTAGTCGAGCTCATAATGTGCTTGGTCATATCGTTTTTTACTTACGGGGTAATTAATTATCGTAGCCGAGCTAATTACGTGATTGGTCCTTATCTGTTTTTACTTTGCCCTTCCGTGGTATTAATTAACATAGCTGAGCTAATTATGTGTTTGGTCCTACCTGTTCCAGGGTAGTTAAATGTCTTAGCCTAGCTCTTACGTGTTTGGACCTACCTGATACTACTTTTTCATGTTAATTAATTAGTAGAGCAATGATGATTGTGCAGGCTTCTATCTGATTTTACTTAATGTACAAAACATATACAAAAGTGGCAAATTGTTGCTAAAGATGAGCTCACGAGAATTACAAAGCACATCTATTAAAATTGGTGGGAGAGATCACACAACTAACAATAGAATGAGAAAATGCGAGCTTAAGATGGGCGAGATCACAAAGCACATCTCTATAGGTGAGGAGGAAGAGTGTCAACTACTTTCTATACATCCAGAAAGTCTAAAGAGACATCAGGTATGAGACATCCCTGCTCTTTCAGCTGGCTTACATATTCCTGGATACCAGCCTCGATAAAAGTAAGGAGTTTCTCTCCGACCCGTTCTTCAGATTTCTCTTTCTCCTCAGCCGCATCTTTCTGCCTTGGCAAGCTCCTGTTCAGCAGAGTCAGCTACCCCTTTGGCCAGTGCTAGCTCATTACGAAGCTCCCGCAGATCAGTTTCATACTTTGTTTTTGCGCTTCAATTAAAGAGCGGGTCTCCGCTTCCAAAATGGACTGTCTGTCGACCTGAGCTTTAAGCTCAACCACTTCCTTCTCATGCAGAGATTTGGCCTCGGCCAGTGTGTCCTGCATGTCCTCATAAACTTTAGTGTCCTTGAGGGATTGTCTTCGGATCAACGTAGCCCGAGATGCGAACTCCCCCATCAAAAGCATGGCCCGAGGAGAAAAAACTCCATGAAATAATAATAATAACAAAAATATTCTTAAGACAAAAGTGCTCGGCCTTGCCTTACCTTGGTTAGACGGCTACCAGTTCGGGTGACAAGATCACTCTAGCTCAGTTGGCTCATGTAAAGATTGTCCTCGGTATTGGCCAGATCACTAGCCACAGCTAGGGCAACTGTGCTCGGCCCCTCCCCAACAAGCCTAACCCCTCCTCGGTAGGCTTCCATCACCCTCTCGCGACGCCTTTCGACCCGAGCTGGCTCACCTCCATTCTCACCCACCTGAGGTGTGTTTGAAGGGTCAGGGCGAGTTCGAACCTGGCTCGCCAGTCGAGCATCAACGGCCGAAGATCCCTGCAGCTCCCCATGGTTCAGCCTATTTTTTTCCTAAGGAGGGGGACTTCCTCGCCTGCAGGAGGGCTCTCATCCATCACATCCGCAATAGTCACACCCAGCCGGATTGAGATTGATGGGCTTGCTTTTGTTTCCTCTTCTGAAGAGCCTTTTGCGCCAACGAACACATGATTATGTCCACTGAATGAGAAAATAAATAAGAGGTCAGCATAACCGAGAAAAAAATACTTAAGGCTATAATAGTTATTAAGCTTGCTTAGAACGAATACCAGCTCTCCCCCCTTAATGTTATATCAGCCGGACTCAGCCCAACAAAACAGAGGAGCTCCTCCGCGAACAACTTAGATGAATTGAAGCAGTGGCCCCCAATAGCTTTCATTACATCTAAGTAGAGGGGGCTCTTTTTGAAATTTTTGGGTGGAGAAGGGAGAACCGAAAGATACTCTACCCCGACAGTACAACATGCCCATGGCTGAGGTGGCTTAACAAAAAAGAAGTAATTCTTACAGTCCTTGATCTTTCTAGGATACCCTCCAACAAAAGAGCAACAATGTTGGCTAGTCACTTACCAAGGCCCCTCATCAGATCTCTTTATTTAGGAAAAGTAAGAGATGGGGAGTTTGTCATAAGGTAACTCAAGCGCCCTAAAAATAACCACCAGACTGCACAAAATACGATAAGAGTTGGGGGAAAATTGGCTGAGGTTAATATTGAGCTCGTGAAAGAACTCAGGCAAAGGAAAACGTAAACCCCCATCTAGCTGTCCACGGTAAAAGGTGTAATAACCCTCAAGAGGTTGGTTCGGTTGTTGGGATGTGGAAGGAAAAAAGAATTTGTAGTCAGCAGGGGCTTGGCTAAGTTTTCGGATTTGGGCCTCATCTGAATCATGCAAGGCAGAGACATACAGTTCGTACCAGGGATAATTACCCGAAGGGGATTCCGACCTGGTCTGAGGGCTAGCCTAAGCAATCTGAAGTTCATGCCCAGCAGAGGCCCCAGCTTCCTGGTCCTCGGTTCGGACGACTTCCTCGGGGATTGCAACCTCTCGGGATAAAAAGAACCATACTGATTTGCCGCAGTAAGAGTCTTGTCAGTCGAAGGGGAAGGAAATAGTTTACCAGAGGAAGAAGACATTCTCAATAAAAACAGCTAAGAATTCTCCGATTCATAAGGATAGGAATAAGACTTTACCAATGTGTTTTCAGAAAGAAAAGGCGGAGAATGATGCAAGTGAAAGATGTCGGAGCCGATCTATTTCAATCGTGACGAAATTAAGGGAATGGGGGACCAGAACATGATGTATATATATGGGGGCTTCCTCAAATCCAGACCATTGATCTCTGATTCATTGAACTTGGATTTGCCTCGGAAGACGAATGGACGCCCCAACTGTCAGAATTTTGAATTCAAAATTTGAATTGTTAACCGTTGGTTCCCGCCTAAATCATCAATGGATAGGAAGAGTTGGCTCATAGCTAAAAACAGGTCAGCTTAGTACATACGAACTTCTAGTCTACGCAGTCAGCTCGACTAGGAAGGGGGACTTGTGATACTCGAAAATAAGGTATGTACCCGACCCCATTGACCGACCTGAATTTCAGCTACTACTCGATATGGCGACCTCTGGTGTGTTCCGGCCTGATTGACTGACATGTTGTACCTCACCTGTTTGCCTCCCTCCAAAAGTCCAGAGACCTCTTTTGGGACCCGAGCTTTGTTGGCCGAGATTTTCTGATGTCTCGTCTAATACGTAAAGACAAGGGAACTGTATCTCCTAAATTATGCAAGCGCGAGATCTGTGGAGCAATATCCGTGATTTGTTCACAAGATGTTATCATATCCTGATAATATTTGGATAAACATGGAAGGAGTCCTTGTTACATGGTAATTCTTAGTTCTGCGCCTATAAATACCAGGTTCAATCTACATGTTTGGGCACTCATTCATAAATCTTTTACTTTACAAGCATATATTTTCTTGTATCCTCTCGCCTGACTTGAGCGTCGGAGGGGACACGCCAGAAAACTTTCGGCCCCGTTTCTCACGTTTATTTCAAGATTCCAGGTCTTTGTGGTGAGGATCCTAAGCAATATTGACATTGTTACTGTTTTCATTGAAGAACAGTGAAGTATCGATTTACCTCTTATTGATATCAGAAGGTAATCATACTTTTTGGTGATCAATAATATTGAAAGAAAATTAGCATCACCGAATTTACCATTTAAAACTTTTAAAAAATATAAAAGAGCAATCTTATTAATTAGTTAAATAAAATAAAAAAAAAAAATAAGATATTAATTTTGAATGTAAATAATGTAAGAGTCTCCAGGCATTAAATAGAGTTATTATGGTGTAAAATGTATGCTTATTGTATGGGTATGGGTTAGTATCCATGAAACAGCAATCAATAAAGAGAGTCAGTGAATTTAGGCCAAATTTTATAGGCCACTAGATTTATATCCTTGTCCATCTGGGCATCTAATTCGACTCAACCGTCCGATCACATGAAAACATCTTTCTGATGTTGGTTTTTAACGATATATATATAGAGAGACAGAGAGAGAGAGTTGCATCGTAAAATATTAAATATATTTAGAATTATGATTAGCAAATTTCGACAATTTCTATAAGTATAGACTTTTATTCCCACCATTTTTTATTTGATACGTGGAAAGGGTTGCATTTTACTAATTTTATTTGCAAAAGGCCAGGAATAAAATTGAATAGTCGAGCCATGGTTTAAGAATTAATATGTAGTATCACAAAAAAAACAATCATTAACTTGGAGAATTAGAAAATTTTAAAAATCCACTCCTGGGAATGATGCACCCAGCAATTCTTCAATGCACTCATGTATACGGTGGTCTACATCATCTATGAAATAACAAGCCTGATTAATTAGCACATACGTGGTGCAACTCTCATTTCCGCATGTCGCTTGGTACGAGGTTTTGCGGTGTCACTGTATAAGGAAATAAATTTACGCATATAATCAGCTATAGTTTTAGCAAGTGTTAAGTGTTTGATCCTAACAATTTGTATCAGAGCAATGTCAATAGTTCGAGCCGCCCAGGAAGCAATTTCTAGAGGGATTGTTGGGAATAGTGTACCTAGTAATTCTTTTGTTGGCTCGTAAACGATGTAATTTGCAGTATCTTGAGCATAACAAGCATGACTCATTGTCACCGATGTGATGCAACCCCTATTTCCACATGCTGATTGGTACTTGGCTTTATACTGTCACTATATAAATAAATAAAGTTACGTCTATGCTGTCAATTACAGCGTTTAGCAAAGTGGTAAACGCCTCGTCTTAACATCCACTATAAAAATTGAAACAACTTTTATTTGAGTATGACTATTCTATTCTCGTGTTACTCAACACTAAATCAAGAAACAAAGTAGCTTTTTTCTTGAATCAAATGGTGATAAAATTGTGAGCAAGTTGTTATTAATACAATAATGCATATTTAATTTCCACTCTCTTTATTTACCTTTTGTATGAGCATAGATGGTGGTTAGACAAGAGAGACAATGCATGATACAAGGGTCATGATGCATGTCCAATAAAGGGGAAGCCTAATCTCAATCACTTTAGATTCCACATAAAAATCCCCTTACTCTTTTTTCTTACCTTGAATTTAATTGTCCCCATTTTTTTGTTCCCTTTATTTATGGACCATGTAGATTAATTCACCTAAAAGAGCTACCCACCCACATTATCACATATTCACATGACATGAGTAGAAAAGGATGGTGGAGTCAAGTAGTCTGAAAAATACCTAGTGAAATTATATTTTCTTCGTCAGGGCAGCTTGCCCTAGTAACATCAAGTAGTCACAGTTCTTAGGATGGTCTCAAGTTGGACACCCACGAGTTGCAAAAATTCCACTCCCCCAATGTTAAAAAAATAATAATTTATACTTTCTTCAAGAATTTATATATTAAATAGTGTCACTATTTAATATGATGAAATTTGTTGATTCCAAGTGTTATTATAGATGGTGCCATCTACATGCTAGTAAGTGTATTTTCTTCCTTGTATTCTATCATCAATAGATAAGTAAGAAGTTGGAATTCAAGAAAAATTTAGATTTTGTCCTAATATTTTTTCCTTTTTTTCATATCTGGATATATCTTTATATTGCATATTATATCGTTCGTCTCCATCGGAATTCTTTGACGATTTTCGATCTGTCGTAAGTATAGACGACAATAAGGGATTTTATTGATACATGCAGCGTTTACCATTTGGGACGTTGGAGATGACTGGTTTTATGAATTTGGTGGTCGTTAGTTTTAGTGATCTTTCTTTTAGGATGACTCCTCTTCTTGATATTAATCTACTTTAGATGAAAAGGAATAGAAACATATAAAATTGTAATATCAATTCACAGCTCTTTAGTTTGAATAATTTTAATTTAAAAAGATTTTAAAAGTAAATTGAATTGCATTACTTATATATCAATCGAACCAATCCTAACCGATAATATGCATCTTCATCTGACTTCAACCACAAAAAATTGAGAGATTTAGATAGTGCATAGGCCTATTTTAAAACATGAAGTTTGACCAGTACATAGAACAAAAAACCCTACGTGAAATTGAGAAATGAGATGTTAGCATATAATTATTATCCATTGTTAGATTCAATGGTCTATTTGACGTCTACATATTTGTGTGGACATCTGTGGCCATATATCCAAATTAATTATGGTAATTGGATCTATCATTGGCATGTTGTTCATATACTAGCAAAGAATGAACCTCTGAAATCCAACAACCCGAACCCAGTTATGAAGCTCAACAATCTATCTTCTAGTAAATCAAAGTTCAAGTTAGAACTCCGAACTTGCTTACCGTTGTAAGAACTTGAAGAGCTTGTAAGTAACATTAATATAATTTGATGTTGTCCTTAAGAGCGTGTACTTAGGGGTATCATCCCTAATACATATCAAAATAATTAAGTGCAGCAACAAGAGGGATGATGAAATGATTAGATCTTTTGATTTAGGAAAGTGATGTAAATCATAACAATGCACAAAGTGAAGCCCTGTATTTTCCCAGTTTCCTTTAATTAAATCATACACAAATTAATTAATTAATAAATAAAATCCCTGATTCCTCCAAAGAATCAAGCCTTAATCAACTAAGCTCAGAATTATTTCAAAAGCAATCTTAAAACCAGGAACAAGTTCGGCCTAGTTTTGCTTTATCTTAGTATATATTTATAATTATAATTTAAAGTTGTGTATTTCTATCAAAACTTTTAGATTCTAGCTTTTAACCAATACTTCCTGTAATCAAAGTGTAATTTTTATTTCGATAAAAAAATCCGAGAACCATTTTGCAGCACTCGTATAACATTCGCCCCTGCTAGTAAGATCAATTATTACAGTTTCCCACACAATCTAATGGTACTTTTAAATCATATAGCAGCGCATGCTCCTTGTTTCGGTCGTTCTTCCATCCAAATTTCAATAAAAAAATTAAAAAAATTATATAATTTATTTTAATTTTTATTATATTCATGAGCATAATGTGAACATACTTAAGTGGGTATAATGACGGTTCACAATATTTTCAATGGTATTTCGACATCGTAATTAAATCATCTTTCATGAATTAGTTACACGTTAACTCATCGAAACAGGCAATTAAAGGACAATATGTGTTTGGGAAACCAGACATTGAGAAAGAATTAGCAACAAAGAGACAATACATGGTCCCAATTGTTGTAATATGTCGAAGCAAACTTAGGTAAAAAGTGAGATTAATTTCACCTTATTGACATGTAATCGAAAAATGAGTAAATCAGTTGTTTTTCTATATAATTTTTAAATTTTATTTTATTTTTTCTAAAAAAAATGGTACAAAATCGTTATCTCATTTAAAATTTTAGGAAATCTGTCATATTTAAGACTACGGAGAATTTATGTATCGAGCTTCCCTAACAACTAGTATGCAAAGTACTAACCAAAAGTGTTGGAAGAGAATTGTATAATCTTATAATATCTTTAATGTTGGAGTGCAATAATCATATATGCTTGGAGAGCGGTTCAAGCGTGACACTTGGTTGCTATACGGTTTAAATATTAGAGTTGCATTACTATAATTTTTGGTGACGGCAAGAGTTTGATCCTACAATTGGTCTTGCAACAAATGTCACGTTCTGATTCCCATGAGTTTCAAGTCAATTATTGGGAGGGAGGTTGTTGGAGTGCAATAATTGTCCCTACTTGGAGAGCAATCGAAGTGTAGCACTTGGCTATTATTTGGTTTAAAGATCAGAGTTGCAACATTACCAATAGCTATATTTTTTGGTAAAGCGTGTAATTATTTGATCCTACAGTTAAGTTATTATCTAAAATCCAACATAGAATAATTTAGGGGAAATTACACATAGGTACCACTTACAAAAACATATATCAATTAAATTTATGAAATATCTTCTTTCCAACTAAATACACATTACAAAAAAAAAATCAAATAAGTCTATTTTTTTATTTATTTTATTTATAAGTTTCCTCCTTCAATAATTACCCTGTTAAATATCATCTTCTTTTTTCAACGATGGCGTTGTTCATCTTCTTCAAACACTTCACCGCCTAATGCCACCATCTCTACCGATCGTGACTATGGTCGGCGGACGCCATAGTTGAATTCCACCGATTCAAGGAGGAAATATATATGTTCAGCAAATCAGAAGACGAAGAATTTGAAATTTGCTTCAATTATATTTCCCTTCTTCTCCGTTGAATGAATTTTGGATTTTTTTGCTGTTTTATGGGATTTTTGTGCTTTAATTAACATTGAATTGTTATTTCAATTCTTGTGCATATTTTCTATTTGTCAAAAGGTCTCTTAACTTAAACTTACTATTTACGTTGTTTAAGTGACGTTTGGTTAAATTTGGAGAGCATTCAAATATTATAATTTTAGATATAAACACAAACAAGAACAAAGTTTATGATATGAAAAAAATAGAAGTGTATTGGGTGGTACATGAATTATGGAATGAGATTAAGTGTACTGAGAAGTGTATTTTGATAAATGTATCCATTATATCTAACAGTGCGTGTAACACACATGCACCACTAGACGCAAACGGTATACATAGAAGGCTCATGATATGAGTTCTAATATGAAAAATATAAACTGTGAATTCAGACATCATGCCATTGCATTAATGTAAAGATCTATAACAACAACAAAATGTGCACATCAAATTTCTGGCAGTATATTAGTGGGAGGTAACACCATCTTATCTTCTCAAATCAAATTTGAAGAAAAAGCAATTTGAAGCGAGAAATCAACACCTAGCGATGCAAGTAACTTGGTGTGCATGTAAATATGCACTGCCTGAGTCTATCGGTGCATGTAAATTATATGCGTCGATAGACTTATGAATTGCCTTTTAATCAAAAGCATAGTTTATCGGTGCATATAAATTACATGAACTGTCTGAGTCTAGACTCAGATACTGTCTTTAACCAACCAATGGTTTCAACTTGTTCACGCGGTATAAATGCATCATTCTTCTCATTTTTAGAATATGAGTCATATATTCAACACAAGTGCATCACCTTGTTAAAATTAAGTGTAAAATTCGCATTCAAACAGTTAATGGAACATCTCAAATACACTGTAGTTCTGAGTTTCACATTCAAAATCTACAAAAATCCATTCATATTGAAGATTTTTTTGCCAATTTTTGTGAAGAATTGTTTACACCTGAATATAAATAGTGTTTTTTCATCTTTCATATTGAATTATGGAATAAAATTAAGTGTATTGAGAAGTGTATCTGATAAGTGCACTCATTGGGTCTAGCGGTGCATGTAACCCACGTACAATGCTAGACTCAAGCGATGCACATAACAGGCTCATGATGTGATTTCAATATGAAAGATATAAACCGGGAATTTCAGGCATCATGCCATTGCATTAATACAAAGATCTGTAACAACAAACATATGCATATATCAAATTCTTTGCAGTGTATCAGTGGGATGTAACACCATATTATCTTTCAAAATCAAAGTTGAAGAAATAGCAATCTGAAACAAGAAAGCAAAATCTATCAGTGCATGTAAATTACATGCACCGATAGACTCAGATAGTGCATTTAACAAAAAATATAGATACATAGCACCATTGGTTTCAATATCATTACATTTCTCAAAATTTTCATTCAAACAATTGATCTAACATCTCAAATATATTGTAGTTTTAAGTTTCACTTTAAAAATCTACAAACATAGTCGTTGCAGTAAAATTAAAATTCATAAGTAATATAAAACCAAATCAACAAAGTCAAGAAATGGAAGATGATGATGATTTTGCGATAACCATACACCATATAATAACCCCTCAAAAACTACATCAAGAAAACCTCAAACAATCGAGAATCATGAAAATCGAGCATCTCAGCTAGATGATCCGCTCTTCCGCCGTCTCGCAACCTCCAATGCCACTGGAACCACCTTCTATCTAGGAAACAGACTATTTTGAAAAGTTGCAGGGAACGAAAGTTGCTCAATCTCGCTGGTTTTAGGCCAAAGAGAATGGAGATACTATTTTGGTCAATGCATCAGTAAATAGACCTACTTGAAAGTATGTTTTTTTGGTGGATTAGACCGAATTTTTTTTTCCAATTGATACTGCCCGAATTTTCCCAATAAGATATTACAATCATTTATTCATCTGGATGAAACATAATCATCGTAGTTTATCCTTTTTTTTATTAAAAAATCATACATGTGCTCTCATATATGCAACATTTTATCTTGCATAGCGCTTAACTCCTCAATATTGAGCGGAGCGAGATTCAATCAAATTGATTTGTACTAACAATTACTTCGCATCTGTTCTTATTATGATCACGCTTGATTGTTAGAAGAGTTTATTGGAGTGTTTAAGATCGATATCATAACAATATGGATAATTATTGTACTCCAACAAAATCTAATGGAAATTACTAGAGTTAATTGATGAAATTAAGTAGTAACATTCATATAATCACCGAACTAATATTTCAGAAATCTCAAACTAATTTTTTCACACACACTAACCAAAACAATGTACATAATTAAATTATCGAAATCCAAAAGATTCATAATAAAATTCCTCGATAAATTTAAACTTATTCGGTTACTCTAAATCAAACAATTTAAGTAGTTAATATTTTGAAAATCGATAATTAATTCATCAAATATTAATTATTAAATTAACTCGATTATTTTCCAACATAGTACACCGAATTATAATTGAGGGCCGCTTTCAACAGTGAGACTCAGACGGTCAGACCGAAACAGTGTCATTGATTCAAGACTGCTCATTTCTCGTGAAGCTTTCACTATGCGCAAACATGGCGCCACACCATTTTCCTCTCTCTCTCTCTCTATCTCTCTCAAATAGAGTGTCAGAGAGCGCAAGACATCTGATTCTGACCACCCCTGATTCTGAAAGCTGTTTTACCTATAAACATTGTACAATCATCATCCTTCACCACCTGCGTTTTCCTTTAGTACTAGGAAAGTTCCTTTCCTTCTTTGCCTACCTGCAAGCTTTAGCTCTGCTTTCTTATTCTTTTCTTTTTTCCCTGCTTTTTTGGTTTTAGCGTGTTTGGATTAATATTTTTTTGAGTGTACGTAGTTGAGTTTTGATATCGAGTTCTTGAAATTACTCTCTACCCCTTTGTAAATCTTGCTTGCCCTCCAATCTGTTGTGTGTAGTGTCATGTTCCAGCAGAAAGCTTACTGTTTTTTTTTTTTGGTAGATTTTGGGTTGAATTTGTATATTTGATTTTGTTCGTTTTGATCAAGATATCATAGAAAGTACATTTTAGTAATCAAGTTGTGGGGAAGGGGAGGTTCTTGCTTTCTATTTCCTTTAATTTTCAAGATTTTTGAGATGGGCCATTAAGGAAAGGTGAAATGTGATGGTGGGGTTGTCTACTTCAAGGCTTTTCTTGTTTCACTTTGCTAAAAATATGAAATGACAGAGATTTCATGTTGTTTGCTCTGTAACCTATTAGTGGGTTCACAGCATAAATAGAAATTTAGAAGCCCATGTTTTTTGATAAACTTCATGATAATTTGATGTTTTCATGACCCTTTCTGGCTTTGTGAGGATAAGAAAACATCTCCAGTTCCATCTCTCTCTTTTTTCCCCGAATTGAAAGCAACCCAAATATGCAATTCTTGTGTTGGTTGACTATTTTACTTTCTGGGTTGCTCTCATCTTCTCAACTTGGGATTACTCAAGTGTTCAATGATCAAGAAACACTATTAGAAATCGGGAAAGAGCTTAAATTAACTGGTTGGAATGGAAATAACCCAGATTATTGCACGTGGCCTGGCATTTTTTGCAGCTCTAACAATTCATTTGTTGAGAGGCTTGATCTTTCTAATCATGGGCTTCAAGGTAATGTGATTCTCATTTCTCAGCTCAAAGAACTAAAGTGGCTTGATATTTCATACAACAATTTCCAAGGCATCATTCCATCTGCTTTTGGGTATTTATCCGAGCTTGAGTTTCTTGATTTATCATTCAATAAGTTTGGAGGTTCAATACCCCTAGAATTGGGTAGGCTTACAAATCTAAGGGAATTAAATCTATCCAATAACTTGCTCATGGGTGTCATACCTGATGAGCTTCAGAGTTTAGAGAAATTGCAGGATTTACAGCTGTTTTCAAATAGATTGAATGGTTCTATCCCGTTGTGGGTGGGTAATCTTACCAATTTGAGAATTTTTGCTGCTTATGAAAATGAATTGAGTGGTGTGATTCTTGATAAGTTAGGTTCGGTCTCCGAACTTCAGTTACTGAATCTTCATTCAAACCAGCTTGAGGGGTCGATTCCTGAGAGACTTTTTGCAATGGAAAAGCTTGAAACGTTGGTTCTGACTCAGAATAGATTGAATGGGAGTATTCCTGAATCAATTGGGAAGTGCAAAGGCCTTTCGAGTATTCGGATTGGGAATAACAACCTGACTGGAGGCATTCCTAAAGAAATTGGAAATATCAGTGGCCTCACATATTTTGAAGCAGACAATAACAATCTTTCTGGAGAAATTGTTACCGAGTTTTCAAGATGCTTGAATCTGACCCTCCTTAATCTAGCCTCAAATGGGTTCACTGGAACCATCCCACCTGAGTTTGGCGAACTCGGTTATCTCCAGGAGTTGATTGTTTCTGGGAACAGTCTGTTTGGAGACATCCCAACTTCAATTCTTCGGGGCAAGAATCTGAACAAGCTCGATTTGAGCAATAATAGATTCAATGGCACCATACCAGAGAGTATCTGCAATACTTCAAGATTACAGTTCCTGTTTTTGGGTCAGAATTCAATAAGCGGTGAGATACCACATGAGATTGGGAACTGCACAAAACTTCTCGAATTGCATTTGGGTGGTAACAGTCTCACTGGAAGTATTCCACCCGAGATTGGTCATATCAGGAACTTGCAGATTGCTTTAAATTTGAGCTCCAACCATCTCCATGGCCAATTGCCTGAAGAACTTGGAAGACTAGACAAGCTAGTTTCGTTAGATGTATCTGATAATCAACTGAGTGGAAGCATTCCAGCAGCATTAAAAGGCATGCTAAGTTTGATAGAAGTTAATTTTTCAAACAACCATTTCAGCGGTCAAATACCCTCCTTTGTACCCTTTCAAAAAAGCCTGACTTCATGCTTTCTTGGAAATAAAGGGCTCTGTGGTGAGCCTTTGAGTATTTCTTGCGATGGTTTGAACAATCAGGTTCGTGATGCTTACCACCACAAGGTGTCTTACAGAATAGTGTTGGTTGTCATTGGTTCGGGTTTGGCTGTTTTCGCATCCGTGGCTGTAGTTGTATTGCTCTTTATGATGAGGGAGAGGCAAGAAAAACCTGCAAAAGACTCGGGAACTGATGAAATTGAAATGAATAATACACCAGTAATAATACTCGGAAATGTGTTTGTTGAGAACCTCAGGCAAGCTGTAGACTTTGAAGCAGTTGCCAAAGCAATAATGAACGATACAAATAAGCTCAGTGTTGGTACATTTAGCACTGTATACAAAGCCGATATGCCATCTGGTATGATATTATCTGTTAGAAAACTTAAATCAATGGACAGAACCATAGTTCATCACCGGAGCAAGATGATCAGAGAAGTTGAAAAGATGAGTAAACTCTGTCACGAAAATTTGATGAGGCCTATTGGGTTTGTGGTATTTGAAGAAGATGTTCTTTTATTACATCAATACTTTCCAAATGGGACTTTGGCTCAGTTTCTTCATGATTTTTCTAAGAAACCAGAATACAAACCTAACTGGTCCGCTAGACTTGCCATTGCCATTGGGGTGGCTGAAGGGTTGGCATTCCTTCATCATGTGGCCATTATTCACCTCGATATTTCTTCAGGTAATGTAGTTCTCGATCACAATTTTAATCCATTAGTTGGTGAAGTTGAAATATCGAAGCTCCTTGATCCGTCTAGAGGTACCGCAAGTATCAGTGCTGTTGCTGGTTCGTTCGGATATATTCCCCCAGGTAACCCCTCTTATCTTGAATCTGAGCAGAAACAACACAAGGTATACCCAACATTAAATCTTGGGTTCACTCCTCTCATGATCTTATATTGACTCATGAGGAATTTTAGAGTAGGTAATAAGTCTGTGAAGCTCTCCCCGCTATAAGACTGGTTTTTGGGTTTGGGATCTTCAATTTAAATTGATGTTTTCAGTCCCTTTTATAATGCTTTCTTATCCTATTTCCACTTCCAAAGTTAAATATTTTTAACCTTTATCCAACATGCCTATAATCTTTTTAACTTATTCAACAGAATATGCATATACCATGCAAGTTACAGCACCTGGCAATGTTTATAGCTATGGAGTTGTCCTGCTTGAGATCCTCACCACTCGACTTCCTGTGGAAGAGGATTTTGGTGAAGGGGTCGATCTGGTGAAGTGGGTTCATACTGCCCCAATACGAGGGGAGACCCCAGAGCAGATACTCGACGCTCGGCTGAGCACTGTGTCATTCGGTTGGAGGAAAGAAATGCTGGCTGCCCTAAAAGTAGCTTTACTCTGCACAGATAGCACACCGGCAAAACGGCCCAAAATGAAGAAGGTTGTCGAAATGCTTAATGAAATCTCTCAAAATTAGTCAACTGGATTTTTCTACTTATCATACGAAACATCAGTATCTGGGCTGCACCTGTTAACCGCGGAAACACATTTCACTAGCCCACGAATTTCATGTAAGCTCGGGAGTTGGCTACATCCTGGTACCCGGTGGCTTGTAGAAGTTGATAATAAATCAAAGTTGCAATTTTTATAGACAGAAATTATGGAAGAGATGATCAGATGGAGAACAAACGCAAAGAGTGTGGTTCTCTTAGAGTTGTGATTGGCCTCAAATGAGGTGAATTATAATTTGTTGGTTTCTGATATGTGTGAATCAAAATGATATATGTTCCCCTTGAAGTTGCATTATTTTAAATATATGAATGTTAACAAATTGTTGAACCATGAAAAAATAATAATTGTGATAAGTGTAAAACTCCAATCTGGTAGTGCTAAAAATTTGCCAAAATTCAGTACTCTGGAGGTAGAACTCCAAATTTAGAACAAGTTTCCTTCTCATTTTGTGATAGGTAATAAACAAAACGTACGATGTTCTCCACTTGCTTAACATATACTCTTGAAAGATCCGCATCAACACTTTCTCCTTGCATAAGAATGGTATATAATATTCGATATATTTTTTCTTTAAAAACAATAATAAAGTAATCACCAGCCATTGGTAACTGCCATGCCTCAAGCCTACAAACAAAAAAATCATTGCATCAAATGCGTAAGTTTTCATGTTTCGGCTCACAGTTGGTTATGATTTTGAGACGCTTCCATGTTCTCTTTCGACATGCTCCACAAGAGTTACAGGATCACGAAATCCTTTATTACATGTGGGACAGACATCAAGTGTCGCCTTCATGACCCCATTCCTTTCATGAACTTTCTCCACATGATCTACCAGAGCTCCAACGTTAGTGAATCTTAAATTGCACAATGGACACACTTCAACTTGCCCACTCGCACTTCCATGGTGACTTGTACTGCAATTGCTACTCTGGACTGCTCCATCCTTGCTCAATGCTTGATTGAATTCATTGCTCAATCTAGTAATGCCAGCTTCAGCTGTGGCTCGAACAGAAGAAGCTGCCTTGAGGAAACTTGAAGCCCATTTTGATGAAGATGTGACTGGAGCTCTCTTGGGGTCCTCTTTTTGGCTTCTATTCAAAAATCCCATAAACTGAAACGACGATTCAGGTTTCTTGGGTCCAGGACACTGGTGGTCTGGTCCAAACCTATGTTTCAAACAATGGTCGAGTGTACAATCCCTACATTTAATTGAGTTCGAGAAAGTTAGAATTTCCCTGCAGCCTGGTACTGGGCATTTCCTTTTCTTGGTAGTGTTTTCGTAGTTTGATGGGTCACACTCAATGTTTACATGTGATTCCCAAGTAATATTAGGATCTTCACTGTGGATCAAACGAACTCCTTTTGCACAGAGGGGGCAGATGACAACAGTAACATCATGTTTGTTAGCTTTGGGACATTGGTGCCTGCCATAGCTCCGGTGCTCAAGACAGAACACCTGTGAAGAATTTGCAGGGTCAATTAGCAGAATGACAAGAAGATCAATTGAATTTACAACAGTCATAAGTAGATGAGCGGAGGAATATGGGTGATTAACATTAGCAATGGCTCTAGACCGTATACTCCCAGCTATGATTAATGAAATTAGAACATGCAATGGTAGATACTTGAGAATGGATGACCAAGGACAGAAATGAATGTATGCCATAGCTTCTCAACGAAAAACAATTGAGCAGTAAATTGGTAAGAAAATCCCGTGGGATGGTGAAAATATCAGAACAAAACACGAACATCCATATCACACTATCAGGCTTTCAGCAAATAAAAACGTTCACCAGAGGACAGAATCAACAGAGGCTTCTCGAAGTAACATATGTAATAGCATCCATTGCTTCCAAATAGTATAAATTAGAGAAAAAGGAAAAGCTAAATAATCATCATTTTTAATTTTTTCTTTTTTTAAAAAAAGAGAACCACATTTGATCCCCGAAATCCTCTTCACTCCAAGATATTGTAGCATATCATATTCTCGTCACAGATAGAGATCAACTCGAGCCAACTCTTAAAAATGTATGGAAAAGACTCACTGACCAAAATTGAATCAATGTAATAGGAACAGTGACCCCTGTTTCACTGGATGCGACATATATTTTTTTTAAAAAAAGAAAAAGTTAGAAGCTTGATCTCACTCGGTGGTTGCAAATGTTAATGTCATCCAAAAAGCTTATTAAACAAACTTTGATTATTGTGCCAGTAAAACCACTCAAACAATTAAGTGCAAGTATGCATCATTCATCACCATATGCCAATATAGTTTCACAATTTAGTGTTCGAGGTCAATAACAAGACTATTCTTCATGGATTTGAAAACAAAACACACATGCCAATCAATAACCGCAAATTGTTAAGCTTAAACCCTTTTATATGAAGCCAAACATCGTGGCAAAAATTCAGAACCTTTTTCCACACATACTACAAGTCTGCAATCCTTAAGTTCACAATTCCCAAAAAGTTATCAAAATCTCATCGATGCCTAACAACAACAAAATCGATAATTCCGTTAAAAGAATCGAGAACCTTTTTCTAAAAGCTGGTGAGCAAACAAAAAAGAAAACAAATAAAAAATCCAGGTTCTATAAAATTCCAAATCATCCAACCCAAACGATACTGCAAATACATAAATCTACTGATTCCATCAAACTCAAGAGTACATTAACATACATACAAATATAATAACACACCTGATTGCAACAATCACATGTGAAAGGAAGGAAATCAATCAGGTGGCAGTCGTCAACGCTGCAGTGTTTCCCTAAATTCGGGAACGCCGGAGTCCCCATTATTCGAACCAAGAATCTTGTTCCCGGGGAAAAAGAGAATTTGATATAATAAAGTAATTGAAATGCGTGTATAAATATTGAAATTCGTAGCGATTTCCCTGGATTCGTGCCGGCAACGGCAAAATTGGGATTAGATTTTTCTACCCCAAAATCCACGTTTGGACAAAGAACATGAAGTGGAAGACAACGCGTAAATTGAAGCTTTGACGCCAAATAAAATAAATATATTTATGTTCCTTACAGTTTATATTAAAAATATTCTTTACAAGTAAATTCAAATAATAAGAATTACAAGTCATATTTTTTATTTTGAAAATCGAAGCTCCGATTATATATGTTTTTAAAATGCATATTTTTTTATTTTAAAATATTAAATCACTTTCAAACGTTGTCAAACTATCATTGTTTTTTGTAGAATTATTCCTGCTACCCATTGGACGATACAACAAATATCGAATTAATGTTCTAGATTTATCAGTATCATAATTTTAGTGGGACGCAATATATTAATAAATCTAGTAAATTGATATACATGTTGGTAGTGCCCATGAGTAGCCAAGAAGTAATTATAATAACTTTTTATCAAAAACACTTCTAATTGGGCTCGAGTGGCCATTGCACTTTTCAAGTTAAGTTCTGGTGTTTCTGATGGGATTCTCTCTGCGAATGGACATTTTATTATGCATTTTCATAGTTGTGAATTTGTCACTCATTTCTCAAGCTTGGCAACTGTCTTTGTTGTTGGTTTTGTTTGGTTCCTTGTGCCTTGATGGCTTTGACCTGATCTATATTGTATGTGTTGCTTATTAATATAATTCATGTTTATGTTTAAAAAAAAAATGCACTCCTAAAATGGATACAAATTCAAATACTATCCAAATATGTTAACGAGGAGTTATTATTATTGTTGTTGTTATTGTTTTTTAATAAGTGAGCGTAGTTTGATTTGTATCAAAACTTAAAAAAGGTTTTATATTTAGATCTCAAGGATGAATATTATCTTGTTAAGTTTTTTAAAACTAGACTTGTCTTAACATTAAAATCATAGTCAGTGGCAATTTATTCTCATGTTGTATCATTAATAGACATTTTACCCCCATGTGATTTGTAAATAGTCAGTTTATACCCCCATGATTTGAAATATACATTTTACATCATGTGGTTGCAAAATAGGCATTTTACACACTGGTGGTTCACAAAACATATCACATTATCCTCTTATATGAAGATAGTTTTTTGCGTTTATTCACAAATCACATAGAGTAAACTGTCTATTTTCAAAACATATGGGGGTAAACTATCTATTTTCAAAATGGCATTGGTATAAACTGTTTGTTGCACATTATAGGAATGTAAGCTACCTATTTGGAAAACTCCATGAGGTTTGTTGCCACAAAACCCTTAAAATCACTATTTTAGTTCACTAAAATGCGTATTTTTTTTGTTTTTTCAAGTATTTTAGATGTTTGTAAAAATGTTACTCAAATATTAACAAAATATTTAAGTAGTTCTCAAATTTGCATATTATTCTAAAATAATTTACAAATATAATTATTATACATGGGACTATTGCTCAAGCATATATTAGCCATAGTTAGGAGGTTAACAAAACTTGAGTAAAAAGTAAATTAAACCGATAGATATGATCTAATTAAAATGTTGATATCAATAAAAGGTGAGATATTACATCTCTGTTCTAGTATGTACAGATAGCAACAAATACTCTGAAACTCAATCTCTGAAGGACGTGAATAACAAACGTGAGGAGGGCCGGAAGTGTTTCCAGCGTATTCCCTTCAACACCCAAGTCGCGCAGGGGAAATAGGAAAAAATATAAGTTGTAATGTAAGCAAAATGTTGTGATTGATTAAAAGTGACGATCAAAACTAGTATTTATAGACGAAGAGTTACCATATAGGTGAGATTCATTCTATGTTTATTTAAATATGCTTGAGATATGATATGATAAGATCTCATCTGATGTTCACAATCTTCTATAAGAATGATCAGATCCCGAATATCTCTGCTCAAGTAAATCTCGGAGATATCGTTCCCAATAAGGGATTCGGTCACTAAGATGCGATTTTATATGCAGGAGTGGTTATACTCCTAAGTGCTCAGTTGATGAGTTGTGCTTCAGAATGTAATATGAGCTCGAAAACTCGAGAGCTCGTCTGCATATCTAGAGCACGTTATGTGAGACCCCGTTATCTCAATCATACTAATAGGTGCGATTAAGAGAACTAAACATTCATATGAATAAATTAGAGTAATAAGTCGTGTTGATTAACCTGAGCTTAAGAGATTACAGTACCAAAAGTTTCAAAAAGGAATTTCACATATTCCTACAAAAGGTACTACACTATAGTCTTACTCTACTTCATGTAGAAGCTATACAAAAATTTTCTCTAACATGCTAATCCTGTAGCACTCCTTATAGCTCAGCATTTCAACCCCGACCCTGGTTCTCATCAACAAAAGCACCTACAAAGACAACCCCCAACACATGAGCATAACATAATTCATATCCAACATAATATGAATGTAAGACGTAAATGCATAATCATAAATACAAAGTACTTCCTGTATTTCCAAGCATTTACAACGCCCATTGGTTGTCCCTGTACCATAACTCATAATAAACACATTATATGAAATTATGGATCCTTTAATAATGTCATGACATATCACCTCTTTCTTTTCATAGCTTTTGAGTCATATATCAACAGTTATTTTAATGCTTCTTGCTTCATCATCTCATAATGAGCGGTACAATCTTCCCCGCTTCATTACTACAAAATCTCATAATGAGCGGTACAATCTTCCCCGCTTCATTACTACAAAACCTCATAATGAGCGGTACAATCTTCCCCGCTTCATTACTACAGAACAAGCATAAGCATTAAACATACACTGTGATCTCTATTGACTCGTGGAATACACCTCTTTATTCCACATCACAATATGCAACAACAATGCATAATATGCAACAACAATGCATAATAACATGTATCCTACTCTTAATGCATCACATTGCATTCATCATGTGTCAAATAGACAAACATAAAGTACATGTTACTGTTGGGATGCCCGTACGTCGCTTACGTACCTTTCCAAAATGTAGTGTGTTGTGGGACTCTATCCCCTGCGCTGTGTAGCTGTCTGTGAAGGCTCTACACCAGTGTACAACACAATATTAGATGTCTCGTTACAATCCAATATCAAAAATTAAACAAAATATAACAATTTATATTTTTCATCATTCTGGGTCTCTCGATCGATCGGCCCCTCTTCTCGATCGATCGAGAAGACGCCTTCTATCAAAGTCAAGATTCTGCCTCGCTCGATCGATCGAGATGAAATGTCGATCGATCGAGATGCTCTGTTCGAGAAATACCATCCCAGAATTCTCGAACACCTATTTTTACACCCTTCGATCTAGCATATAAGATACACCACATGTTTGAACAATTATGCTAGCAGTTACAATACACTACCCTTAGTGCATTCATATCAAATTTATACCGCAAATATAAATCCAGATGCATAAACGTCGTCCATTTACACAAGTACTCGATCAACTTTTTCTGGAAACAGGACAACATATTTCATTTCCAGATTTCTTGAGCACTTCATTTCATGCTATTAAAGCTACAACATAAATCATAAAACATGCTCGAATAAAAACGTCCTGGGCTTTACAAAACTACCATGAATGTACTCAAATCGAAGGTCCACCCAAAAACCCATTCACCCAAAAACCCATTTAACATGCATGATATCACCTCCTCAAAATCACTCCCAATCCACATTTTCCAGAAAAACAGGGCAATTATCTACCCAGATTTTCGAACACCCTACTTCACATGCTTTAATCCTTCACATAAAACATGTAACATGCTCAAGGAAAAATACTGAGAGTTTCATAATAACACCATGTAAACATTTAAATCGAAGGTTTTAAGAAACCTAAGCTAACATGCCAAAATCACACCACTTAAAAGCAAGAACTTAACAAGCTTAAATAAAAAACAGAGCATGGTTTCTCACCCTACTTTGCTCCGATTTTGAGAGGCTTCCAAGGAATGAAAATGGCAAGGCTCCTCACGGTTTTGCTCAGCAGGTGTTGGAGGTTATTTGGGAGAGAAGGCTCGAGATTTGGGAAGGGAGAAGAAGGCTGAATGATTGAGCCAAGTGGGGTGATTAATCAGCTTATGCACAGTTGATTGGTATGGGTTGGGGGGTGGTTGGGTGTTGGGTGGTATGATGAGTTATGTTTTGGTCCCGGTATTTAGCACGGTGTATTAAAATATCCTCACATGATATTTATAGTATTTTCTCAATAAAATACTTCAATTCTCATTTAAACATGCTTCACCAAAACAAATAACACACACCCCAAGTAAACATGTCACAGCCCCAAAATCCCAACATATATCACATGCACCCTGAAATGTATCTCCTCCATAATATTAATTCGATCCCATGAATTAACACCCACATTTACATAATTTAAATTAATGATTAAAATCACATAATCATTTCGGGGATATCACACGTTGTCCAAAAGGGGAGCTTTTAAGAATATGGACGTCGGCCAAACACCTGAGGTCGGCAATCAATATCAGGTCGGCATCTTCACCATCGTGTTCCTGGCCCAGATGGTCATGGAGGTCGGCAAACGGGTGTCTGATCTCAGCTAATTAGCCTCGAATTACCCGAGCAGGTCGGCACTGAGTTACATGTGGTTGGGACCTCCTAATCCTAAAGGGTATCAAAATTCATATACCAATATATACAACTAGTATTTTTAAATATGTGGGTTGGACATTAAAAATTTAAGCATTCTTTACTTCACCCATAAATAAAAAATTAACTCGTCATTTTATTTCACCTATAAGCTTAATAGTGATGATAAAAAAAAAGTTACCAATGAAATACTTAAACCCAACTAGAAAGATTACATTCTCAAATCATTCTTTATTTACCCTGCAACTATAATATCAAAATCACAGATAACCACGAAGAAGCTTAAAAGATAATTAATTGCATCAAAATTTTGTTAGCATAAACATGTAGATTAACTTGTAATTGAGGTGCTTGAGCCGTCCACTTATGATCTTAATTTCAGTTTTAGGATTACGTATATTATATGAGATAGATCCCTCTTATTTTGTTAATAGGCCTCCGAAACTTCATGCAAAATACACTTCTGCCACCTAACTGTGTATAAATGTACCTCTAGCTCCACCCCTTCATACATATATAGAGACCAGTCAGGGGCGGACCTAGGGGGTAGGGGGTGCACCCGCCCCCCACCGTCCACCCTTATTTTTTTAAAAAAAAAATTCACCCCCAATTTTTTTTTTAATTTCAAGTATTAAAAAAAAAAATCGCCCTCAAGATTTTTTTTTTTTGATCCAGCTCTATTGTTTATGCTTGATTGCAGGCCTGAATTCATGGGTTTCTCTGTATCTTTTAGTGGGCAAACTCGTAACGTGAATCGCTTCAACTTGTGCCTAGTATAAAGACTCCGTGGCCTGTGATTGGTCATGAATATTAGATTTAAATAAATTAATATGATGAATCATTTATATAAATTTAGAATATTTGATATTTGATATGTTTTTTTTTTCTTCCCTTCTTTTTACAAAAGACTTATTTTGTCGAGATGTTTTAAAAGTTAATGATGACAGAACATCCAATAAACTACAAGTAAAACATATTACAAATTGTAAAAACTTATGCATGAGGGGTGCGAATTTATGTAACATCCAAGGAGCTGATGTGGCAGCTCATCCATTTTTCGAATTGTATGATTACATATATTATAATAATGAATGATTTTGATAATAGAGTCTGTGACCCATTTTTTAACATTTCAATCTAACAACTATATATATGCTGATTTTTTATAAATATTTCAAACCAAATATTTCATAGGCAGACCTTTTTTTCCAACTCTTTTGGCCTCAAACTATGCACTATCTTTACCTCCCATAATAATATATATTAGCGGACCAAAAATACTTATATGTACCATATATTTGTAAATAACAAGATACATTAATATGACATATATGTATGTATATTTGTATGTATGTTGATGTTTGTAAGAACAGGTGTAAGAAGTGGGACCGGGGCATATATATATATATATATATAAAGGTGAAGCATGGTCACTTTCGTCCTCACACTGCAGCACTTACATGTCATTGAAATGTCACCATATATAACATTTAAAAGGTGAAATATCATAATTAACTCCCATCCAAAAAGGGACAAACAAACCACAACATCCCTCTTCAATTTTTCACACTTATGGCTCACTTGCACACTTCTACATACACACGTCTATATGAAAAATGATAAGAACAATAAGAAATGAGTACTTTGGACTAAACATATTCAAATAAAAAAATTCAAAATTAAATTATATATTATATATAAAAAAATTTTGCAATATTTTTTTTTAAGTTACCAGATGTTAGTAACTTATATTATTATTTTTAAAAAAATATCATTAATGTGGTTGAGGATGTAGTAGTCATCTATTTAGTATTAGAGAATTACAATTACCAACGGTTGTAGCTTTTGATAAAATGATAAATACTCGATCATTTAATTTATTTCAGATTTTATCAAACTATCATGAATTACAAAGTTGACATGAACAAATATTGGGAGTTGAATTGTTTGGGCTAACAAATGTTCATTCTAAGAGACTATTTGAAATGTAAAATTTGGATTGTTTTGTGATGGAAAAGATTTGAATAGATCATATATCATGAAAATATTATAGCATTCAACCACTGAGAGAAAAAAAAAAGTTAGATTCATGGGACAACGGTCATATTTTCACTTTTTTATTATTATTATTATTATTATTATTATTATTATTATATTTAGAAATAATCAAAAGGAATAAATACATAAAAATAATCAATACCTTCAAAGGTGAAAATATGTACTAAATATGAATAGTTGTCAATCAAAATTTAGAACATGTAATTTTTTTTTATTTTTTATTATAAATATATTCAGAGAGATCAATTAAGATATCATGATCGAAATAAGCTGAAAAGATTGATGTATGTACGAGAACCATTTTGATTCTTTCTTTGGTTTTATAACATATCCAATGTATTTTACTAAAGAATTATTAGTTTAAAGAATTATTATTATTTATTTATTTTATTTGTAGGAGTGGTATTGTGTAAATATTTTTGGCTACTATCAGGACTCGAATCCGAGTCGGCTCAAAAGAAGATGCGAGTCTTTACAATCTGGATAACGTAGGTGGCCGTAGTTTAAATAATTATTAGTTGTTGTTCGAGCTAGTGGCAAATAACCCAATTGTGGTTTGTCAAATAGGCAAATTACCCACATGTGGTTTAAAAATAGACATTTTACCCTCTGTGATTTAGAAACTGGGCAGTTTACCCCTGTGATTTGAAAATAGACATTTTACTCCCCCGTGGTTTGTGAAAATAAACATTTTACCCCCTTATAGTTTATGAATAGGTGTGAAATACACCCTACACATAGGGGGTAAACTGCCTATTTTGTAACCACGGGGAGGTAAAATGCATATTTTCAAACCACATGGGCTAAAATGCCTATTTTCAATTCACAGTGGAGTAAACTACCTATTTTGTAAATCACATAGGGTAAAATGTATATTTTCAAACCACGTAGAAGTAATCCACCGATTTGAGAAAAATTAAAAATATTTTCCCCAGCCTCCTTTATCTTTCTCTCACAAAGTCCAATACCATCATTTTGTTGCTCCAAAGCTCATTTGAACACTCTCACTTTTCTCGCTACTTTCTCCTCCTCCTCCTCCTCTCTCTCTCTCTCTCTTTCTCCCTCCCTCTCACTCTCACACTCACACATATTGTCACCTATCAGCATTCCCAAAATCTTTGAAGCTCATTTTGTGATTTTGCATATTCCATACTCCTGAAATCTTTCGGCATCTTCACGTTCAAGCTATTCTTCAAGCTCGCTTCTATTTAACTCCGATATTCCTAAAAAAGATTGCCATCTGTTCTTAAATATGGCTCTAGTGAATCAGCTGCCGCCTCTTGTAGGGCCACCGCCGGTGCTGGTGGAGGTGGAGCCGAGCCACTCCACCCACCACTCCATCGAGACACTAGTGGTGGTGCTAGCAGTAATCACAATTCTTGGAGTCATTGCGGGGATCCTAGCTCGGGTCTGTGGTGGCCGGCATTTGGGGGGATCAGGGGAGCATGACATAGAAGGATGGGTGGAGAGGAAGTGTCGCAGCTGCATTGACGGCGGTGTAACGACCGCAGCTCCTCCGCCCCCACCGCCCAAGGAGGAGGAACCAAAGCCAGCGGCAACTGAAGAAGCAAAGAAGTGAAGAATATTAATGCATATTAGCCTATATATTATACAGGTCTTTGTAATTATGTCTGAGAGTTGGGTCACTTGAGAAATCTTGAAGTAGCACAAATTTTTTTTCCAATTTGAAAATCAGTCTATTTACTTTTTATGCATTAATTTTGTACTCGCATGAATTATCTAATCTAAGGGTAAATTCTTTTCTGAGGGTTGGAACTGTTAAGCTCGGAATCGGAACCATTCCGTATCTATACCGAATTGGTGCGGTTTCGGCCTCCCAGGGATTCACTGGAACCGGTTGGAACCGATCCAATTCAGTCCGGTAACATCCCCACTTTACCCCAATGTTATAACATGAAATGTAATTTGTAAAAAAAATAAATTTGATTCGTTTATTAATTTTGCTTTACACATCCCAAAGAATGAATTCATATACAAATAAAAGGTTTGACCGTTGCTCCTAATTAAAGTTTTGCCTTTCGGCTACCAAAACAAATGGGGTAATTGGCAACGGATTATTGATTTTCTAAATATGTAGATTACAGTGGTTTGAAAAAATAAGCAGTTTATCAATTTCTGATTTTCAAAATAGTCAGTTTATCTCATGTGGTTTGAAAAAAATATGCAACTTACCTTAGTTGTGAATATGTACAAAACACTCATCCATGTATACAATGTTTTTCAAATCACATGGAAAGTGCCTAATGTCAAAATCGCATGAGTTAAACTGTCTATTATAAATATAATATATAGGTAAAATACTTATTTATAAACCATATGTGGTAATGTGCCTATTATTGCTACATGAGTGGCAAAAATAATTGAAGAATATGTGAGTTCAAATCAATCCTACTCAATGAGGGAAGACTATTGGGTTGGGTTATGTGGGCCACTACTGATATGTTCAAACTAAAAATTATTAAATAAATTCGGATATCGGGGGCTAAATGATGTTAGTGGTCATTCTTTTCGAGTACAAGAGCATTCCCCCAATTTTAGATCCAATGGCCAATAATTATCCTCAAATTAATTCTTGGTCATTGGATTTAACATTTGGGTAGTACTCATATATGCTAGAATCTCATTTCCCGAATTTGAGTAATTTGAGGAAGAAATAGTTATCTCCCTTGTTTTAAAGTGGACTAAAACATAAAGAAAGAAAGAATGTATACCAACACAGCACCAAGGGATGTGCTCGAGCCAGGTCGGGCTCGACTCAAACACACCCTGATCGAGCTACACTAGTCAAATTAATCTAACATTCAAGCTCGAGTTAAAATGATTTTGGAATAAATTGAAACTCGAACTTCAGTAATGGGACAATGAAGCTCGAACTCGGCTTCAGGTCCCGGCTTCAGGTGGTGTCCAAGTTTCTCGAGCTCATATCCAAATCTGATCAAAGCTCCTCCCCAACTACACGGAGTGCTGGATTCGCTTTCACCGTTATTAGCATCCCTTTTGTCATTATACTTTTCCAAAGTTAGCCAATATGTCTGAAAACCCAAAAAAAGGCCTGTTTATTGTTCTGCACACATAAAGTAATCATAAGTTTTAATCAAATATATACTGCTCTACCAGAAGAGCAAGTTGTAATTACTTCAAGTATCATGGATCAAATTTAGATTAATACATCGTTAATGTAGCCTTGGCAAATTGATATATCAACAAACAAAGCAAAATGGCCAAGAGTCTCAAATCAAAAGCTATAATTAATAATTTTAAATCATACAACGACTCATATACTACGTTTCGGGTAGTATCGATCAACATGGGAAATAGTAAAAGCTTCAAAGGTAAACACTTTTGAAAACCAGAATATGAATGCACGTGATAACAACTGATACAACTCTAGTTTGTGCTGCGTCGGTTGTGGCTCATCCCATTCCTGATGAGAAGAGAGGATGCTTGCAAATTACACCAGTGTCGAAACTTAAAACGCCTGTACTCATGGATGCCCATCAAAACAAGAAATTGAATGCAAGTTCTTCTTGTAAGCTTGTAGCCAGGGACCAGGGTCAAATACGTATCCCGCTAGTTGGCTCGTTTCCACCCAAAAAACCGGGAAATCTGGTATACACCCGGTTTGAGACGCTTATATGCCAACTCAATATTAAAACACAAAACTTTTTAAATAAAAGCACACGTAAATTTACATATAAATCATTTTAGATAAATCATATTGACTTGGTCAATTCCACAGGTCTATACAAGCATTTTCCCAAGAAACCAGACGTTGTATCAATGAGCCTTTCAAATTGAATTTGAAAACATGATACCAAAGTACAAAAAAAAATGATACCAAACTTGGAAGTATCATCAAAAGAAGGTTATTTTTAATCCAAATTGAACTAGAGTTAATGAGCCAATGTTCCCCAAAAATACTATTTTTTTTATCCAGATCCGAAATAGCTGAAATCCAGCAAAATTGAAGACTTGTTTTATTTGATTTTGAGATGATACCAACATGTTGAAAGGGGATGTTCCACCGCATCGTCCTCAAGTATGAAGACCTATGATTGGATCTAGAAAAGCTTTTTATTGTGGTGCATACCACGACGTGTATTTGTCCTATTGAGAGTTGTACCATATTGGAAATTTGCATGCTACGCTAACTCTTTATAAGATACATCAGTTACTCCAAACATATTTTTTGTAGTATGAAGATGGTGGTGCACATGCTTATATGAAGGTGGTGCACCTACTTTAACAAGGTTGTGCAATGTGTGATTTTAAACAAGTTGATGCACTTGATGTTAACAAGTGCATTACTTGAGTTTAACAGTGCATGTTACCATATGAGCACTGTTATACTCAAATGGTGCACTTATGAAAACACACACTTTTTTATATTAAGATAGTGGTGCACTTTCATTATTAAGGTTGTGCGCCTTAATTTAATTCTCCTCGTGAGTCAAGCAGTACACACAACCCATACATTCATAGCTAGACTCAAGCGGTGCATTTATGAAAGTCCATACTTTTTATGTTAGGATGGTTGTGCACATGCTTATATTAAGGTGATGCACCTAAATTTACAGGGTGGTGCACGTAATTTTGAACAAGATGATTTTAAATAAGTTGGTGCACCTAATTTTAACAGCTGCACCACTTGAGTCTAGCGGTGTATGTAACCCATACGTGCATCGCTAGACTCAAACAATATACTTATCAAACACCTATCTTTGCTTTAAACAAAAAAAAAACCACATATATATATTTTATATTTTAAGATCGTGGTGTACGAGCAAAGAGGAAACGAGTGTGATCATGATTAACTCTTACATTTTGTTCAATATAAAGCCAAAAAAGAATTTGCGAAGAAATATTTATCTTACTTCTTTTAAAGTGGACTAAAACAGAAAGAATGTTGTATGGCAATCATTAAAAAATTTATGCACACCAACACAACACCAAGGTTATGCACTCTAGCCAAGTCGAGCTCGACTCAGATGCACCCTTATCAAGCTAGACAAGTAAAAGAAGTTTAACATTCAAGGTCTCGAGCTCACGTCCAATTCTGATCAAGCTCCTCACCAGCTCCACGGAGTAGCTCGATTCACTTTCACCGTTATTAGCATCTCTTTTGTCATTATACTCTTCCAAAGTTAAGCCAATAATTTATTATATCTGTAAATGAAAAATGATAAAGAAAATTAAACTTACTCTCTGAAAACCGAAAAAAGGCCTGTTTATTGTTCTGCACACATTGTGAACCACAAGTCATCGTTAATGTCGCCTCGGCCAACTGATATATCAACAAACAAAGCAAAATAGCCAAGAGTCTCAAATCAAAAGCTATACTTAATAAAACCACTATAATCTAAAATTTTAAATCATACTGCATCTCATATACTACGTTTCGGGTAGTTTCGAAGCTTCGAACTAAACATTTATTTAAGTCCAGAATAGCGAATGCACTTGATAACAACTGATACAACTCTAGTTTGTGCTGCATCGGATGTGGCTCATCCCATTCCTGATGAGAAGAGAGGATGTTTGCAAATTACACCTGTGTCGAAACTTAAAACGCCTGTACCCATGGATGTCCATCAAAACAAGAAAACGAATGCAAGTTCTTCTCGCAAGCTTGTAGCCAGGGATCAGGGTCAAATACGTATCCAGCTAATTGGCTCGTTTTCACCCAAAAAAACTGGGAAATACTTGTATGCTTCCGGTTTGGGCCACTTGTATACCAACTCAATATTAAAGCACTAACACCTACAACACCTTTTAGTTAGTTCATATATGGAGCCCACACAGCATCCATACAATCATTTCCCCAAAAAAACCAGACGTTTGTATCAATAACCCTTTAAAAATGGAATTCAAAAACATGATACCAAACTTGGAACTATGCCTATTATATCAAAAGAAGGCTATTTTTAATCCAAATTGAACTAGAGTTATTGACCCAATGTTCCCCAAAAAATACTATGTTTTGGTCCAGATTTAGCAGAAATCCAGCCAAATTGAAGACTTGCTTTGTTTGATTTTTAGATGATACCAGCATGTTGAAAGAGGGGTTGTTCCACCGCATCGTCCTCCATTATCAAGACCTATGATTGGGTCTAGAAAAGCTTTGTATAGTGCTGCATATATGGGGAAGTGTGGAGCTTTCCTTGGGCAAAATCAACATTCCAAAACACCTGCACTATTTCAGATCTTTAACAATAGCGAAAAGTTAACCATTTCAATAAACTTCTCAAAACGCATGCGAAAAAATTGAACTTTTCGAAGGTAACTAGTCCAAATCAATGCAGCATTTTACAACATGAATGGATAATTATACTAACCCTTTACGGGAAGGCGCAACGTAAATATATCGAACATAATACTACCATGAAGCAGACATATCAGATGAGGGGAGCCACAAAGTTCAAATAGAGTATTGAAACTAACTTGAAATCTTCAATTTGAAAAACAACTGAGTTTGGGGTCAGTCAGAAACCCTAATTTCGAAAATAAGCCCCATTAATCAGGTCTCATTTTCCTGATCAGCCATACATCAGTGAGTCCCCGGTGATCCACCGATCCATCGGCGGTTCCCTTGTCAAACTCCCGTAACGATTTCACGCCACCAAAGGAGAATAACAAGCCTGACAAATATGACCCAATTCAACTCTGGAATTTGGAAAGTGTCTTTTGGACAATACCCTTTCCACATCGAAGGAAGAATATTTTGAGGCATTCGCCGGTTCGGATTTGTTAGGCTTGTAATTCTCCTTCGAATCTATGTGAAAAGATATAAAAGAAGAATACGAATGTTAGTCATATCTATGGCACAAGTAAGATATATATGTAGTGCAGTCTCGTAACTACTGAGTTGTTTTAATATACACAAAGTTAATCATGTATGCAGTTCAAATTCAAAAATCATAAATTAAACTATTCTGGAAAAAAAATTGTTAAAATAAATTTTATTTTATTTTAATTTTAGTTGCTCTATGGACATATCTTTAATCATAGGTCGAAGTATTGGATGTTATGCCAAGATTAGTGGAGAAAATAAGAGAGTTATCTTTTGATCAACCAACATTCAACGGATATATAAACACAATATAATCAGTCACATTACATAAATGACATATTATTATCAACTTTTATAACTCATAATACGCGTCCAAACTTTTATAATAGAATAATGAATGGATATCTTAGCATATCCCAAAAAAATTTATCTCCGCTTCTTGATTTGAATGTTTGAGCGACTCGTTGGAAACAACAAAAGACCCTTTAATATCATCTCTTCTCTATCTTCAGACCACATGTGTGGGAAATCGAAAATTAGATGAGTACTTAGACATGGGGATAAGTTGACAACTTCACATGTTAAGGTGATAACTATTTAATCTAAAACCCTTTGATATAAAAACTTTTGTTTTAATCATTAATTTGTTTATTGGTTGAGTGAAATCTTTTTTGAAAAAAAATTATATTTAAAGAAATATAAATGAAAAGTGATTTTGTTTCAATAGTTTAAGTTTATGATTTTCAAGTGTGGCAATATGCAGAAGAAGAGAAAAAAAATGGGGGTTGGTGCCATGAAGAAGATGATATAAATGAGAGAAGCTTCTGCAAACGTACAAATATTTTAATTTGATCAAAAAATCTTTTACATTATTTTTTTTATAAATAGATTTTCAATTAATAAACTTAAATAAAAAAATCTTATTTTTAATTTTTGTTTCGATAGAATGGTATATCAAAGGGTTTTAGATTAAGTAGGTCTAAAACATAATATTCGATGTGTAAATTTAATGGTCATTAATCTCAGGATCCTGATTATGATTAAATGTTTAGTTGATGTTGTTGTTAAGGGTGTTCATTCGGTTTGGTTTCGATTTTAACCGAACTTTTTTGTTCGTTTCGGTTCTAATCATTTTATGAATTGGATGGGCTTCGCCGGAGGAAAATGCTTCCGCCCCTTCTAACTATTCCTTCTCGAGCGTTTGATAACCAGCTTGAATTGTGTGTGATTTGTACTTGCTACAAAGAAGCGACACCACTCGTACTAGAAAATTTTCGAGGCAACATCAAATGCCATCGCTATCAAAGTTTATAAGAAGCTAGCGAACAAAGGCTTTTTATACTCGAAGATCTATGTGCTGTCAAAAATCAATTGATAGCACCACCTCTTGAGAGATTGGGGACTTCAACCCTTTAGAAATAGAATACCCTTTGCCTGACCTACAAAATTTATTTCTAAACATGTTGAATATTAAGTTTTAGATTTCAAAAAAGATTGTTGAGAAATTTTGTCCCACGGAACTTAAAATCTATATTGGCTCATTATAAATTATTATGGGTTATTGTTCTCATGAATCCCATTAATTCTAACATGATATCAGAGCAGACATTTCATATGATTGACTATTCCGCTCACATGTTCACCATCCCCACATTATCAATTCACGTGTTTGACTTATATAATGTCACTCGTGAGGTGGCGTGTGAGAAGTTGTTGTCCCACATTGGGAACTAAAAAGCTATATTTACTCCTTATAAATGATTCTGAGTTACTCCTCTCATAATCAATTGGTTATGAATAGTGTAAGGAAATATGACAGTGAATCAAATATCAATATACCTTATTGTATGTGTTTGCAGGGGAAGGATTATCCCGGATCTTGTCACTAGTCTACAAGCATCTGATTACAGCTAGCTAGTAAATCACAACTAGAGCAACATACTTTCTGTCCACTCTTTAAACACTCGGATCGTCGATACGTGCTCCTGAAGAGATATATTCTTGTGTATTGTAGTGTAGATAATTTGGAGACGGGTACACCATTTATAAGGCATCCGTATTGAAGAGTTCAAATGTTCATGAATCACGTTTCATTCGTGCCTTATGCAACCACACCGTGTCTCCAGAATTTGTGCATACTCACACATGCCGAGACACGTACAAATCATGGGACACATTCCAAGACACGTCTCTTGCAAGAAGTGTTGCATAACGTTAGCATGTTAACATGCATGTCATATGTCTCTTGGCAATCCGACCCATTTTCTTACAAGTAGGTAACCATGAATTCTAACAAATATCAATGTCAAAGAAACATGCGTATGCAATGCTCTGGTACGTTCATAAAACCTTGGCTTGATGAAGAGCGGATAAGCAAACCAATTGTGCAGTGTGTGTTCATATATATATCCTGTCCTACTTTGGTACTGCCTCTCTCTTGACTTGCAATTTTCTAGTTACAGCCTTTTTCTTAACTAGGATAGGAAGGGGGCATTTAAGCCCATATTCTGGTCCAACTTTTTGGAGCCCATGCTTATAGAATTTTGTACCTCAAAACACGAGCCCACTTAGCACTGGCCCTCTCTTTCATATCCTTTCCCACATGGCCCATTTAACTCGAGAAATCGACGGTTTTACATTCTCTTAGACAAACAAATTTAAAATTATATTATATATATTTTATTTAGATATAATTTATACTTTTAAATATATTAAATTGCCCTATCTCCTAGATTATATTTTGAAAATAAAATGGGAGAATAAATTAAATCTTTGTACAAATTTAAGTGATAAAAACATTTAAAATTATACAAGTTTCCACCTTTCAATGATGCACAATATTAGTTCTTTTTTAAAAAAAAATTTAGGGGAGGGGGAGGACTCGAACCCGAGACCTCTTACATAAGAAATAGACAACCACTAGATCAAAGCGTTGTTGTCACAATATTAGTTTTTTTGACATCACCTTTCATTTAAGGTTTTTATTATATTTTGTTAAAATTATTGGGAACTTCCACACAACCTTTCACTTTTGATTTTCTTTCAAGGTATTGTTTGCAAATTCATTACTTCATATTGTTTTTTTCTTAGAATTTAAAAACCTTATGTGTAACAAAAATATTAAGTATTTGATATTGTTTGTAATTATTTATATAAACAAATATATATATATTTGTTTTTGCTTAAAGTTGAAAAATGTTGATATTAAGCAATAATATTGAATATATTTACTACTAATAAAAAAAAAATCAACGAACTTCAAATAATTACAAAATTATTATCACTGAACTTAAAACATTCAAAAATAGATTCTCTGTTTCTGTTTTTATATTATTATTTTTTGAGAAATAATATCAAACAAATCAAATACCCAAAATTTATTTATTATTATCTTAAGTTGAAAATCACTTTTCAAATTAAAACTTTAAGCAAGCACCGTCCATTTGTTTTTTTCATGCTTTTTCGTTCCAAAATGAGATTTTCTGGGATTCATAGGGCCCAAAGTAATTATCACTAAAGTTGTTCTAGCGCGTATCTTCAAAAATCGTGTTCCAGTTAATCATCTCAACCGCATATTATTTGATTTTTTGAGTTTTTCAACACGTGTACGTTTCTTTTAATATATAGTTCATGTATTTTATAAGAGTGAGTGGACGATTGAAAAAGATATATCTCGAAGTTATATGCAAAAACTTGAAGTTTAAGGGGATTAAAGACGATATTTTGACTGATTAAAAACGTTCGAAAAGACTAATTCTCTCCAATGTTTATATAACATATTCCAATTTATTAAGATTACAGATTTAGTCGTTGTTCACGTATTAGGAAAACTTTTGAGGAACGTGTTCTTTTTCTTTTCTAATATAATATATGATATAATTGAGGCATCATGATATAATTATATATTCTTATATAAGACATATTTTTGTATGTGTTGATTAATATATATATATATATATATATATATATGATGTCATATGATATATTTGCTTTCTCGGGTAAAATCCTCTTAGGAATCGAATAATCATATATCGAGTAGGGTAGCACCGAACAGGGTGGCACCGAACAGCTATTAAACCCTCTTCGGGCTTCTAGTCAAAGATTAGCAGAAGACCCGGGGATAACCAACAAATTAACCGACGGGGATAAACGTGCGTTAATAGGGTGCAGATTTTTCGGACATATTAGCCACATTACCGCCACAATCAAAGGAGGCAGGTTCCTAAACTTTCCCGCCAAGTAAACATCGAAACTGAGCCTATAAATACTAGCTGAAAATCTCATTTGAAGGGTTGGACTTCTTAGGCATAAAAGACTCCGAAGAGAGCACATTTATTTCTGTTCGGTCATTTCTGTTATTTTCGAGATATTTTCATGTAATCATTCTGTGATAGTATATTATGTCAAAAGTCCTGTAATAAATCAAGATTGTGATAGTATAAATTATCTTGGACGAGGTCCCGTGGTTTTTCCTTCGATTCGAAGGTTTTTCACGTAAAAATCCTGGTGTCTCCCTTTATTTTTCATAAACACTTATTTCTACCAAATACGTGAAAATAACGAATCACATCAATATATATATTAACTTCAAAATATAATATAGATATTAAATCGGTAACAATTTCTCATATTTTTTTATCCAAAAGATAAGGTGAAAAACTATAGCTTTTGTTTTACCTCTTAAAACACTCTCACCAACTAAATTTCTTAAAATAATCACATCTATCTTTCGTTGTCCTGCTCCTCTGGAGATCCACTCCTGATGTAACCTCATCTATTAGATCGGTTATGTTGGGGGTGCCCTTAAGGGTACTACCCTTTGGACACCCCCAACCATTGGATTGACATCCAAATGTTGGGTGTATCAATCAAATGGCCATACTGCCCTGAAGGGCAGTGCCCTTCAAGACAGAATCAAATAAACCTGTTAGATCCATGTTGACGCTGTTCTTGATGATATCTACATCATCACTGCCCTTCAGGGCAGGATCAAATAAACCTGTTAGATCCATGTTGACGTTGTTCTTGATGATATCTACATCATCAGGATCATCATGGACAAAGTCTGAATTCAAAAAATTAACTTGGTCTAGTTGAGATAGAAAATCCAGAATTTCAAAAATTAACACCAGTTTTTTTAAAAAAATTGTATGAAACTGGAGCCAGTCTAACTCATATGCTGGCTAACACAAATGTACAATTTTTTGAGGTGAAGGGTATTGTCATAATGGGTAAATTTTTATATATTGGGAATATTTCGATGTACTCTCAAGATACTATTTATCGGGTAGCATTAGCATTATATTCAAGGGAAACAACAGCACAAGCAAAAGACCATCCCGGTCTAACACAGTAAAATCTGACCATAAGACCAGTCGGAAACATGACTTCAAACAGTTTAAATACAATATTATCCTTGTAGGGGAAACATTATTGTTGCCCTGAAGGGCACTGCCCTCAGGGGCATCATCTACCAGTATGTGAAATCTTTTTTTTCTTTTCTTAAAAAAAATTCCAAATGAATGGCGATGATACCTTTAAGGGCACTATCCTTAAGGACATCATCAAACAAACCCTTTGTAGGTGGGCTTCACACTTCCATTACATCAAACCTAAGAAGAAGACAACCGACAATTAACATCAATTGTTTGAATATTCGTACATGTCCACATAGCCACCAAAAATTTAATAGTGGTTCTTTAATTATCGTGTAATAAGACGTGTGCATTTAGCAAACCCCAACTTTTCCAATCATACTAACTTGGTCGTACCAACGTGTCCTCAATCGATTTCGCAACAAATCTTGGCCATTGATCTCGGGACACGTTTCTCTGCTGAAAGGGATTCAACATTTGTTAAAGAAGCCACGTGGTTTATTGCGATCAGTGCAAAGTTTCATTGGTTCCTACGACCGAAAAAAAAAATTCGAACGGTTCGATTTTTTTTAAAATTCGGTTCGATCGTTCGTTTCTAACCGATTGCTCACCCCTAAATCTAGCCTTTTCCATTCAATCCAAACCGAAAAAAGGCTAAATTTAGGACACAGTGACAAGGGGTTCTTGGAATAATACATGTATATATCCGATTTAGTCTTTATTTATACATCAACTTAATATTGAAATATAACATCTTTTAAATAAAATATATATATAAACATACGAGCAATTTTACACCAATCATCTTAAATTATCTCTAGGTATACATATAACCATTTCTAATTAAAGGTTCACAAAGAAAAAAATATTGTAAAAAGATATAAAATAAATAAAACCATATCTTATCTCCATTAAGAATAAATCAAATAAAATTCCAAAAACATGATGAAAGCGCATTTGAGAATCAGCGACTTCTATGCTATCAATCAAATTCCGGAAACGTCTTCTTAAACTCCCACTGCATGCAACTCTTGGCTTATCGGCTACTTTAAACTCAATTAATTGATCATTAATATATGATTAAGAAATTAATGATTTTATTAATTATAATTTAACACCTTTCCCAACTGACTTCCTCCCCACTTTCCTTCATCTCCATGCTTCTATATTCTTAGTATTACACACAAACTCAGAAACACTCACATATACACATCTACACACACTATAACTAATTAGCCAACCGAAAAACTTTGCCTAATGTTGAATAATAATAATCAAAGGGCCTTAGCCATATCAAGAACTCAAGATGATGATACTAATCATGCTCATCAGGATGATGATGTTGATGACTCATCGCCTGTAATCAGAGACATCCATGCCATGATACCACCTCCACCCTCGCTCGGCCGACGTCGGGAAACTTGGGAAACTGGCAGCCATAGATCATCTAGCCCTTCCACGGCTTCATCGGAGATTAATTTCACCTCCATCAGTAGAGAGTTCAATGCTTTAGTCTTGGCTGGTTCCACTATCGCTTCAGAAAATGAAACGGGCAACTTGGGGAGGATTGGAGAGGAGGAGAATTTGCAAGAAGAAACCAACCCTTTGGCGATTGTGCCGGATACTAACCCCCTGCGGTCTCCAAGAAGAGGAGGCGGTGGTGGGGATAGAGTGTTGGAACTTTCTGCAGCTTCAGATAATACTGATTATCGTATCAATGGAGGTGCGGTGTCCGTGCAAAGTGTGAAGAAAGAGGAGGTTTTATCAAAGATTACTGCGTGGCAAAATGCTAAGATCGCGAAGATTAATAATCGGTTCAAGAGGGAGGATGCTGTGATTAATGGTTGGGAGGGTGAGCAAGTGCAGAAAGCTACTTCTTGGATGAAGAAAGAAGAGGTACTTCTTGAATTTAAATAAAATTTTCGTGTAATTCAGGGTTACTAGTTTATTGTTACGGTCTTTAGTTTTTCATATTTCTTGAAAATTTAAAATAACATGTAACCATCTGTCAGTTCAAGAAATAATTTCGAACTTCATGTAAATTTTTTTTTAAAAAAGGTTAGTTTTGCTACAGAATATGCTAATCCAATACACTGGTCAAATTCTTGGATAGGCCCTCAAGCGTTTTGCTCTGTGAAGTTTTGCCAGAACCCAGTTATCTGTACTCAGATCCTATATTGTTCTCCCTGTTTACTAGCTGATGAACTCGTAAATCTTCTAATTTACAGAGGAAACTAGAGGAGAAAAGAGCAAAGGCCCTGGAAAAGATGCAGAACGACATAGCACAAGCCCACAGAAAATCAGAGGAAAGGAGAGCTTCTGCTGAGGCCAAGAGGGGAACCAAAGTGGCCAAGATTCTTGAAATCACCAATCTCATGAAAGCCGTTGGACGACCCCCGGTCAAGCGATCTTTCTTTTAATATAAAGTATAGTATTTACATGGATATTTCAACAATGTGTATATATAATATTGTAAGCAATTTGATTGAGTTTTGATCATAAGGATTGTGATCCAAGCACCTTAAGCGGGATTCCTTGCACTTTTTCCAACTTGAAGGTATCCTAGTAGTTCAACAAGTACTCTGGAATATGAAAGAGCAAAGATAAATCTTGAACTTTATCACATATTTGAGATGTCACTTTTGTACCTTTGAGAAGTTAAATATGTACTCCGTTTTTGTGTGTTATATATACTTTGTAATTTGCAGAAATTAATCAGATCTCTGTTTGAACCTGAGTTAGAATCACAGATTATTTTTTGTCAGCAGCAGAACTTTATTAGATATTAGATTAAATTTTTTTATCATAAAAACTTAATTTGAATCAATTCAAAACACAATATCAAGAAGGAACTTATTTTAATTTTTAAAACTTAAATATCAAGGACTAAAATTGCAGATTTAAAACATAAAGGACTAAAATTACGGATTCTGATAATTAGAGGACTAAAATTACAGTGGTAAAAGATAAATGACCTAAATCGCTGAAACAAGAAACATAGAGGACCAAAATTGCATATTTGAAACCATGGGGACCAAAAATGCTGACTACTAAAACATAAGGGACCAAAAATGCATTTTCCCCGATATCTAACGCAGAGTTGATGGAACATATTAGTTGAATACATGGAAAATCGCGAAGAAGAGGAGGGAGTTGTGATCTCACGCACCTCCAGGTCCATTATCGACTTCCACGACATACGGGTTAAGGCTTAGAATTCAGAAAAAAAATAGACTTGCATTTCTCATTGTATTTAGTATAATATTTGGTTGTACTTAGGTGTTAGATGTCATTTTTATTTATATACGTAGTCGTACATCCGCACACGTTTCGCTTTTAAGGCATTTGGAAGGTTTTGGCCTAACCTCCTCTCATGTACTGTTTAATTACCATCTATAATAATAAAATTAATGGCTACACAAATCTCCTGTTACGTGCGATGTCCGGTAAGGGATGTGATCATTTTGGGCCTAACTTAACCAATCTTCTCTTACAATACAAGATGTTCTATCCGCTATTCGAACTCGTGACCTCCAATATAAAACAGTAGTAACTCAAACCGTTGTGCAATGTTCATCCTTATGAATCGATTGTTTATCCTTGCTGATCACAAGAATTTTAATTTTTTTTAAGATTTAACTAATTGCTATAAAATTGAATTTGATCATCAATAATCTTAAAACGGATTCACCATACTGAATTAATGGAAGTGTGAGCTATGCATGTGCTCCATTAATGGGGTGAAACTGAGAACCAATCAAGAAATTTTAATTTGAAAATACTGTGAGTAGTGAATTAATTTCATCATTTATTATTCATTAAATACTGAGAAGTAGTTAATGTCACCGAAATTCAAAACTGTTACTTTAGGACATTCTAAAAACTATAAATTGGGTATCAAAAGAAACACACAGAAAAGAAGTAAAAAATGACAAGAATATTATTAGTAACCCTAATATTGTTGCTCTCATGCCACACCTTGTTCTCCGCCGACGATTTAACTGCGAACCAAGAGCTTAAACAATTATTTGTAGGATTCCACAAAAGAACACGAGCAGAAGCGAAACTCCCCCCTCTCAGATGGAGTCGTATCCTGGCTAGTATAGCTAACCAAATCGCCGCAGAACAATCGGATATGACCTATAATAAGGGCAGGCCGAGGAATCCTTGGCCCGTAGAAGGAAACATTAAAGGGAAGTTTTGGTTAAGCCGATATTACAAATGTGACGTCGAGACATACACGAGTGGCGCAGAAGCAGGATTGAATGCTTTCCTTCATGCAGAGGGGCCACGCAACCAAATGCTTTCGAGAGACGCAACAGAATTCGGCTGTGCATACCAATGGAGATATCTCACCCTATGTAGTGCAGAGGAAGGTTATTTTTCTGGGTTAACTGTTTGTGTGTATCGCCCACCCATGCCTCGGATTGGGACACATTAATCAATAAATAAATATATACATATATAATCAATAACACACATATATATATCAAATGTTGAGAATTTAAATTTCATATTTCTGTTAAATATCTATCATTTATATTGCAATTTGGATGAAAATATTTGATTTAGAAGAAATAATTTAAAATCTAATTATTTAATATTAGTGGATATGAAATGACATGTATTACGGTGTCATTTCAAATCCTTCCAAGATGCAAAGAAAAATGCATGAAAAAGGCGAATTTAAAATAATTATTTCGATTGCTTATTAAAATATAAATGATGGATTTGAGTGAATAATTTGAACTCCACTCATTTGAAATCATTCAATCCAAACACAACATTAGAATAATTAGCCGTTCATCTTCTGGTGACCCGGGATTTCTTACTACATAATTAAATCAAGTTGACATGAACGCGATCTAGTTAAAAATTTTCTTTTTTCGGTTTTTTATTTTTTGTATTCTTGCATCCAGGGGCGGACCTAGGGGCACGGGGGTTGCGCCCCCCACCCCAAAGAAAAAAATTTAATGAAACAAATTTTTTTTAAAAAAATAAATTTACCATTCTTTTGTCAAAAAAAGAATTTTTTTGCACCTCCGAAATCATTTTAGCCCTTAAATAGTAGCAAAAAAAATTTTGCCTCCCAAAACTTTTTTCGTGTCCGCCCCTGCGTGCATCACAGCTAACAATTTATTTTCGAAATATTGAAATGCCCAAAATACCCTTTTGTCGAGCTATACTTGAGGTCGTTTGAATTAAATTTCCACTTCTTATTCGGATGCGCAACGAATCGGATTAAAATGTAAATCCTTCGTTCAAATTTTATTTTTTTTAATTATTTAATAAAAAAATTATGATATCCCTCTCGTATTGAATATTATTTTTACATTAGGTTTCAGGCGATTATAACCAGTGTTTTCAAAATCAGACCGATCTTGAAACCGGTGCCCTTACTGGTTATAGGTTCGATCGATTCGACCGGTTGGTTCAACCGATGATGACGTCAGCATTATGTAATATCTATTTTAAGTTTTGTAAAATATATACATCATGTATTTGCTATAGTTCCAAGTTGTTTACACTAAAAAAATATCATTACATCATACCATGTCAAATTTCAAAAATCAGATAAAATCAAATGTCTAACATAAAATAATAATAATAAAACATCTAAAAAATAAATAATGCCCAAAAAGAAAAATATCCCAAAATTATAATTAATATTTAAAATATTATGAAATTATTCACATATATTATTTATGAGAAACTAAGCATGTTTATATATAATATATAAGACACGTTTATTGAATTATATGAAATTTTTGATAAAACTACACATAAAATATTATTTTATAATCATTTCAATAACAATAAATTATATATACTATATTTTGTTCTACAAATTTGATTTATAATTTTAAAAAAAAAAATTCTAAAAAGGAAAGAAAAATGAAGGAACATACTGGTTCAACCAGACAACCGATTCACTGGTTGAGCCGATTTTTTACCGGTTTAATCCGGTTCCCACTGGTTTTTTATCAACGTGATTTTGAAAGATCAACCGGACCGGATCAAGCACTGATTACAGGTTAAAACTGTTGAACCGGCCGGTTCGGATCGATTTTCAAAACACTGGTTCTAACAAATATTTTCCATTTTTTAAAGAATTAAATTAGTCATTCATCACCTAAATATTAAAATAGCCATATTTAATGAGAAATTGTGGGGCTTTACCCATCTCATAATCTAACCTCTGAATGGTAAACGATTTTTATTTTTATTTTTATTTTTATTTTTAATCATGATTACTATTTCTTTTTTAGCATAACCAAACATTATATTAAGCAAAAACATTTACAAGAAGAAGCAGTAAAACGTCATAAAAGAAAACACAACAAAGGTCAATAAAGATAGAGATACAAAGGCCGTACAAGGCCAAAAAACACCCCAGTATAAGTGAACGAAAGGATCTAGTAGGATTCGGGAGCATAACAGAAGTGCAAGACTGTTATCGTAGGTCAAGGACAACTGGATGCAAGGTAGTCACCTCAACCCACACATGTCACTAACATGTGGTAGACGAAAACTGCCTTCCATGAATTGGGAAGGAACACAAGAAGAGAAACGATAGTTACTAACTGAAGACAAACACAAACTGCACAAGCTCCCGAATCTCGAAACCGTGATCTGAAAGAACGACCAAAAGGCAACACCGATTGGGACACAAAACAACAGCCTCCAATTGTCAAAACCCAGCCAAGCCTTGGCAACGATGAAATACAACTACGACTTTGCCACCACCAAAAGGACACCAAAGGAAAACTAGGCGAACTACACATACAAGAGCTCAACACAACAGCTCGCCAAACACTGTAATATTGGAACAAACTTAGATGCTAAATGAAGCAAACAATTTGAACAAACTTTGATGTTAAATAAAGAAAATCGAAATACACTAACAGGAGACTTACATCAGTGTATAAATTGTTAAGATGTCCTCACAGAAAAAGGAAAAATAATCTTGGACGAGGCCACAACAAGTCGTGTGCCCGTAAACTCAACTTTGTCATCCTATAAACTTCTGGCCTTCTAGACAAGTCAGTTCCAAGATACAACGTCCAATCACATCTGTTCGGATTGAAGCAAAATTACAAGCAGACTCTTTCGAACACTAGTAGTGTGCAACACTCTCAAATATGAATGCATTAATGATGAATGATTTTTGGATAGTTTAAAGAATGAAGCTGTAGCAGCTTATATAGCTGAACAACAGACCTCCAAAAGTCAGAGAATTGAATGATTGTGTTTAGTGAGGTAGCTGATAAGTCTCAACACTTATAATCAGATCTTCCAAATGTCAAACATATGGCTGCCTTCCCGGTAGTGACACGCATGGCGCTGCGAGCGGATAGACGGACGGCGAGCAAGGGGCACCCTTCTTTTCCACATTACTACACTCTATTGATTTGTTTCTCAATATAACCAAATATCAATTGTTTCAAAATCACAATGTGGGATTTCTAGCCAATTACCAATTCAAAATTCACTTACCAAATGAACCAAATTTGGGCTTGAGATTTCACCTATACAATTAATCTTAATCAAGAAACCATGTTCGATCACGAATCAGTAGCACTGCATACTTCATCATGTGATTGCAAACTAGAGTCTAAAATGTTGAATAACTGTGTTATTCATTGGTGTATGCCTGTCAGCATGTGTAGTATCATCATAGAATCTTTGATGTTTTATTCAATCTATTGGTAACTTAAAGATTAAAATCATCACATTTGTTTCCATGTGACATTTGAAATGTCGAAAAAAGTTTAGAAGTGGCGTATTGATACATTGTCTTCTCAATCTGTCGAAACATTAGAAAGTATGGCTGCTTAACAGACTGGGTTGGCCCTCAACCGGTTTGGAACCGAACCTGTTCAACTCGGTTTGGAATCGGAACCGAATCGGATTGGTTCTAATTGATTGGAACCGGTGCTTACCGGTTCCGGGTTAAATGGTTCCGGTTCCGGATTGGAATAGGAAGCGGTAGAAATTTAAAAAAAATTAAAAGGTAACTTGGTTAGAAAAACTGAATTTTTTAAAATATGTATATATTTTTTATTAATAACCGATTCCGATTACAATATTCAAGAGCGGAGTCAACATTTGAGATTACTTAGGACTTGTTATAATTTAAACAAAATATATGCTTGAAAGAGTAATATAGGGTTGTGCTACAATATCAAAGTTAAATAAATTATAATACTGTTCTTTTTATAATTTAAATCACATAGGGTAGGAGTCCCACCCAACATTTGGTGTGGCTCCGATATGTTTTGTCTCTTTCTGACTTTGATTACTCATGTTGTCAAAATTGGTTAAGGTCACATATTTTTTATTTTATTTTTATAATTTTAGTCATTTATTTTGTTCTGACATATTAGCGACATGTTAGTGACACAATGAAAAAGGTTAAAATCGCAAAAAAACGAAGACAACGAACTTAGATTGAAATTTGATAATATAAAAGAACAAAAACTCAAAGAGTCAAACATATAATACCAAAATTGCAATATTCCTTTGGAAATAGGATGACACTTCATTACACGGAAGGGAAACCGATGGTATATAGTTCATCTTTAATGATAATGAAAAACTAATTCTCAATAGGTGATCATCTTTAATGGAAAATGTGACTACGATCGAGGACTATTAATATAATCAAAATGTCTACAATGAATTCTTACAGCACGTGATAGTATAAATTGACGGGAAATGGTCCCTAAAACATTAGGATTATGCTAGGTTGAACTGGTCCTAAATCGATTTCATAAACAAGGGTGTCAGACTCAAAGGTCAGTTACATGCTGGTTGTGAACCTTGTGTTTTTCAAGCAGTGTATACTGTATAGGATTAATCTTAATTGGTGCTTATTTATGTTAGTTAGTTTTGTTGTTTAGGTGGATCAGGATAGGGATATTATTGTTGAATTGTATCTATATAAAGATTGTGATGTATGATGAATAATTTTTAATTTTTTTTAAAGTTTAAAGAATATCTAGGCAGTAAGTGATTAAGATACGACAATACAACAGATATCAGCACTAAATACAAACCCTGACACTAGCAGATACACATCTAGCAATTTCCGAATGAAAATGTGAGACGGGAACAGGAACAAGTATTAATGTAGAAGCATAAAGCATTGACCATAAGAGTGCAAAGACCCCCCTGAGCCAATCAAGTCCCCTCAAACCATGCAGCACAGGGTATGGCCGAGCATGAGAGCAAGCCATCGTCTCCAAATCTCGCGCTGAAAACCAACCGAGGGAAAACAGTGCATTTGTGGCATATTCTTCATACAACAATCAATTTTTTTATCAAATTTTCTCTATTTCAACGATAATATGAAAAATATTCGATCCGAGATCCAAGCAGGGGCAAATATACGTGATAAGGTGGGGAACAGCCGCCCCTCCTAAAAACCATGTTTTTTATTACCCAAAAATTTTTTTTAAAAAAATTGCATTCCACCCTAAAATATCCCATAAATTTTTTTTCATCTAATTTTTTATGTTATTATTTTTTGTCTCAGAACAAAAAATTGTAAATTTGCCCCTGAACCAAGTACAATAATAATGTATTTTGAACCATGACTTCATTGGTCGTCATCTCGCTCTTGTGAAATGGCCGAAATCCAAGGAATCCAATCGACACATAGGTGCATTGCTGGGCCTACGTCGTACGTGACCAAACCAATGTAAGCGACGTTCTTGCATTTTCTCTTATATACAAGCTACACCTACTACAGCTCGAATATCTTCGTTCTTTATTTTATCTATTCTGGTCTGATCGCGCATCCAACGAAGCATACATATCCTTGTCACACTATTTTTTTTGGATGTGATTCCTCTTAGATGCTATACATTCCGTCTCATAAACATTGCAGGTCTATTGGTGGTCCTTAAAACTTTCCCTTCAATCTCAGCAGGATATTACAATATCATAGAACTTCGGTGGCGTTTCTTCATTTCAACCAGCCCACATGAATCCTGTGGTTAACGTCACTGTCAATCTTTCCATCATTTTGGATAACAGAACCTATGTATTTAAACTTGATGTTCATCGATAACTCTTGTAAAAAACTAACATTTAATATATTTGCAGAATAAAATTAGTTATTACTGGAGCTTGTTATTTTATATTGCATCATAAATAAGTTGAATCCTCAAATCAGACACTGGTTTGTGGTTTAAAAATCATCAACATACAAAAAAAAAATTTAAGATTTTTATAATAATAATAATAATGACAAAAATAAATAAAATAAATGTAAATCTAACGAACAAGGCATACCATAATGTAAAGAATAAGACAGACTCCACTCCCACTCTGTACTTTTAGAACTTCTCACCAAACTTGTAGTTGGATTCAATGTTAAGAAACATCATCTCCTTCCCTACCCCATCTTCTGTTGGCAACCCCCCAAATCCCACCTCATTCTCACACACACCAAGTGTTTTAGATCCCAAATTCCTTCTCTCCCCACCCCAAAAAAAAACACACAAATTGTGTACCAGACTGGAGTCAAATGTTGTACTGAATTCATCTCCAGAGTCAACTAAAAAAGATTACAAAAATCAACCACCATTGATATGTTATAGGCAGTTGTTTTGTGTCATTGGATCCTGGGAGGGATCCAAAATTGAGGTCAAATGTTAGTCCAAGATCGCGTTTTTCCTTCTTCCGATGGCCCAAAATCCCTCAATCATCAATCAAGGAACAAATTCCGTTTAATCACTCCCAAGAATCTTGATTTCTCCACATTGGTTTGGGAGAACATCTTCAAAATCTCCATGATTCTCCTTGTCATCACCACCGTTGCCGCTGTGTTCTTCCTCCGCAACTACTACACTGCTGGGGGAGACACGGCGGCGCTGTTGTGCCTTCAATCATCTCAGTCTCATTCAATCCACCCCAAATTTCCTCAAATCAATTGGAATTCTATCCCCCGCATTGTTGATAAAGTTACCCCGTTTTCGAGCTTTCGGTCTGAGAAATGGATCGTTGTTTCGGTGTCAGATTATCCCTCGGAGTCATTGAAGAAAATGGCTAAGATTAAAGGTTGGCAGGTTCTTGCAATTGGGAATTCCAGGACCCCAGATGATTGGAAAGTTAAAGGTACTATTTGTGCTAAATGCTCATCTTCAGTTGCTAGCTGAATGTTGATGTTTTATTACGGTAGTTGCTTTAAATATCGACATGCACACTACTGAGATGAGTAACTAAGTTCTTATAATTATGCTACTATGAATAAATTAAATGTATTGGTTCATTAATTAATGTGATTCTTTTGTAATTTTGTTACAAAAATGGAGCATTATTTTGTATTTATTTTAACAGGTGTATTTATTTGTCATTGAGCATGCAAGCTCAGTTGGGATTTAGAGTGGTCGATTACTTGCCCTTTGATTCGTATGTCCGAAAAACTGTTGGGTATTTATTTGCCATACAGCATGGTGCACAAAAGATTTATGACATTGATGATCGAGGTGCTGTGATCAATAATGATATAGGGAAGCATTTCGACGTTGAGTTGGTCGGTGAGGGTTCGAGACATGAAGTTATTTTGCAGTATAGTCATGATAATATTAATAGGACTGTTGTGAACCCTTATATCCATTTTGGGCAGCGGTCCATTTGGCCGAGAGGATTGCCCTTGGAAAATGTAGGTGAGATTGAGCATGAGGTATTTTATACTGAGGTTTTTGGTGGGAAACAGTTTATTCAACAGGGAATTTCGAATGGGTTACCTGATGTGGACTCGGTTTTTTACTTTACCAGGAAATCGGGGTTGGAAGGGTTTGACATTAGATTTGATGAGCATGCTCCTAAAGTTGCGTTACCTCAAGGTACGATGGTGCCGGTAAATTCACTCAACACAATTTTTCATTCTTCTGCATTTTGGGGGTTGATGCTTCCCGTCTCGGTGAGTACCATGGCTTCGGATGTGCTGAGGGGATATTGGGCCCAAAGGCTTTTGTGGGAAGTTGGTGGGTATGTTGTGGTGTATCCTCCCACCGTGCATCGGTACGATAAAATCGAAGCATACCCTTTTTCTGAAGAGAAAGATCTTCACGTTAATGTTGGTCGGTTGATCAAGTTCTTGGTGGCGTGGAGATCCATTAACCATAGATTGTTTGAGAAAATTTTGGAGTTGAGTTATGTTATGGCAGAGGAAGGATTTTGGACGGAAAAGGACTTAAAATTCACCGCTGCATGGCTGCAAGACTTGCTTGCTGTTGGTTACCAGCAACCTCGGTTGATGTCCCTTCAACTAGACAGGCCTCGAGCAAATATTGGTGACGGTGATCGAAAGGAGTTTGTACCGCAGAAGTTACCATCCGTGCATCTTGGGGTTGAAGAGACTGGAACTGTGAATTATGAAATTGGAAACTTGATAACATGGAGGAAGTATTTTGGGAATGTTGTGCTCATAATGTTCTGCAATGGACCTGTGGAACGTACAGCATTAGAGTGGAGACTGCTATATGGAAGGATATTTAAGACTGTTATAATTTTATCAGTGGAGAAAAATGTGGATCTTGCTGTGGAACAAGGCGATGCCGACCATGTTTACAAGTAAATTATCCTCCTCATTTCTGGCTTCGAAATTTTTGTTTCTTAGTTTCATATATATATATATATTAATGTGTGTGATATTTGTCTCACTTTTTCTTTCAGGAATTTCCCAAAATTATTTGATAGATACACCAGTGCGGATGGCTTTTTATTTTTGCAAGACAATACAATTCTAAATTACTGGAACTTGCTGCAAGCCGACAAGGCTAAGCTCTGGATCACAAACAAGGTAAATAAATATCTGTCAATGCTAGAGGTGCAAAATTACTGATGGAGTCGAAAATTACTCAAATTTTTTCGTTTTCGAGCTCAGTTCACGCTCAAACTCAATTTACTTTAGCTGATTTGAAGCTCAAAAATGAACTTTGAGTCGAACTTCAGCGCAAAGTAACGGTCGGATTCAGTATCAATTCTTGGTTTGGACTAAATTATCGAATTTTATTAAGCAAATACTTGAACTATGGTGAAATTTTGAGCTCGTTAGTTTATAAGAATGGTGTATTAAATATTGATACATATGTAGCTCGCTAGGCATCAAATAAAGTTATTTAGGCTTGAATTTGATGTTTTCGAATGGCAGTCAAATAGGGAAACCTCGATCCGTTTTAGACAGAAAAATGTTTGTTATTTTTTTCTGTTTTTCAAATTTCTTAAAACTACTACCTCTAGGTGTCCAAGTCTTGGACCAGTGTCTCAATTGCTGGCAACTCCAATTGGTTCGCGAAGCAAGCCGATCTGGTCGAGAAAGTGGTTGCCACGATGCCAGCCCATTTACAAGTCAATCACAAAGAAACGGTAAAAGATCACCAGAGCCTTGTAATATGCAATTCCGAGGTGTTCTACGTTCCCCGACGTTTTGTATCGGACTTTATCGATCTTCTCAAACTAGTGGGCGATCTAGATATCCACCACAAGGTTGCAGTACCAATGCTCTTTCTAGCAATGGACTCGCCCCAGAATTACGACTCGGTCTTCGATTCTATGAGATATAAGCAAAAGCCACAGAGTAACTCTACATTCTATTCTGCTGAAGTACCTGCAGTTCACCCCTGGAATGTGTCGAGTGAGCGAGATTTTATCAAGCTGATCAGAATCATGGCAGCAGGTGATCCATTGTTAATGGAATTATTTTGATGCCGAATTCGGATACGAGAAAAATGTATACCCTTGCATCGAGAAACGAATACTGCGTCTTCTATTGTACATTTCCTGTAGATTTTTTTACTGGATGTAAATCTATTTTCACTTGAACAGAATTTGGAGAATCACTATGTTTTCATCTTTGTTACTTGAAACATGGTGTGTAATTTACATTCATAATGTATTCATACCAGCAACAGATGAGCTTTTTGTTCTCAGAAAGCATTCACTTGGATCATCGTATTATTGATGTATATATTTAAAAAATATTTATGAATATATTTAAAAATTAAATTTTTTTGCCGTATCTAGATATATCGTATCCTACAATTTTCAAAAATCTCGTGCAAGCGTATCCGAATCCATGCATCTACATACCTGTAGTGAATTGGTAAAGCACATTTTTACAAGATCTGTCAAAGGTTGTGCCAACCGCAAAATAGCGGCGGGCCTAAAAGAGCCAACCCGTTTAGATTGACGAGTTGGGTGAGTTGGTTCACGAGTTGGGTCAATTAATTAATTGAGGAAATTGCAAAAATGTATCAATAACTAAACAATAATTCAACTAAATCCAGGTAAATTTTAACATTACATAACAATTCTCAGTACCAAAAACACAATGCAAATATCCAGATTTTAAGTATTTATATAGTTAAGTTTTTTATTAAGACGAAAATACCCCTCACACCCATCTCCCAAACTTATTATACATTCTCTTCTTCCTCGACACAATACGCAGGGCTCCTCCGCCGACTGCACCTCTGTCCTGTGTCGGAGCTCCTCCGCCACCTCCATCGGTAGAGAGCAGGCATCATCAACAAAGGCGCGAAGCTCTCAAACGTCGCCACACGCGGTGGTTGTGTGCCGTCCCCCATTAGCAGTCGTAGCCTCCAGGGAGGCGCAAGCTCTCTGTTGATTAAAAAATAAATTAAAACTAGAATAAGATCTGAACTCACAAAAAATGAAAAAATTGAACTTGTAAGGAATTTTTTTTTCGACAAACGAATATTTATCCCTAGAATGGGATAATTTTTCCATTCTTTATCGATGCATGAATTTTTTTTTAGTTTTTTTTAAAAAAATTGTCTGCCTTTTGAATTTTGAACAATGGAGGATTTCGAGATTTGAGCAAAAGTGTGATGATGTGAAGCATGGTATACGCGTGCAACACTTGACAATCGTGTATCATGGGGTAGCACTTGGCAAAAATTTAAGAATTATTTGGGCAAAAAATCGTGCATCATGGCCTAAAATTCTCAGAATTTCATACATTTGGTGCACAATTTTTTAACCATGTGCGTGCATCAACCTAAATTGGACATGAATGCACTAAAATTGGACATTGATGCACTAAAATTGGACATTGATGTACGATTTTTGTACATTGGGCATGATTTTTGTGCATTATTGCACGATTTTTGGTCAATGATGCACTATTTTTTTACATTGATGCATGTTATTTTGCAATTATGGTGCACGATTTTTATGCAATTATTGTGCACGATTTTCCAATGTTAGTGCATCAATGTCCAATCGTGCATCATATGTAAAAATTCTGAAATTCTTCAATCGTGCATTATGGGTTAAAAAATCTTATGCAATTATGGTGCACGATTTTCCAATGTTAGTGCATCAATGCCCAATTTTTGTAATTGGGTGCACAATTTTTTGTCAATGTGGTACATTTGATTTTATGTAGTAGAGGTGCACGATTTTTGTAAGCGGGGTGCATGATTATTTGTTATGGGGGTGCACGATTCTAAATATTATGGTCGATTTTTTAATATGCTCGATTTTTAACATGTTGCTCCACAATTATTGCAATTGGGTGCACGATTTTTTGTGATAAGGATGCACGATTTTTGTAAAGGGGGTGCACTATTATTTAACATGTCGGTGCACGATTATTTAACATGGTGATGCACGATTTTGAACATTGCGGTGCACGACTTTTTAACATGCACAATTTTTTAACATTTGCTACACAATTTTTGCAATTGGGTGCACGATTTTTTATGATGGGGGTGCACGACTTTTAACATGTTGGTGCACGATTATTTAACATGGTGATGCACTATTTATGTAATGATGTTGCACGTTCTGAAATCAGATCCGAAAAATTGTTAGGGTTTCCAAGAGGATGAGCAGTCCCGCCTGAGACTGATGTTGGCCGTGGTTGAGTTGATCAAGTTTTTCCTAACGTCGAAGCTGAATTAAGATTCGATAATTGTTAGGGTTTTCGAGTTTTGTAACAGTGGCCATCACGCATTAACTTCCATGAACGTGGAGTTGATAATATTTTTTTTGTTGAAATGATGCGTTGAATATTGAGTAAGGAGTTGCAGTTGAATATATTGATAAAAAAATCGATGATGGTGTTTGTTTGTGGGGAATGCATTTGACGAGAGATTTGAGAAGTGGGTAAATTGAATGTTGTACATTGAAGAAGAAGCACTTAACCCTTTTTTATAATTTTACCCCAAAATGGACCTATGTGAACTTAAGTTATTTTGGCCTACTAAAATGAATTGTGTTCCATCAGTTGGTACCCGCACGTACATACCCCTAATTAATTTATCATGAAAGTTGAATTACTTAATTAAAATATGATTTATTGATATTTTTAATAATTTTAATCATTAAAATTTAATAAAAGTACATGTTTTATATTTTTGTACTTTTTTGGCTGGTTGGCCCATATAACCCGACCTACCGCGGGTTGGATGAGGTTGGAGGTTTTCCAACTCATCTGACGATATGCCTAAACGGGCTAACTCATTTAGAATAATGGGTTGAACTTGTGAGTCTTTTTGGTTGGGCTTGTCCATTTTGACGGAACAATTTTTATTGTTTTTACTACATGCGCCTTACGAAATGTAGTGGAAAAAAAGTCAAAACCCACTTCATAAACCCCTAATGTTCGTTGGCCTCTGACGCCTCAGCGCCGCCGCATCAATGGACGATGAAATTGCTGAAACGTCCCAAATCTTCCATGCCAACTCCGACATATGCCAACAGCTTCTAACCCGCTACTCCCACTCATCCGCCGAGCAGCACCGCCACCTCTGCGCCACAGCTGCCGCCACCCGCTCTATTATCCAATCGTCCTCTCTCCCCCTCACTCCTATCTCATATTTTGCCGCCACCATCACTTCTCTTTCCAGTTCTAAGTCACTCGACTCCACTGCTCTCGCAGCGTTAACCTCTTTTCTTTCTGTAATTATTCCTTTGATAAGTAGAGACGAAATTAGACAGGAAAAGGCGGAGGATGCTGTCAGGGTTTTGGTTGGCGTGGTGGAGGATAGTGGGAGTAATTTGGGAACCTCGAGTGTTAGGGCAGTGGTGAAATCTTTGGGTATTTTGGTTATGAACTTTTGTAATTTGAATGATTGGAAATCAATTGAGCTGGGATTTAACTGGCTTTTGAAATACTGCATTGATAAGCGGCCTAAGGTTTGTATGAGTTTCAATGATTTATGCTGTGTGACGTTTTTCTGCCGGCTGTCAGCTGTATTATATATACGAGGGATTCATGAATAAGATTACTTCAAGATCTCGCTTCTTGGTTTAATTTGATTCGTGGATCTATAGTTTCGAAATATTGATGGGAAGGATGTGTTATCCTTATACAAAATCATGATACATTTTGTTTCTAATCAAATAAGACCAAACTCCGTAATTTTTTACCAATTTTTTTTCTTTTTCTCTCTTTTTTCATTTTTTTTATGTTTCAGGTGAGGAAGTGTGCTCAGGATTGTTTTCTCACTGTTTTCAAGTCACTTGAATCTTCAGCTGTCAGCAAGAAAGCAAGTAAATTATTTCATTTATTGGTGAAGAAGCACATTCCATTGGCAGTGAAAATTAGGACCGCAGAAATTATTGATGGGTCCACAAACGATACTATGTCGAATCCTGATCATCAAGAATTTCTCCATCTGCTAAATGTGATGAAGCTCGCTGTTCCATATCTCCATGTCAAATTTCGTACTAGAACCCTGTCGCAATTATTGAAGATTTTGAAATCCACAAGCTTGGCATTGACGAGGCCAGTCTTCGAAGTGGTTTTATCCACATTTGAAAACTCAGGGCCTGAAGTCATAGTTCCCATTGCTGAAGATATTTTCGAATCGCTAGTGCCATACATGTCTTTGGGAGAAAAGAATCCAGTTGAAACTGCAGTTTTTGCTGCAACTTTAGTCAAAACTGCTTTAAGCAAAATTCGTGATGGTGACTTACATAAATCAATTGCCTATTTCCCTCTAGTAACTGAATCCTTGATAGGTAATTTCTTTTCTTTGTTTCCTTTTTCTCTTCTTTGTTAGACTTTCCATGTCTCCAGTGGCAGGCGGCAGACCTTGTCTCTTTGAACCTTGCAGCAAATACATATACTTCTATTGTTAACCGACTGCATTCCTATTTGTAATGCCTGGTTTGCATGTGTCTCAGCTTTAGGAATTCTGGTGAAAGTCACAAACAGAATAGCAGCAAATCTTTTTTTATGGTCAATTCAATAATAAACTGTCAGGACTGGAAAGAAAGGTGAAATGGTGAATTCAGTGGCGGAATTTTAACAAGTAACTATCTAATTTTTCTTCCCATTAACTGGGAGGGATGAGTTATTATTTAGAATTCTCCTTATTTAGGCAAAGTGGGTAAGGTGTAATTTTTTTTTTTTTCAGTTTATATTTTCCCCTTGTTAGTATCATTCGGAAAAATAGATATAGATTAAAATAAAAGAGTATCAGAAGTACGCCAAAAGATACAAAAGTAGACCCTAGGTTAAACTGAAAGCAAACAAATCCTTGTTAGTGTCATCTTAATTCTTAATGTTAAAATATGTTCATAGTAGATTCTAACTGGGACATTATTTTGTATTTCATGAAAACTTCACCCACATGTAATAATTGTGATTCGTTTCTTTATTTTTTCTATGTATTTTTGCGGAAAATTTTCCCATTAACTCTGGTTGTGTTGTATCAGGCCTCCTATCATCTGAAGCCAATATTTCTTCACAGGCTGCCAACATATTCAGGGATCTAATAAATCATCATATTGATGGAAAAAGCTTATTGACCATCAAAGACCAGGAAATAGAAGACAATTCAGTTCACAATGAAAAGTTTATAGCAGCAAATAGTATATGCACGGCATTCTACAATGTTCTGAGAACTTGGTGTCAAATTCCAAACCAGCATTTCTTGTCAGTTTTAGCTCATTTGTTCCTCAAACTTGGTTAGTGGACCTTAATATTTTCTTGTGATGCACTAGCAGTGCAAAAGCATTAAAACTCTTTGCTTCCTTTTTCCTTTCCCAAAGTTTTTTATTTTCCGTAGAACTGGTACTAGACAAGTTATTAAAGTGGAATATGCTCAAAATCTTTGTAAATTTGTTTTGCTTTTGAAATATGTTTGTAGTTTCTATGAATCGTCAATTGACACTCTCTCTTTTGGAACCTTGTTTTTTTTTCTCTCATTACTTTATGGTAATATATTGCACTTTTTTTTATTGTAGAGGAGGCATCGAACATGCTTATGGAGGGTATAATTCTTAAACTAGCTGACTTGATGAATTCTTGTTCGGCAAGTGCTTCTGAAATTATACATGTGAGTATTTTTGGAGCTCACTCTCTTGCCACACTCTCCCCCTTTTTTCTCCCTGTCTATCTCTTCTATGCACACAATTCACTGAAATGGGAACTCAAAATTTCAAAAATATCAACCACATGTTAGATCTCTCATGCTCTCTCTCCACTTGCTGATAAGTTTAGTGTATACGAGAACTCGTATTTCTAAGGTCAGTCTTGTCTTTTTATCTTCACCTGGCTTATTTTGGATGTTAATTGATATCATGTTAAGTGTGCCATTTGGACTGTGGTTGTGATTGTCATTCACATTGCACGTACTCTGTGTGTTTTCATTCATATGGCATATAATTAAATTATTCAGAAATATCGGAGTTGTGTGTAGTATAGTAGAATTATACCGATTATCTTGGTGGTTTATCTTTTATTTTCAGCCATATGTTTTATCTATGCAAGCTTTCTTATTTTTTTTGCTTATAATATTTTTATCATAATCATTTGTAATATTTTGAACATGCTTATATCTTGCCAATGAGGTTCAACCAGTATGTTTCATACTCCTTATTTTCTTCATTGTTGCAGCTGCAAGATTGCATTGGATCTGCTGTTGTTGCCATGGGACCAGAAAAAGTACTTGCATTGATCCCCATTTCCCTGGGGGCGAAAGACTTTTCCTGTTCAAATAGTTGGTTAATACCTATTTTAAAGAAAAATACAGTTGGATCCTCGCTGCAGTTTTTTATGGATCATATTATACCTCTTGCTGAATCCTTTGAGCAGGCATCAGTTAAAGGTATTTTCGAGAATCTATGGAATGTCTGCCTTCCCCCAATTCACTGTGATTAATTTCATTAATTACTGAACAGTTGATTGAATCAATGTGAACCACATGAAAATCAAATGATCACGTCTAAATTAGAACAAATACATGAGTGATTTCCGGACATTAGTTATCAAGACAACCATTAACTGTTGAAAAGGTTTGTAATTTCCAAAATTAAATCTTTTGTTGCTACTGTAACATATGGTAAATTCTCGATTTGATTTTCCTTGTTCTCAATCTCTCAAATTTATTCATGATTTTATAACAAAGGATCTTGACGTGTAAAAAAGTTAGTATTAAATTGTGCCGTCCATCTGTTACAAAGCTTGTGTGTTTCGCCTACATGTTCTGTTGGTGAATGTAGTGCTGAACTCTTTTTTCGTGTTCATCTCAAACTCCTCTCAGTTCATAACTGTGGATTACAACTTTTGGCGCCCAATTAATGGGATATATTTTTTGGTTTAAATTGATGAGATACATATAAGCTTAAGCCATGTGGCACTGAGATTTTTACGAATATATGGATTTTGAATTGTGCTCCTTTCCAGTTAAAAAGTCAGTAATTGGCCGAGATCTGCAGGCATACTGCCATGGCTGTTGGGGATTGTTGCCTGCCTTTTGTTGTCAACCAAGCGACACTTATCAGAGTTTTGGTACCCTTGCCAAACTCTTAATTACTTTTGTAACAAAAGACTCTTTTATGCTTGAGAATATTTCCATCAGTTTGCAGGTATGGTTCAAAATCCTATGTTGAACTTTCTTTTAATTGTCACTTTGCTCTACTTCTCGTCTCAACTGCATGTTAGTATCCTGCTAGTCTTACTCAATTATTTGTATTTTTTGGAGATAGGAACTTGTAAATCAAAATAAAAAGGTACTCGCATCTGATCAGAGGTTTGAGGAGTTGACAGAAGTTCAAAGCACAGGAATCATTAATGAGTTTGTGGTAGATTTTAAAACAAGAAATTTGTATTCAAGGAAGATCGCAAAAAAAAATTTGACGGCATTGGCTTCATGTTCCAAGGAGTTGCTTCTGGCTCTAGTCAATGTCTTGTTTGAGAGCCCTCCAGAGACACACAAGCATCTAAAGGTTTCGCTAGTTATTGTTTCTTTCAAGTTTAAAAAAGATTTGTCTCTCTATTTCTGAATGTGATAGGTGCAAGTTATATTTCACAAGTGACATGCCATAGTTAAATGGGAGCTTTTCTTCTTGTTTCTTAGTATTGGTGGATCCTTGCCTTCTCCATATTTAATACTTATATTTTTCTTCCTATCTTAACCTCTTTTAAGCCCTCTCCAGCATGAGTTGACATATCCAAGGGAACCGTTTGTTAACTTTTTCCATCTCATGGAGTAATGCTGATCCATTTGATGAAATGATAGATGAACATGAGCTGATGCATAATATGAGATGAAAGACGATTTTTATCCTTGTACTCTTGCTCATTGATTTTTTTACCACAATTCAAAGTGCGGAATTGTCTGATATATGTTTCCTTGGCCTGAAGACAAGCTAGTTTTGCATGTAATCACTTGCGAACTAATTCGAGAGAGCAGGCCTTTATTATTCAACTTTGGTTGTTAATTAATTTGTTTCCAGAAGTTCATATGGAATATTGATTCATTTTGATTTTTTTTTGTCTCGACTTTTAGGGTGCAATAGGATGCTTGGTATCTATCTGTGATTCTTCAGAAATAAAACAGATCTTTATGGATTCTCTTAAGAAATTTCAGCTTCTTGATGATATGGGTGATCATGAGAAGGTGGAGCATCAGACAAATAGCTCTGGTGACGAAGAACAGGGTGGTGCAATTTCAGTTGGAACAAAGAGGTAATAATAAATTTCCTTTAGAGAAATAATGACCTAATATAATATCAACTATTCGTTCTTGTAGTTGCCATGATGTAGTATTTCTTCAATGTCTTCTAACCCTGCAGAGGGAAGAATATTTGTGCGTGTAGTGGACAATAAACGTCATAAATGTTTAACTCGCAATTTTGTCAATTTGTCTGTATGAAGGCGTCTAACATTGGATCTTGCATCTTGCTTCGTTGACGTATCTGATGAGGATCTGGTCAAATTACTCTTTTGCGTAATTAAATGTGCTTTGCAGGTTTGTTAATTCCTTTTTTTTTTAATTTGCAACTTTTTTATTGATGATCTGGTTATGACATTTTCCATATTTTGGGTATTAGGCTACGGATGAGTTTGGCCAGATTGAAGCATATCAAACTCTCTGCAGAATTCTGGAGGTTTCTTCCCATATACTCTTATTTATCTCATCTGGAAGGAGAAAACGTTTGTGCTTATTTACCCTGTCTGCAGGAACATGCTTGGTTCTGCTCTTCACAGTTTGCAGTGGTGATGGATCTCTTGTCTGGGGTGAAGTCTTCAGCAAATATTGAATTGCTTAAAAGTCGTTTTGCCTGTTTTCAGACCTTATTGATTCAGGCGATAATGGTAGGCCTGCATTCTGTACATATAAAACACAAGTTTTGAAGATTTACCTTGGTTGATCTGATTTTGTTTTTGCTGTATGCTAATTCATTGATTAGCTACCTTCCCACTCATTTTAAGATTAACATGGTTTTGTTAAGAGTGATTGTCAGCTTCTAGGACATTAATTTTCTTAATGTTTCGTGATTTTATTTGAATCTAAATAAATAAAATTTTCTTCTGTGCAGAGAAACTTGGATGAAGAGAATTCAAGGGCTTTCCTTATCCTGAATGAGATTATTCTCACTTTAAAAGATGTATAACTATTCTCTGAGACTTTATATTTTTTTCTATGCTCAATCCTTTCGGGATTGGCGCAGGTGCATGTGTATGTTCTTTTATGTTTTGTAGATTAAGAATTATCTTATGATCTGGGGAAAGGTGATAGACTTGTTTCAGTTGTGAAAGCTAATATTAAGATGCAAGCGCCTTTCCTGGACATTGCGATTGATCTGCATGCCCTGCGCTAATGTTTAATTATAGGGGATCCCTAGGTCACTGAAAATATGTTACAGTAGCCCATCTTTTTTGTATGCTGGTGTCACAAGCAAAGGAAAAATTAGGGATAAGTATATGTCAGTGCGCCTATGATGAACTTTCCTTTTTTGTTTCAGTTGTATGACAAACCTTTGCTTCCTAAGCATGTGATACCTGCCTTATGCGGCAAAATGGGTAATTCAATCTGTTTATATTCATCCCGTGAATACTTTTATTGCGCCATCTACCTAAAACTAATGAATTTCTCTTACAAATGCACTTTTTGATTATGCTTCAGTATTGACATTGTTTGGTATGGATCTTTCAGATCCAGTTATAGTATATGTCAGTGCGCCTATGAGGAACTTCAGATCCTTCCCCCATATATTTATATTGTGACATTTTATTGCATAGTTGCTTTAGAATGACAGTTGCTTTCATGCAGGTGGCATTGGTTATTTGACTCTTAATTGCTTTAACTAATATGTAGATGTTATTTTATGTTCAGTCGAATGAAGAAGGCAGGAAAGCGGCTTATGATGCTATAAATGCGATAAGTTCTAAGTTGCAGAAGTCGTCAGATGCTACTTGTGATGCCCCATATAAAAAATTTCTTAATATGGTAAGTGCAATCATGTATTGTTGCTCTAATATTGTCTTGAGAGCATAGTTATTAAAAGCTCACATAGCGCGCGCTAAAGCTCAAGGCGAAGCGAGGCGCGGGTCTTGCGCCTCGCAGCGCTATGCGCCTCGTGTTTTGGCAAAGCGCGTGCTATGTGCGCTATCTGCTCTTTTTCAATTAGCCAATGTGTGCGCTATAGCGCGCCTTTGCTAAGGTTGGGCTTTAATTTTAAATTTGGGCTTATTAAAAATAAGCCTAAGTTAGAGAATATTATGGTTAAGTTAGAGAGTTTTAGGATTACTGTTACATAAAGTCTTGTTGCATAAACACTCCAGCCTCTTGTCGCCTCAAAGGATAAGCAGGCTGATGTGTTCAAGTGCTCTATTTTTCTTTTTTCAAAATTACATTGCATTATTTCATTTCCTTTTTTCGTCTCAAATTATTATTTATTTTTGGATTGATTCTCCTTTCTTGTTTTATATTTTCTTTCCTTCTGTGACAAAGTTCATCAGTCATCACAATCGTCAATGAGTCCATTCAATCAAAGTTTGACAAACACTTGAGAATATAGCAAAATATAAATTGCTAAGCTATTAACATTGCTAAAGCATACTGTTAAGTGTTACTAATTAAATTTTATGGATACTTCTGATGTATTAAAAATATATAAGCTATTGCGTTTTACTTTAATAAAGCGCGCGCTTCGCGTCGCGCTATGCGCTATAGCCCCAGGACCTCTTTGCGCTTTAGTGCGCTATGCGCCTTTAATAACTATGCTTGAGAGTACATGCAACGATCATGACATTTGATTTTAAGTTTATCTTCATTCCCGGACAAGCTGTAATTATGATTAGAAGGAAAAGCATGCCATATTGTGAAAGACCTGTTGTCTCTTTTATCAGTGTGATTTCTAGTAATGGAAACTAGTATGAAGCCAAAGAAAGATGTTGCAAATATAATGACCAAAACACTTTTTATTATTACTTCAGATGTCACGTCTGTTAAAGTTTATTTGGCTTTTAAGCCTGACTTGTGATATACCTGGTTATTCATTGGTTGAACTTTGATGCACTAACTTTTGTATTGACTTACATTATACCCTCCCAAGTGTAGCAAGCAATCATGATTGACGTATTTCATTGAGGAAATAATTACGTCTCTATATCCAGATGGAAATATAACGTTTTTATGTTCAGATTACTGGATATCTTTCTGGCTCCTCTCCTCACATAAAAAGTGGAGTGGTGTCTGCACTCTCGATATTAGTCTACAATGATCCTGATATCTGCCTCACAGTACCTGACATGTTCCCCTCTGTTATGGAGTTGCTGCACAGCAAAGCAATTGAGATTATAAAAGTGAGTTTCATGTCCTCTGATTCGAGCGTAATTTTATCTGTTCGAGTGTGTTTATGTGTTGCTTACTCTTGATGAACAGGCTGTTTTGGGCTTTGCTAAAGTATTTGTTTCGTGCCTGAAACCAAACGATTTGCAAAGTTTTCTTCCGGACATTGTCGATGGAATTCTTCGCTGGTCATCTATTTCACGCCACCATTTCAAAACAAAGGTGTGAATTTTGCTCCTACTCTATCTGAGACTAAGTCTTAAGGATTTATACACTAGATCAATAAAATGTAGAAAAGTGCTTCCTTTTTTTTTTCCATCTTGAGGAGTAATCATATGCATCAAAGGAGGCATATTTACATGGCAAGAAAAGAGAAGATTTTCTTTTTGCTTTGCGTGTTATATTCCCCTTATCTTTACTTTATCTCCATGTTTAGCAGTGACATGCACATAATATCAACTTTATTGTTTAATTTGTTCCATAGTGCAGATTGTGTTATTAATTATTTTGCAAAAGTTTCTCTTTTTGATAAATTTAACTTTTGATGTGCTTATCATTATTGGAACTAAGTGTTACAAAGATGGGATTGGGAAAAAGAACAACTTTCGGGAAATGATGGGTCATTGACTTTCGGATAAGTAGCTCTTGCCTCAACATTAATCTACATGGCTGCATGTATTATGCTTCGATTTTGATTTCTCCAGAATTGCTATATGGATGCTTCTTTTATCTACAGGTTACAGTTATCTTGGAAATCATGATGAGGAAGTGTGGTGTTCCTTCAGTAAAGGCTCTTACACCTGAGAAGTATAAGGATTATGTACAGGGGGTTGTCATGGTACTCTTCTTTTACACAACGCTTTGTTTTTTTTTTTGCTGCAAGTTATGGACCCACTCAGTGATGCTTCATAAATTTATTATTGGACCGATGTATATCTGATGGATTTGCTGTCAGCTTTCAAATTACAATCTTCGGTTCAACATTTAATTTAATACGATAGAATGGAAGTCAAGAATGTGCTTATAACTATGTGATCTGTACTTACAAGTTATGACATACCAATCTGTCTGTTTCATCCATCTTGGCTCTCTCATATTGGCCTATATTACTGCCTGCACATGCTATTTTTATTCTTACGTCATGGCTAAGAAGCTACATCGTTTACCATGTTATCTATTGGTGCAGAATCGCCGTGGCAAGACAAGTTCCAAGGAAATTGAGAGCAGTGAGGCTAAACCTGATCATTCTGATTCATTTCCCAGGGGGTAAATTTCTTTGTTAAACTAGTGTAACTCTTGTATCTTCCTGAAATTCTACTCGGTTAAACGGTCTGGTATTTATCGAGTTGCCTTTTTTCAGGCAGCACAAGAGGAAACGAGAGGAATCAAGAAAGAATGAAGAAGGCTCTGTGAGACCTTGGAAAAGAAAAGATGATAGAAAACAACCCTTCAGAAAGTCCTTTAGAGAAGCTGGACATTCTGATCATGGTGACATGTCAAATAGACATCAAAGGCACGATAAGAGGAATTATTCTGGTGGTAAAAATCTCAATGAGAAGAAAATAATGAAGAAGAAACACCAAGGGAACATTCCTAGACAAGCCGTTGTATCCAAATTTTCTAAGCACAAAAAAGTTGGTAAGAAGACAGAAAATCAGCAGACCTGAGAATTCCACTGGGAAAATTAGTTCAAACCTAAAGCGTGCTAGCAAACTGCCCCCATGGATGTAAGGAAGATGTAAAAGGATTCTGTCGGCTGGGTATTCTACGCCTTCTAATTCGTTAGCAATTCAGTGTACTATTTTCACTCGGGTATTCGTCATTGGCGGTGCTAATGCATCTGCTGATGGCATCTCCAATTTTGAAACTTCAAAGAACATAAACAAATGTGTATATATTGTTCCGCTAAATTTTATTATTTGATTATTATTTGGAAATATTTGAGAATTTGTCAATGAAATTTGGTTATTAACATAAAATTCTTCGATAGACCTTAGCTCGAGATTTAAATACAATTTGCCTTCACGCACAATGACACATTTTAGATGACATGCTATTCTATTTCGATTGGACATGTTTTAACTTGGAAGAATGGTAAGAAAAAGAGGAGAAACTAGGCTAGGAGAGAACTTGAGGATTTGATTGACAGTGTAAAGTCTGGGCTCTGACGAGAAACCATTAAGTTTGTGATAAATTATTATGGGACATTGATGCAATAACTCATATACGTATATATATACTAATCATCATTTGCACACGTTGTATGCATATACATATTTTTTTGGTAAACTGACAGGTTAATTACAAATTCATTTTTTAATTTTGGTTTTTGGGATGAAATAATTTTTTTCAAATTAATTTTGTTGTTTAATACCTCATATATATATTTTTTTATGTTATCGTGGTTATCCAAATAGCGGGGGGATTTGTGGTCCTTTAGCACATTGAGACAACATATATTTGAGTATTATGGTAAGTGCACTTTATGTCATACCACTAACTCACTCACACATTATATATATATATATATAAACAAACAAGAAATAACAATTAAGCCTTTAATCCCAATGAATTGGGTTAGGCTAACAATAGATAGAATCAAGTTGGGTCGGACACATACATCAATCTTCTCCAAACGGTTCTATCGGTCAACATATCTTCTGTAATCCCCTTGCACTCCAAGTCTTTACGCAAGCGGCTTTTTGGCATCTTTTCTTCTATACAAGCTACACCTACTTCAGGTCGAATATCATTGTTCCTTATTTTATCTCTTCTGGACTTATCGCACATCCAACAAAGCATATGCATATCTGCTACACTCATATTTTGGATGTGATTCATCTTGGGTGCTCAGCATTCCGTCTCATATAACACTGCCTGTCTAACGTCGATTCTATAAAACTTTCACTTTACGGGATATTACGATCACACAAAACTCCGGTGGCGTTCTCCATTTCAACCAGCCAGCCTGAATCCTGTGGTTAACGTTACTGTCAATCTCTCAATCCTTTTGGATAACTGAACCTAGATATCGAAACTTGATGCATTGATACCTCTTGACCACGAGTGCTACAACACAGGAATCCCGCAAGGTACGACCATTAAACATGAACTCATATATTCAGTTTTAGATCTACTTACTATAAAACCCTTTGATTCCAACGTCTCTCTTCATAACTCCAATTTTGCATTTGCCCCTGCCATTGTCTCGTCGATTAACACAACATCATCAGCAAAAAAGTATGTTCCAAAGTAATTCAGTCTGTATGTCTTTTGTTATCTCATCCATTACTATGGCGAACAGGAAAGGACTCAACGCAGACCCTTGATGTAATCCAATAGTGATCGAGAACTCACTTGTCACCCCGCTGCACGTTCTCACATTTGATGCTACTTCGTCGTTCATGTCCTTGATTATATTGACATACTTGATGTAAATTTTTTCTTCATCAAAGCCCACCATAATATCTTCATTGTAACTTCATCGTAGGCCTTCTTCAAGTCTATAAAAATCATATGCAGATCTTTACTCCTCTCACGATAGCGCTCGACAAGTTGACGAAGTAAATGGATAGCTTCCGTAGTTGACCGTCGTGGTATGAACCTAAATTGTTCTCCGATATTTTAACCTCCCTCCTTAAACGACATTCAATTATCATCTCCCAAAGCTTCATTGTGTGACACAATAGTTTTATACCACGATAGTTGGTGCAACTCTGAATGTCACCATTGTTCTTATAGATAGGGATGATAATACTCTTTCTCCATTCATTTGAATTTTGTTACTCCTCCAAATCTTGTTTAAATAGATCTGTTAGCCACTTTATCCCCGTCGGTCCTAAACATCTCCATACTTCAATAGGGAATTCATCAGGACCAACTGCTCTTCGTGCTTTCATTTGTTCAAAGCTTCTTTAACCTCAGATTCTCTAATTCTGCGAGTAAACTCACGGTTTAAATCATGCTGATGGATGCTAAGATCATCTAATCTTGGCTAAAGTCACCGTTGAACAAGCTGTTATAAAAAAATTTCCATCTTGTTTTGATATCTTCATCTCTAACCAAGACTTTATGGTTCTCATCTTTTATGCATTTTACCACATATAAGTTTATTGTCTTAGCTGTTGCAAAAGTTTAAAAACTTAAAAAAGATATCAAAGTTATCTAGTTGTTTGATTTATGAAAAAATAAAAGAATTTTGACATCTTAAAAAATTATTTTTTTTTTTTTAAAAATTTGTAATAGTTAGCATAAGAGTCTATAAGTTTAATGAAATATGACGATGATGTGATGCAATGATAAATATTCTATAAAAATATTGAATTACCGTACCGATGAATTCTACCGTAATCCGTGTAGCTGTTGTTGTTGATCCTGCTCTATTTGCTTGCAATACTATGCTTATCAAAGTTGGCGAAGCGAAGGCTGCTATATTAGGAGTACTCCACGTATTGTTTGACATAAAACAAACAGTTGATTTGTTTATGTCTTTTGTTGAATTTTTTTATGGCTCGATACGTAATTTGATAAGCCAATGAATTTTTATTTTTCGTTTTTCAGAATACTCTTAAGTCAACATGAGAAGTGCTATAACTTATGAAAGTTGAGGATGTCAATTATAATTTTTCAACTAACATCGTGGTTTTTATAATTTTCCCAAATTATTATTTTGCCTTAAACTCGTGTACATGTTGCTATTGTATCCATATATAGCACTACCTAAATTTTAATTTAAAAAAAAGAATGTTAAAATAAATTTATTTTTAATCTCAAAATGATTTTTTGGGGCCATTCACCTAAATTTTCCGATCTTTTGACTCCAAAACAGACAGAAGGAGGCGACAGTGTCATTCACGCGCCAGACGCAACCGCGTTGCCAAAATGTATATTTACTGGTGTTTAAGGTTATCGTCAACCCCTTGCTCAGTTTGCTCCACTGCAAAATTCCATGGCCACCATAAACAACACGCTCTTCTTACCCGCTAATGGCCACCTCAATAAGTCTCTTCACTGCTCCAAACTCAATAAGCCCGACCCATTTAAGGAGAAGAAGCATGCCCAGGTGGACTATGACACCGGGACCCACAAAATCTACACTCGGATTCCCGGGATCCGGAAATTGGACTTGCCGAAGCGACAACGTTTGCGGGTCGACGGTGACCGGTTCCAGAAAGATTGGACCCTGTCCGAAGTTGTGGAGAGGATAATTAAGCTCAAACATTGGGAGGACGTTGAGGGAGTGCTGAACCAATGGGCTGGGCGCTTCGCGCGAAAGAATTTCCCAGTTCTTATGAGGGTAATTTCTCTTTTTCAATGGAAAGGGATATTTTTTAAGGGCCAAGCTTACAATTTTGAGAAAAAGTTAACCAAAATTTGAGTGCTCTTAATATGTGTATTCTGTGGACATTTTGATACTTTGATGGGAGCAAAGAACTCAGGAATATGTCGATGGGAAGTTTGGGTAGATGTTTTAATGCAAATCACATCATTGTACTTTGAGTGGGGGAAGAAGAGATCTTTATTCCTTTTTTGCCACGAATTTGGTTTCCTCTACGAAAAGGGTTGAACGAGCTAGTTTTCGGACAAAATGTCCTTTAATTTTTAGGTGCGTAAGGGGAGCCTGGCCTGGGGGGATTGTAAAATGATGATGTTAGTGATGAGAATTCATACAATCCACAAGGCATTCCTTGTAACTTTTGGTATTGTATCGTATGCTCCAGCCATTTCTGGAGTTTTTAGCTTGCCATGGTTTGATATGTTCTTAAAGTGCTCAATATTTGTGAAGTGTTGTGCTAATAACTTCTTTGTGTTCGTTATTTGTTTCAGTCTGATTGAAATGGAAAATTGTGTTTGCCAACTTTTATTTTAAACGGATGTATTGTTGCCATCAGCAAGATTTTGTCTTTATAAATTATTTCATGGTTCTTTTATTTTTGTGAACAGAACTTTAGACAAATTTCTGTACTGCTGCGCAGGAAATGATACAAAAGGGTTCAATCGAACATTCTATTCAGGTTTTCAACTGGATGAAGAATCAGAAAAACTACTGCGCCCGAACTGATATTTACAATATGATGATCAGGTTGCATGCCAGACATAATCGCATTGACCAGGCGCGTGGCTTATTTTTTGAGATGCAAAAGTGGAGGTATGCTTGTTATCTGCCACAATTGCATTGTTATTGCATGGTGATTGAATGCCTTCATTTTCTTTCCCTGCTTTCTGATAACTAAACGAGCAAGATGTTATAAAATGATCGAAAAACTTTTTGTTGTGCTTTTCAATAGTCAAACGATCAATCGAGCTGATTAAATTAATGAGTACTTTTTTGTTTCCTGGCAATTAAACATGACGTGTATTTGCTACATCCAGTTGGTTTTAACCTTCAATCCCTTCAGGTTGCTAGTAGATCCTATTTCCAAACATTGAATTATTTGATATTTGGCTGTTATAATATTACATAAGGAATTTTTTTCCTTATGTTTTCATGGTTCCATTGAAGGGGAAAAAACTCCAAATACAGCTCATCTAACCAAAATAAAGCACCAAAATGGATTTGATTCTTTTCCGGGAGATTTGTTCTCCCATTTGCCGATAGTTCAGATCCTCTCTTTCTTTACTCTTGGTCATTCTGTTTATTTGCTATTTCTGCTAGGTGCAAGCCTGATGTTGAAACTTACAATGCTTTGATCAATGCGCATGGGAGAGCTGGTCAATGGCGCTGGGGAGTAAACATAATGGAAGACATGCTTCGTGCAGCTGTGGGTACATATTTTCCTTCCTAATCAGTCTTTGTGGGTCTGTGTGAGCTTTCTTCTTTTTGTATATGTAGATGTTATGGCAATTGCCTCTCATTGTATATGAGGGTGCCTGATGTTATTTTATGCCATCGCAGCTTTCTACCTCATTGCGTTTCAACACTTTTTGGTACCAGGATCTGGAGAGCCATTGCGTTCAGTACTCTGCAACTCCCACCTAGGGTGTCATAAAAATAATCAGAAATTTGTTTTTTAAGATTGTTATCGAATGCACTTTTATATTTGGTCTGATCCAGTCTACTTTATCTATATCTGTTCGTGTTATCCTTTTCCTTCTCCCACCATCCCTTACCTCTCCCCCCTCGTCCTCTCTGTTGGTGAGTGGCAGAGTCCTACTTGCTATAGGAATCATTATTTCACATGGCTGTAAGTTCGGCTATACCTCAAGCATTTATGAACTCATAAAATGGAAACTGAAGTAAATGACAGTATGCATGTGGAAAAAAGATACATTTCTAAATATTAATCTTTGGCTGCATATATTTTGAGCTCATGTTCCTGTGTACTTCCACTATGCATGTGTGGATCATACTTCCAAAACGGAATCTCAAACATTGACTCAAATCTGCAGATTCCACCAAGTAGATCAACATATAACAACTTGATTAATGCTTGCGGATCAAGTGGGAATTGGAGAGAGGCTTTGAAAATTAGCAAAAAAATGACAGACAATGGAGTTGGTCCTGATCTGGTGACTCACAATATCATTCTATCTGCATATAAAACTGGAGTTCAGTATTCAAAAGCCCTATCATATTTTGAGCTTATGAAGAGTACAAATGTCCGGGCAGACACTACAACGCTCAATATAGTGATAGATTGCTTGGTTAAGTTTGCAAAATACGAGGAAGCTATTGAAATTTTCAATTCAATGAGAGAAAAAAGAGCAGAATGTCACCCTGACATTGTGACCTACACTAGCATCATGCATATGTATTCTGTCTGTGGCCAAATTGAAAATTGTCGTGCTGTTTTCGATGCATTAGTTGCAGAAGGTATTAAACCTAATGTTATTTCGTACAATGCATTGCTTGGTGCATATGCCTCACTTGGGCTGAGCATACCCGCCTCGTCACTTTTTGATGAAATGAAAAGGAATGGTATCCATCCAGATGTTGTATCTTATACTTCTTTAATCAATGCCTATGGAAGATCATGTCAACCCAAGAAGGCCTGGAAAATATTTAACAAAATGAGAAGAGACAGTGTCAAACCAAATTTGGTGACTTATAATGCCCTAATTGATGCCTATGGATCAAATGGATTTCTAGCTGAAGCTGTGGAACTGCTACGTGAAATGGAGCAGAGTGGTCTGCAACCAAATGTCGTTTCAATCAGTACCTTGTTGGCGGCATGTGGTCGCTGCTGTCAAAAGTCAAAAATTGAATCTATACTAAAAGCTGCAAAGATGCGAGGAATAGTTCTGAACACGATAGCATACAACTCCGCTATTGGAAGTTATATGAATGTCGGTGAATATGATAAAGCTTTATGTTTATATAGGTGCATGAGGGAAAAGAAAGTAAGACCTGATTCTGTTACTTATAATATTTTAATAAGTGGCTCGTGCAAGATGTCTAAGTACAATGAGGCACTTGAAGTGATTTCTCAATTGAGAGAACTGAATATTCCTTGGTCGAAGGAATTATATTCTTCTGCAATTTGTGCATATATCAAACAGGCAAGTATTTTGATGCTCTCCTGAACTCATTCTGCAGCTTGTATTAGACCTAATCTTCTTTTCTGTCTGCATCCATGTGTCTGTATCTGTCTCCCAGGGTCAACTCGCTGAGGCAGAATCAATGTTCAACAAGATGAAAGTGGCTGGATTCCAACCTGATGTCATTGCTTATACAACAATGTTACATGCTTATAGTGCTGGGGGTGAGTTCTGTTTTTGTGCATCAATTGTCAAAATTTGGTGCAAGAAAGTAAATTGAACTTATCTTGTGCAGAGTGCTGGGAGAAAGCGTTATCAGTATTTCAAGAAATGGAGCTGAATAATGTTCAGCCAGATTCAGTGGCTTGTGCTGCTCTCATGAGAACTTTCAACAAAGGATCTCAACCAGGCAAAGTCCTGCTTGTAGCTGAATTTATGAGAGACAAGAAGATTCCATTTACTGATGCGGTTTTCTTTGAAATGGTTTCATCATGTAGCATGTATGTCTTGCTTGTTTAAATGTTAAAGTAGGTGCAGATCCAGTGTATCACCCCTAAAACCCAAAAAAAAATTGTAATTTTATTGAAAATCGAAGCCCCAGTCGAAATCCATGGTATCGCTCCACCTTGCTCTCTCGCCCCCTCTTTCCATAATTTTTTACCTGCTGTAAAGTTAATCTTACAAAACATATTGCAATTTACATCTCCGCATGGAAAATCAATGTCTTACATTTGTGGGCTGAGGAAAGCATTATCCACTCAGTCGAAATTATAGCTTTTGAATTTCACGAATATTTTGTTTCTCCTTCTTACTGCCTATTATAATGCAAAACAGTGACATTTCCACTCAGGGTCGAAGTTATGGATTTTGAATTTCATGGATATTTTGTTTCTTCTTCTTGCTGCCTATTATAATGCACCTAAATTGTTTTTAAATTTTTCTTGGTTGTGGTCATATTTTGATGTTCATTCAGTCACGAAAGTTACGGTTATACTTTGGTTGAAGTTTGCGAGATTGGAAGAGCTTGACTGATGTCAGTGAAATGATGGAGACATCGCTTCCTCTCATCTCGGTTGGAACTCTGAATCAGCTTCTTCATTCTTTCGGAAAAGTTGGAAACATCGACACCATGATTAAGGTAATGTAAATGAAGCGCTGCTTACTCTTTTACGTTGTTATTATTCACGGAAAGGCATGAACTGAATGCTTTTCAACAGTACCTCAGCAACATATCTGGATAATTTTATTGGTCCTCTAGGAGTAACTTATTTCTTCCTTTTCATTTTATGCAGATATTTCTGAAGATTGTGGCATCTGGAGCAGAAGTTAACGTAACTACCTACATAGTTTTGTTGAAGAACCTTTTAGCTGCTGGGAACTGGAGGAAATATATCGAGGTAAATTTTCTCGGCATGTCTTTTGGTAGATGAATTGAACAGACTATTGTGGTTCAGTCATCGATATACTTTTAAAACTAATTATACAATTGTGCTATCTACTCATTACCATTCTATTAATATTTCCACATAGTTGTAATCTCATTTTGAGATCCAGTTTTCACGTGGACTCGGGTGTAAATTTCTGTGTCTTAAACATGTGATGGACCAGAATTCGCTACTTCTAAGCTTAATGATTGTCACACTTTGAACCATGTTGTGATGCTAGGTAATGGAATGGATGGAAGATGCTGGAGTGCAGCCTTCAGCTCAAATGTATCACAACATACTATATTTCGCCCAAAGGAGCGCTGGAATTGAAAATGCTGCAGTCATAAGAGAACGAATAGGTATCGATTTTCTTCTGGTGTAAGGATTGTTGGATGCTAGAACTTAAGACTCTTATCTGTTGAAGAATGCATCTGCAAGTGTTCTGTACTTGCGTTGCACACCTGATCACTCGTATGGCTTTCTTCTTATGTTCCAGAATCCTTGAAGGGAAAATCAAGTTATTCGACCTTGGAAAGAAAACGGTGTGATCTTCCCCTTCCCACTTATGCATTGATCAGCAGCAAACAAACATGAAGTGTCAATCTTTAGACATGGGAACTTTTATCGATCTGAATGGCGTTCGGATTCTGAATGACGCTAAAAAAATGATACGGAGCACATTGATTTGAACTCTTCCCCACTGTTATCTGGTGTTGGTGGGTGATGCTTTTATCGGAAAGAAGCTGTGAAAGTCCAAGGGATCTGTTTTCCATTGACATATTTTTGAGAAATTGGTAGTTTTTCTAGTTGCCTATTTGGTTAGTGATTTATACATTTATTAAAATAAACAATAGTTCAAATTTTGAATTTGAATTGGAACTGGACTAACACGTTCAAAAAATCGAACATATGAAACTCAGTGTGCTGGGGTAAGACCATGATATGTATAAAAAAATATGAAATGAATTCTCTGATTAAAATTTAGGGAAGGAAGAGATAATGTGATGAATCAAGAGATGACGATTTAAGGAAATTAGGGGTGTTTATCGGGTCGGGTCAATCAGGACCCAGTCCGGAACCGAACCGGTTAGCCTGGTTCGGAACCGGAACCGGGCTAACCGGTTCCATCCCGCTCCGAAATCGGTAAAAAATCGGTCCGGAGTGGTTTCATGGTTTGGAACCGGTAGCACCACCGGTTCCGGTATTTTTTTTAACAAAAAAAAATCAAAAAATTAAAGCAACAAACCGGACCGGACCGATCCGGAACCGGTTAGAACCGGAACCGGATTCGATCGGTTTCTTAACAGATCGGACTGGATCCGAAACCTGATCGATCCAATCCGATCCGTTAAGCATCCCTAAAGAAAATGGATTTGCATGTACAGGTAGTATATCCCATTGTAGCATAGCCATTTCCACTATTCAACATATTTGATGACTAAAACATGGTACTTCCAAAAATGATATATAAAATTTTAATATTCCAAGGGATAATCCATCATTTTCTGATTTCGATTCAAGTTCATATTCCCAGTAAGCCCTTCTGAAGGGTGATGAGATATTAGAACGAGGATAATAATTCCTTATGAAGAGTAATGAGATAATATAAAATTTTAATATTCCCGGGGATAATCGATCTTTTTTTGATTCCGATTCAAGTTCATATTCAAAGTAATACCTTCTGAAGGGTAATGAGATATTAACATGAGGGTAATAATCTCATGATATATCCAATGATCCAAATTTAATTTAAATATGTATGGTCCACTTTTTATATGGACCCTACATACCATATTTCTACTAATGAGGTGTTAGAAATGACATAATTTATAGATTTATATTGATACAGTTGATATAATAATTTTGTAAAATTTGATTTTAATACTCCTGACTTGGCACAACTCTGTTTTTTTATTAGTACTCCAGAAGAATATTGCGTTAATATTTTGGAATAATCACAATCTTAAATATTCGTGAAGAATATTGATTTAATAAAGTAATTAAAAATAGATTTGTTATCACGATCTAAGATTTACTAATATTTCTGAAGAATATTGATTTGAGGCAAATAAAAAATATATATTTATTATTAGTACTCTCGAATAACTATAATCTAGTATTTATCAAAAACTTGAAGAATGTCTGGACGAATATTAATCTTAATTTGAAAATTAAATATTCTTGATGAATAATACTAGACCTGATATAGCATACGGTAGAGGTGTAAACGAACCGAATCGAGCCGAATATGCAGAAAATTTTAAGGTTCGAATTCGGCTCGAAATAGTTATATTCGAGTTCGAGTTTGATTCGAAGTTCGAATAGTTTAAAAAATTTGGCTCGAGTTCGGCTCGAATCAAAGTTCGAGTTCGAGTTCGTCTCGAAAATGTTCGAACATGTTCACGAGCTATTCGAATTATTGCTGGAAAATAAATACCCGAAAGGTTTGAAATATATTTATTTAATATATAATTATATTATATTAGTAAAATAATAAGGTTCGCGAGCGGCTAACGAACTATCAATCAAAGTAATTTGGGCTCGAGTTCGGCTCGAAAAAAGTTCGAACATGTCCGAGTTCCGCTCGAATTCGAGAATTTCGAATTCGAATCAAATATTTATCGAGCCGGCTCGAATAGTTCGTGAACATGTTCGGTTCGTTTACACGCCATACGGTGTAAGTCTCGTGAGTGGATTTATGGCTAATCCTGGCAGACATTGGCTTCCGGTTAAATGGCTATTAAGGTACATTAAAGGAACTGTAAACGTAGGTCTGATATTCAAACATACTGAGGATTAAAAAGATATGGCAACATGCTATGTTGACTTTGACTATACTGGGAATGGATACTAGAAAATCTCTTAGAGGGTAAATCTTAACAGTGTTCGATACTGCAATGAGTTGGAAGATCCCATCTCATATGCCTTTAGAGTAGCTGATGACGTAGATAGTGAAGATCCCACTACCTTGAAGGAAGCCCTAATGTCAAATCAAAAGGATCATTGGCTTCGAGCTATGAATGACGAAATTGAATCCCCAAAAAGAACAAAAAAACTTGGTATTTGATACCCAAGCTAAAGGACCTGAAAGTCGTGGGCTCTAAATGCATCGTTAAAAGAAAATAATGGATTCAAGGGGTTGACAAACAAAGATACAATGCTAGACTAGTAGCAAAAGGCTTTGCTCAAGTCGAAGGAATTGACTACCATGAAATCTTTTCCCCAATGGTCAAACATAGATCAATTAGAACAATTCTCTCCGTAGTTGCAAAGGACGATTTAGAGTTAGAACAACTCGATGTTAAAACTGCTTTTTTGCATGGAAAATTGGATGATATACGTGACTCAACCTGAAACTTTTGAAGTGCATTCCGATGTACCGTTAGAAGGTCAAAATATACGGTCTTAGACAAGCTCCTAGACAATGATATAGAAGGTTTGATGAGTTTATGAGTCATGTTATGGGTTCAAAAGAAGCAATTATGATTGGTGTGTTATACCTAAAGATGTTGCCTACCGCAAAGAGTATGTATCTGCTTCTATATGTAGATGACATGCTTCTAACATGTCATGAAATAGCTGAAATTAAGAAGTTAAAGATCCAACTTAACCAAGAGTTTGAGATGAAGGACCTTGGACCAGCCAATAAAGTCTTAGGAATGGAGATAGTAAGAAATAGAATGGAACGAAAGCTATTCCTAACCTAGAAAGGCTATCTCCAGAAAGTCCTACAGAGGTTTAATATGTATGATTGCAAACCTGTGCGATACCATATAGCTCAACACTTCAGATTATCCATTTGCTCAAGCACCTAAGACTAAAGAAGAAAGGCAAGATATGACCAATGTCCCTTATGTAAGCACAATAGGAAGTTTAATGTATGCCATGGTATGTTTTAGACCTGATATAGCACACGATGTAAGCCTTGTGAGTAGATTTATGGCTAATCCTGGAAGAGAACATTGGCTTGCAGTGAAATGGCTCTTAAGGTACATTAAAGGAACTGTGAACATAGATCTGAGATTGTCTTACCAAAAAAAAACATAGATATGATATTCAAACATACAGAGGATCAAAGAGATAAGGCAACATGCTATGTTGACTCAGACTATGCTGCGAGTGTGGATACTATAAATCTCTTACATGGTATATCTTTATAGTGTTTGGTAATGTATTGAGTTGGAAGGCAATGCTTCAACCCGTAGTTGCCCTATCCACCATGACCGAAGCGGAATATATGACTGTCACGAAAGCCGTTAAGGAAGCCAAATGGATGAAAGGTTTTCTCGATGAACTTGGATATGAACATAAGGCTTTGGCAGTATATTGTGACAGTCAAAGTGTCGTTCACTTGTCTGAACATCAAGTATTCCATGAAAGGTCGAAACACATTGATATCAGACCTCACTTCACGAGGGAAGAAATCGAAACTGGTGAAGTTCTTGTATCCAAGATAAGTACACATGATAATCCAACGGATGTTTGTACTAAGGTGATACCAAGTAACAAGTTCAATCATTGTCTGAAATTGGTTGGACTTGCTAGTGATGTGAAGCCAAGAGTAAATGGCCAGGGGAGACACTATCGGAAAGATTCAAATTGACAACAAGGTGGAGAATTGTAAATCTTGTGTTAACAATTTAATCCAAGTCAATGTACTGATTAAGCGATGTATTTTTTATAGCAAATGATAAAACTGGTTAGTGAGCTGAATGATCAAAACAAGAACACATCACTAGGCTTGAAGTGGTTGAGGCGGTTATCAAGAAATCCAGCTGGAAGTTGAGTCAAAGGCTAACCGTTAAAGAGCAGTTATTCTCTGCAGGTGCTAACTTACAGGAACTGGACGTGTGGCTTCACTATATAAGGCTTGGAGTAGTGATTAATAAAGAGGACTTGATACAGATTGATCACAAGAAAATACATACACAAGATCGAAGAGAAAAGAGAAGAACATTGATTCAAGAGTGTTTTCTTTATGGTTTATAGATGAAAGCAAAAGAGTGAATTCATGTACTCTCTGTAATCGATTGTGTTGTAAACATGGACAAGAGGGACGAATGCATCTTTTCAAGACTCGTGCGCACATAAGGTATCTCGCATGCTCCTCGAACCCACTCGCCTGGCCTCGTCCCCCGATATGCAGTCCGTCAATACGACAGACCACGACAGGGAAATGCATAAATAACTCATTTCTGTTGTTGGATTTGTATTTCGAAAGGAATTCAGTAGAAATGTCGTCAATTTCTTTACTGCTTTAGTGTTTATGCTTGTGCTTGTTCTTGTGATTGATTTCTGGGCTAGTGTCGATCATTGAGTAAAGATTGCCAAGAACTGAATATTATCTAGAGTGTGTTCGAGTAACAAAGACATAACATATACAAATAATAATATATGAGGGGCAAGTAGGGGTGTAAACAAACCGAATCTAGTCGAATATGCAGAAAAATTTAAGGTTCGAATTCGGTTCGAAATGGTTATATTCGAGCTCGAGTTCGAATAGTTTTAAAAATTTAGCTCGAGTTCGGCTCGATCGAATCAATGTTCAAGTTCGAGTTCGGGTCGAAAATATTCAAACATGTTCGCGAGCTATTCGAACTTGGCTCGAAAATTAATACCCAAAAGGTTCGAATATATTTACTTAATATATACTTATAATAATAAAATATTGCATTTTGCGAGCGGCTCGCGAACTATCGAACAAAGTAATTTAGGCTCGAGTTCGACTCGAAAAAAGTTCGAACATTTTCGAGTTCGGCTAGAATTCGAGAATTTCGAATACGAATCAAATAGTTTTTGAGCCCCCTCGAAAAGTTCGTGAATATGTTCGATTCACACCCTTAAAGGATAGGGATCGACCTTTTGGTCCAACCTACTTGAACCAAAGTTCAATTACCACGTTACACCTTCAATTATTTGCACATAAAAGAATATCCTTAGGGTTCTTGATTCATCATTCCAGCTCATCAGTGTGGTTGCATCAGACATCGACACGTGGTAGAAATTACATTAAAGTGCTGCAATTATGCGCTCCTAATAATGAGTTTGAATTAAGTACTGTTTAATTTAATTAATCATTTCCAATATCAATTTTCATATTTATACATTATTATTCAAACTTTCCACCTAACATTACTTAATCCAATTTCTAACATAAAACAAAATAAAAAAAAATTTACAATTACCACCTTACTTTACAAAGAAAAAATATTGTATATGCACGCAATGCATGCGAGAAGTACTAGTTACATTTCTGGGCAAATTTCGGGCCGGAATCAGAAAGAGTAAGTTTTTTCGTTCAGTCTAGCAAAAAAAATCTATTTCAACTAGGTCCATTTCGCAACAAAAAGACAAAATTACCCCACTACTATATGATGTCTCCTTCTTCCTCAAACATGCGGAGACGACATTCCATAAGCCACCGTTGGCAAGAATTTGGAGATCAAGAATAAGGAGATCAGTTTCAGCATCATATCCGTTTAAGTCTCTAGATCTCGCTACAGCGAACATATCGATTCTTTTGAACGGTCCGCACTATTTGTACGAAGCATAAAGAGAAAAAAGAACACTAAAAAAAAAAACCAAATCTGTAGATTCTGAGGAGAAAGAGATTGTATTGAAACGGAACTATGTATTTTCTTTACAAAGAAATTCAAAGTTCATGGCAACTAGAGCATAGTTCTACATGTATTCAAGTTCTGTACGCGAATGACTGGAAAATATTTTTTTCAAAAAAGTGGGGTATTTCTGACTTTGAAGAATCTATGGCCACATTATTTAATATCCATGGATTCGACAACAACTTATGGGATAAATTTGAGGGGAGCAAATGCTTATGTTTGATGCAACGAAAGCAGCTGAAAGAAGATTTTATATTTGGAGTTAAATTCGGAATGAGCAACTATATACTGATACAAATTGGAAGGATATATGTGCATGTAGACGTGGTGCCTAAGGATTTTAGATGCACATGTTGGTTTATTGGTTTATGCTGAAGATGAATCAACAACATGTTCTAATGCACGATATGAGTCTATCGGTGCATGTGATTTAGATGCACCGATAGACTCTACCGGTGTTATCTCTACCGGTGCATATAAATCACATGCACCGATAGATTATGCATATTAAACTATCTCATATGTTTCTATCGGTGCATGTAAATCACATGCACCGATGGACACAGATGATACAAGTCCACCGCAGGAGAAAAAAAACAACCTCAACGCATGCATTTGAGTCTATCGGTGCATGTGATTTAGATGCACCGATAGACTCTACCGGTATTATCTCTACTGGTACATGTAAATCACATGCACCGATAGATTATGCATATTAAACTATCTCATATGTTTCTATCGGTGCATGTAAATCACATGTACCGATAGACACAGATGGTACAAGTCCATCGCAGAAAAAAAACTACCTCAATGCATATGAGTCTATCGGTGCATGTAATTTACATGCACCGATAGACTCGGTCGGTGCATGAAATTACATGCACCGACAGATTCAGTCGGTGCATGTAAAAATTAAATAATCAAAATCAAATAAAGCGATTGTAGTTATGGTCAATCAGTTGCTGGATCCATCTTCATCTAATCGACCCTACCCATACATATTAGTCGCGATCAAGTGGATATTATCATCCACAAATATTGGGTTTTTTGAATCTGTATTAAGAATTTGACAAAAGAGCGGATATCTGTACCAACAAGGCAACAACTCATTTGCCATTTAAATTTGTTTTTGATTTAGATTATATTTGCAGCATTTTGAGATTTTTCATTTGATTGTGAAATTTAAAAATTTCTTGTGAAATTTAAATATTTCTTCATGCGAGCAATGACTACGGGCCTAAACCAAATAGGAATTGAGATTCAGATGAATTGAGTTTGATTTAGTTTCTTGATCATGTAGGCAACATATGTTTCTGTTAATGGATATTTACTTATCGATACCTATTTCGTCGGAACTTGATTCTCAAACGAAGCTATTTTGTGGCATCTTCGAGGATGAATTGTTCTGTAAAACTGATTTATATCTCGTGCTTCTCTAAATGAGTAATCGGGCAGTGGATTAGGGTTCTTGATAATAAAAAAAAAGGATATTTTTCTCATAATTAATGGACTAATTTGATTAGGGTTTCAAAAAATGGACTTAGTTGAAAGAACTTTCTTGTAACATGTATTTAGTTGTTAAGAAAATATTTTGGGTGATTTAGTTGAAAGAACTTTTGGGAGTTGGTACCTTCTTGTAATTTTCTCTACATTTATTATTATTTCAGAAATTTAGCCCATTAAATCGGGAAATTCTTGTATGGACCGAGTCAACCATACACCAACACACATAAATATATATATCTATATGTATGCATATGTCATGTTTGTGTATATCAGAACCCGATCTATACAAAAATTTCCCTGTTAACTCCGACCCAAAGGATCCAACTTTGAACCTTTTTGAGGCCTTGATACTAAACTTGATCCCCCTTTATAGTCCTAAAGGCCCCGATCGAGCCATCTCCTAAGGCCCGAAAGGTCCAACTCGAGCCCATTATTCTAAATCCTTCATGATCAAAATTAATCCCATTATTTCAAGGCTTATGACCCAATCCATTTATCTATGTTAGAATAAATCATGCTTAACGTGATATATGCCCAACTATATAATATAATGACAATAAGGTCTTGATCAATGTAAGAGGTTCGTGTACGATTCCTATCTCCTCCCATGATTTTTTTAATACAAAAAACTATATAATACAATGATCAATCATGTTGCATTTATTTAACTTAAGAATATCAATTCCATTACAATAGAGCCATAAGACTGCATCCATAACCTGTTCTTTAATATTTATATCATATAGAAGATAAAATTGAAGAGGATATTCTGACAAAGTGTTTGGAGAAGATCAGAGACTGACGTATGTGTTCGACCCGACTTGATTCTCTCTATTATTCATGTAGCCTACACAAATTTATTGATTAACAGTTTAGTTGTTGTATAGAAAATAAATATTAGGTCAACTAATTTTATTTTTGAAATTGGTAAAAAATAATTTTAATGTTAAAAATAGTCTGAAAATAAAATATCCGTAATCTCAGCTTGTTCATGAGCCGGATTTGACCGGATTCAACCGGTCCCGAATTCCATAAGAGGGGAACCAGACAAATTCGGTTCCGAAATGGATTGGTCATGTTCCGGAAATCCGATTTGGAACCCTTGATCCAATAGTCCGGATTGGGTTCGGATTGTACCGGTTTCAATCGGAACATGTTAGGCGATCGATAGCCATTCTCGACGATCGATCGCCAATGCACCCTTTTTTTTAAGTTACGACCTTTAGCGATAGATCGCCAAGAATCTGGGGATCGATCGTCAAACCTATTTATTATTATTATTATTATTATTATTTTTCAGATTTTACGTTCAACCCAAATAGTAAAGGAACAATACATAGTTTATTGAATATGGAAAACAACGTAAAAGTTACATCATTTGAAATTTATAAAAAAATACATTATTCATCATAATTGCTTCGTATAGTCTTGGCCATTTCTTCTTATTCTTCGGAACTTTCATTGCCGAACTCGTCGACTCCTCATTGTCTCTTATTTATTCTCTCAGTATCGAACTCTTCTTTGGACTGCTTGTCTTGCGTTTGCTTTCAACCACTCTAGTACGCCAAAATTTTAACCTGTAATGAACATTTGACCCAGGAAGAACTGCAACTCATTTTAAGAGGTAGATGACACTCTGCTTCCTCTCTGCTTCTTTCTTCCATGGCTCCCTGACAGATTAATCACTCCTCTTCATGACTGAGTATCGTCTTCTTCTTCTCCTCCTCCTACACGTACGATGAGCTTTGTCCCTATTCACTATGGTCAATACAAACATATTTTGAAGAGAATGCATGATTGACGTCTTTTGATCGTCAACATCATTATCCAAAAAATTAGTGTAATATTCAAAAAGTGTATCGAAAGATCCCACACATTGACTTGGGTCCAACAGTGTAGATATACAGTGCACGTGTGTAATTTGTTCCCATTATTTTTTTAAAATTTTCCTCCATATGATAAACGAATGACGACAATTCAATCATCTCTAAATTCAATAAATTTACAAAACATTTTAAATACAAGTGGAAGATAATAATGAAAAGTATGATAATAAACACCGAAGAAACGATCTGTTGCTTATTTAAAAATTGATAACAAAGCAGTTAAATTATTAATAAAATACAAATCCTGATAAGAAATTAAATTTATAGTTGTAATTTAAAAAAAATATTAAAAATAAAAAAATTATCCAACGACCATATAGCCGTTGGTCAATCTCTGCCTGGTGCCAACAGCTATATAGCTGTTGGTCACCAGGATTAAAGCAAATTTTTAATTTTTTAAATTTTTTTTACTGATTTCGGTTTGGAACTCGAATCGGGAACGGTGAAATCGGAATCGGCGGATTGCCGATTCTGAAACATCAGAACCAGTCCGACCTGGTAAATATCAGGTCGGATACCGGTTTGGAACCGGGTTAACCGGTTCCAATTCCAAACTGGATTTAATCAGCCTGGTTGTGAATCAGATCCGTTAACCCGGTCCCATAAGCAGTGTGACCGCAATCCCAAGATTTCTACGAAAATTTCAACAAACTAAATGAACCAGATTAAGCCACGTCTTTTAAATATCAATATGTATTATATGATTTGATTTAAATGGCACTAAACAGCACACATGGAACGCTTTCTTCCATGCATCCAAGCCATTCTTATGTTACGTTTTTTATCGAGGCTCCAGACCAAGGCATTTTTTCAAAAAAAAAAAAACAGTAGTTGAAAATTGTAGATTTTAATGCTTTATTCCTACCTAAAATGATGCTAGGCATTTGTATTCTCCCTTGCTCACGAGACCAGCTCCAGATGATTTAAAATCCTGGTTCCACCCCTGTACACACTAGAGTTTATGCATACATATTTTACTTTTTAAATTTACTAACGGATCCTTGAAAATATAATGGTGCACATTAGTCTTTTCGTTATATAAAAAGGCAAATTTTGGAATGGTACTCATCCCAAAAAATTTATTCGACTTATTCCAGCAGTCCATTTTCAGAAGAAATGACATCGCTCTTCTTTCCCCAAATAACTCGCAATCCTATTTTTGTTCTCATCAATGTGTTTCCATCTTTGGCTTCTCCACACTGTACGAAATTTCCACCAATTTCGTTCAAGTGCTTCTGCTTATGCATGCGCGATCTGCATGTGGACTCCCTATTTGAGAGCGAGAGAGCAAGTTATAAAGAGAACGATGGCCAAGCTGACTTGGTAACACTAATTTGTGCATTTTAAGTACATAAAGACAGTGCGGTGGACATGAGTATACATAAATAAGAAAATACCAGTGTTTTGAAAATCGGATCGGATCGATCGGCTCAACCGGTATTCGGTGCTTGATCCGGTCTGGTTGAACCTCTAAAACCGACATACTAAAAAATCGGTAGGAACCGGATTGAAACCGGTCAAAAACCGGTTCAACCGGTGAATCGTTCGACTGGTTGAACCAGTTGTTTCTTCATTTTTCTTTCTTTTTTAAAAATTTTTATTTTTATTTTTTTGTTAAAATTATAAATCAATTTTTTAGAATAAAAATATATTATATATAGTATATTGTTATTGCAATAATTACAAAATAATACTTAATATATATATCAAAAAATCCATAAAGGTGCCTTGTATATTATATATAAATATGTTAGTTTCAGCTAAATTATAAAAAAAATGTGAATCATTTCAAATTTTTTAAATATTTTGTTATGATTTTGGGGCATTGTTATTTTTTGCATTTGTTTGTTATTTTGAGATGTTTTATTCCTTTTCTTTTATGTTGGTAATTTGGTTTGATCTGATTTTTTAAATTTGACATGTTATGTTGGTGTATTGATATTTGTTTTGTTGTGAACAACATGAAACTATAGCAAATACATAACATATATTTTATAAAAATTAAACTGGATATTACATGATGATGACGACATCATCGGTTGAACCAGTGGTTCAACCAATTTAACAGATCGAACATGTAACTAATAAGTGTTAGCATAAAATACCCAGCAAGCCAAACGTTGGCCCGATGGGCTTTATGAGCCCTAGCCCATTAGCTGTCTCATGAACACTATAAATATAAGGTTCACTCTAGGGTTAACCTAGACCATTCAATACACTTCATCTCATGGAACAGCCGCCATCACACTAGCACTGGTGCCGGCTTGTAGATATGGTCAGGTTGATTGGACTCGAGGGACTACCGCTATCAGATTCACGTCGGTGAACGGTAATCTCTTTTCGTGCATTTATATTTGATATTTGCATGTTTATATATGAATCAGGCGCGATCGACCGTCCCCGGGTCAGATCTGTTTATTGTATTATTTCCGCTGCGTTTTGGATCTGGCGCCGGGGTACGGAAACCCAACAGTGGTATCAGAGCCAGGTTGCGTTTTGATTCATGTATTTGATAATTAATTTTGTTAGATCGTTTCCAATCGATCCTAATCGTGTTTGAGTTTTCAGAAATTTTTGAATCCGGAAAAACAAAGAAATTTTTTAAAAAAAAAAAAAAAAGTACAATTGTGAACGTTCGAAATTTTCATCGATTTGGCCGCACTGACCGCGAGCAAGCTGGGTTGCACGGCGGCGGCGGCGGCGCTGCGGAGGCGGCAGCGCAGGGGACGCGGCAGTGTACGCGGTGCGGAGAAGTGTTCGTCATTCTGTGTGCGGCCACAACCCTGGGTTCAGGAGGGTTTCGCGACGGGAATTCTGCTGAGAATCGATGCGGACGATTTTGTTCGATCAGTTTTCCTCCACCTCCTTGCGCCGAGTTGCTGGATGACGATTCGACATGCGCACGGATCCGGAATGGACAAGGTGAAGGCGGCGCGCGAGCTAGGGTTTCTGAAACCCTAGCCGCCGCTGCCTTGAGGAAGAAGATGAACAGTAACTCAACCCTAATTTTCGAATTTTAAAAAAAAAAAAAAAAAAATTATTTTTATTAAATCCGAAAATAGGGTATTTTGAGTTGAAATTGATTTTCTAATTTTGGATCCAAATTGTTTGGAGTCCATAAATTATTTTGGATCTTTTTAGATGTTTTATCCGGATATTATTTTTGAAATAATAAATCATAATACTTAATTTATTAAAAATGTGATTTTTAATTTATTAAATGTAAAATGGAGATTTTACAATTAGTTGAAAATTTAATTAATTGAAAATTGAATGAAAATGTTTCATTTAATTTGTTAATTTTATTTTTTGGCTAATATTATGATTTGAGGTAAAATAGTGATTTTACCAAGTAATTGAAATTTAATTAATTAGAAATTAAATGAAAGTGTTTCATTTAGTTTGTTAATTTTATTTTCGATTAATATGATTTAAAGGTAAAATAGAGATTTTACCAATTATTTGAAATTTAATTAATTAGAAATTAAATAAAATGATTTTATTTAATTTGTTAATTTTATTTTCAATTAATGATGCGATTAGTGGGGAAACGATAGAATAAATTAATTATTGTGCTCTAATTACATGTGATGTGATTAGTACAATTACATGTGATGTAATTGATTAGTTTAATGTTTAATTACATATGTTGTGATTGCATGATGGATGATTACGGGCCTTGACCAATGTGTTTAGGTGAATGTTTAGGTTTTTATTGTTTCATTATAATTGTGTTTTTGGTTATCAGGCCTGCGAGCCTGCTCTCTCTATTTTCTGATGTATCCCACCCCGGATTTGTATCTCTATTCTCTTGTTTGCACGATTTAAATGTAAAAGCATTAGAATTAGTGGGAGATCGAGATTGAAGATGGAGCATCAAGAATCAAGACATGTATAATGGAAGCAAAAATGTAATAGGATTGCATTACATACCTGCATCACCTTAGACAGACTTGTGATCCACGTATGGCTCACGTGGATCAATTAGGAAAAGGCCGTAATCGTCTATATTTATTTTTATTATGCATATGATGTATGATGAATGTTTGTTTGTATGTTTTATTAGTACATATGACTGCATGAATAAAACATAGTTGCATGAATCCGGCAAACAAACAAACGAGTACTTGATGAGATTTGAAAATTATTAAATCCCTCTTTTGAATATGATTCAAAACTTTTAATATCAAACTGCTAAGGGAGCTCAAAAGGGTTTGTTGCTTCCTGTCTTCCATCAACAGTTAAGCCATGAGACGCTACTTGTGTCATATTGCCTTACTCACCCACGTGGGGGGCATCTGGCATGGGAAAGCTGTGCGTTTAACTGCCACTTAATTAAGGGTGTGGTTATGTTAACCTTCTAGATTACTCACCCACGTGGGGTCTTTTGGGCGTGACATTTCCATCCGTGGGATGGGTTAGTTTGACGTGAGAAGGCATAATTGTCCTACCCACGTAGGGTTATGCCAATCGCGAGACAAATATCTTGGGGGTTGTATATGATGCAATTGTGATCTACCTTTAGTATCATGAAGCCGGTGGGCCCACGTCCGGGGTTTTCATGAGCTAGTTGGACTCCAAGCCCACTAAGAAAATATGATTTTCCGTTCATTTGTCATGAGGGTGATGAATTCGAAAAATTTAGTGGGAGCATTCAATAACTAAAGTCCATAGTTTTTGAATTAATTAATAATCAAACGGTTTGCATATATTTTCTGTTTATTCTCAGTATTGTGATTGCCGTGAATCCGATTGCATCAATTCTCGATACAAACAAAGTAACCGTACCAAATTATTCTGTTTGACTATTAATTTTAAAATAGTGCTTGCTTCTAAAAAGATTGCTATATACCCTTGGTGGGAGCCTCCTGTTGAAGTGTCTCCCGGTTCGTCTCATGAAGAGATTGCCACACTTGAGAAGTGATGGGACGATAATCTCTAGACTAGGTGCTATATGATAGCATCAATATCACCAATGAGTTTCAACACAGATATGAGAAATTCGTTCACATTGCTGATATTTTCCAACACCTACAAATGTTGTTTGGTGAACGAACGCGATTACTGAGACTCGCGATTTCAAAAGAGCTATTTTCATTTCACATGCGAGATGGGGCTTCGGTCTATGAGCATGGTGTAAGAAAAATATCTCTTGTTGAGAAATTGGAAAATCTGAATGTGACAAATCCTCATTAACTGGCTATAGATTTGATCTTATAGTCAAAATGTTGGAAACTCATGGGTCCTTGATTCAAAAGGAGAAATGTGTTCTTCTTGTTCTTCTACCAATGGTAGGAAGAGTTCAAGGATAAAGAAGAGGAAGGGAAATTGTTCCCAACCTCAAAAGACGAAAAAAAAAAAAGTGTTCTTCTTGTTCTTCTACCAATGGTAGGAAGAGTTCAAGGATAAAGAAGAGGAAGGGAAATTGTTCCCAACCTCAAAAGACGAAAAAGGGTATAGTAGCAACTAAGAAAGGAGAGACATCTATGTTTTCACTGCTGGTCACTGGCGCAAAATTGTAAGGAATACCTATACTAGAAGCGTTCTAGAAATGGTATGTTATAAATTAAAATTAAATGTTTCTATTGGTTCTACTTTCTTGGTATATGATGCCAGTTGTGCTCGCATTTTTGCAAAGAGTTGCATGTGATGTGAAGAAGTAGAGAGCCATAGGAAGGTGAAACCTACCTGAGGCTAAGCATTGTAGCAAGAGTTGTTGCAAAGGCTGTTTGAAACATTTATTTAATAGAAAATCTTGAACCGGTTAGGAACTGGTTTGAGCAATTATTTATTTGCTCTAGATTTAGTCATGAACATTGTTCCTATTTTGATAGAGAATGATATTCTTTTAAATATGCGAATGTGATTTGCAGTATTTTTTAAGAATGCACGTTTTATTGAATCTGGTGAACTTATGAATGATTAGTATGATTATATTCAAAGAATATAAAAGAATGATAACTTAAATCCAACATATATATAGCATGTGTTGAATGTTCATTGAATTTGATTCATATGGACGTAAGTGGAGCACTAAATGTTAGTGCAAGATGATGTTGAGTTATCTTAAAGAAAATGTGATTCTCTCTGAATAACTCTCTAAAGTTACATATTTGTTGAATATAATTCATACCAATGCAGTGACCAAAACTCCATATACGATATGGACTGAAAAATAATCCAAATTTTAATTTTGAGGTTGTTCTGCTTATGTGAAGCAGCCAGTGGGAGATAAGTTGGATAGTCGATCCATCTTATGTTATTTTGTGGAAATTTATATTATAATTTGCAGGCAAAGAGTTTGTTTCGCAAGTGCAATCTTTCTGGAGAAAATGTTTCTATTAAAAAGGATGACAAAATAATATAACTTGAAAGGGTTCAAGAACCACAAAACACTAGAAAAGTGAAAACAGTGAAATTAATTTAGTCAATCACAACCTTTGATTTACACATACCAAGGAGATTTGAAAATGTTTCAAGAGCTCCTGATAGAATGAATCCACTCCTTGAAAGTAGTCAAGAAATAGACCATGGATATGATCCTTGGACTTTCAAGGAGGCGATGTCAGATATTGATTCGTGACATTGGCAAGATGCCATGAAATCTTAAATGGACTCCATGTACTCCAATAAGGTATGGGCCTTAGTAGATCATCTTTGGGAATTGTTCTCATTGGCTGCATGGATTTACAAGTGAAAGCTTGGAGTGGATGGGAAGGTAGTGACCTTCAAAGCTTGACTGGTGAGAAACGGTTATTCTCATAGGCAAAGAGTTGTTTATGAGAAAATTTTCATTGGTTATGATGCTATAGTCTATTTAGATTTTATTAGTTATATCTTTATATTATGAATATGAGATATGAGTAATGGATGTGAACACTACATTTCTCAGTAGTGGCATTGAGGTAGAAATGTAGCAGCCAAATGTGTTTACAACTTCTTGGAGTGAGAAAAATGTTTTCAAACTCCAGAGGTCCATTTATGGGCCTAAGAAGGCATCTCGAAGTTTGAGCTTCCGTTTTGATAACATCATCAAAGTGTTTGGTTTTGTTAAAAATCCGGAAGTGACATGTGTATGCAAAAGGGTTAGTGGGAGCATGGTTACATTTGTGATGCTTTAAGTCGATTATATCATGCTCATTGTGAATGGTATTGGATTAATCAATTAAAGCATGATTATCTACTAATTTCTCCATGTAAGATTGGGAGAAGCGTCATACGTGCTTAGCATAATGATCTATAGGGATAGATCTAAAGGATGCTTGAGATCTCTCAATCTACGTACATAAACACTGTGCTAAAAGGGTTTAGCATAGAATAGTCAAAAATGAGTTACTTCATAATATGTCATAGTATTCATCTCTCGAGTCAATGGGTCTTAAGATTGATGAGGAGAGTGAAAAGATGACATTGGTACCTTATATTTCTACTTTTAATAGCATATTGTATGCTATGGTATGTACTTGGCCTGATCTATATTCTTAGAGTAATGGGCAGACATCAAACAGATCCCGGTGAAGGTCACTGGAAAACTGTGAAAATAATCCTCAAGTTCTTATGAAGAATTTATGATATGTTCATGGTTTTTGGATCTGTAAGTGGAGAAATAAAAGTTGAAGGCTAAGCTGATGCTAGTTTTTAATTTGGATGTAGATGATACCATATCGATGTTCGGATTTGTATTTAAGCTCAGTGATTGTGATGTCTCTTGGAAACGTTCCAAACAAGACACCACATTGGATTCTACCACTGAAGTTGAATACATTGCAGCATAAGATGCAGCAAAGAGGCAGTTTGGATAAGAAATTTCATCCAAGAGTTGGGTGTAATTTCTAGTGCAGTTGACACAGTCTCTGTGTACTGTGACAACATTTGAGCTATTATGAATAGCCAAGATCTCATCAGGATCCAAACATATATTGAGAAAATACTATCTAATGAGAGAGATGGTAGACGCGACATTTTTATCGAGAGAATCGCTTCAACAGAAAAATATAGTGAATCCACTGACAAAGCATTTACAATGATTGGTGTCTGTTAGACATCTTGGGAAGATGGTCTTAAGACACATGAGTAGTTGGTTTTGGGAAAGTGAAAGATATTGTTGTCATACATGATTAAGTAAATCAATAATTGATTGATTGTATCTGTAATCTTATTATGACAAATCTTTGTTTGAATATTAATATTTATGGCACTTCTTCATCTATTTACCCATGCATCTTGATGCATTGATGAAGTCCTTGAGATTGCTATAGTCCATAGAATGTGGTTACGCATATGATGGTGACCATGAAATACATTCTCGACTGTAATTTCTAAATGTTCCTGGTCGATGAGCATTCGAGAATGGGATATCGATATATGCTCGTTAGAGACTGGTATTCATGATGTGTCTAGTGTAGTGCGCCGCGTTTCATCGGCGTTGGCTTGGAGAAGTCAGCACACATGAATAGGTGCTCATTAGGAATGAGTTCACTGAACGACCCTACTCGGAATTCTATAAGTGGTTACCATTTGTCGAGTATAGAATTTCTAGTCATAGTTGTGCACCATTACTCCTCTTGACCCGAGGCGTCATCGAGGTCTTGATAGATAGCTGTGTACTTTGATTTAATGACTGATCACATGTGGGTCATAAAGTCATTATTTTGAGTATTCAGTGATGCTGTCAGAGGCCTATGATTGTCGTTGGGGATTCACCACTGGTCTTGATGAACCAGGATGTCCTATGTGTTTTTCTATATATGATTCGAGAAATCTCTGGCCAGAGTGGGTAGTGCTTGTGAAAAATGAGTTTTTCATATACGCACACAATGAATCATATAACGTGAAACAAATACATAGTTATTGAATCATAAGGGGCCTCGACCGACCAATGCCCTAGATTCAATCGGGACATATTGAGTGAAAGGAATGTACTGCACGCTAACTATGGCTGACAGGTTCTCGTACGTTGCTAGTCATTTGTATCTAGGTCTTCGTGAAGCGCAGATGCTAGGCGCTACCCACGATCGGTAGGTTGTTGCTGGAATTATATTTCCGTTATTGTCTATTAAAGGAGTTTAATTGACAATTGGGCATTCAGGGTAAGCCCAAGAAGTTGTTTGACTTCTAAAATCACAAAAAAAATCCTACTGCTATGATACACTTGAGCCTCGCTGGGTCACAATCAACCGGCCGCCGATCTATCGATGAGAATTGAGACTTAAAGGTTAATTGCTCAAATTGAGTGATTTAGTATAGATGAATTTAATTTTTGAAAGCTCCCCATTCTAGTGGAGTTTCTATATTTGAAAGTGTTTCATCTATAGAAAGTTCTAAAATTAAATCATTTGATATATTTATGTTTCATAATTATGTACAATGGTTGTACATCAAGTTATTCAATTGGATTGACTTACTTGGATTATGATTTTATTGTTTTGTGTTGGCTTTTGGGCAAGTGGGAGATTGTTAGCATAAAATACCCAGCAAGCCAAACGTTGGCCCGATGGGCTTTATGAGCCCTAGCCCATTAGCTGTCTCATGAACACTATAAATATAAGGTTCACTCTAGGGTTAACCTAGACCATTCAATACACTTCATCTCATGGAACAGCCGCCATCACACTAGCACTGGTGCCGGCTTGTAGATATGGTCAGGTTGATTGGACTCGAGGGACTACCGCTATCAGATTCACGTCGGTGAACGGTAATCTCTTTTCGTGCATTTATATTTGATATTTGCATGTTTATATATGAATCAGGCGCGATCGACCGTCCCCGGGTCAGATCTGTTTATTGTATTATTTCCGCTGCGTTTTGGATCTGGCGCCGGGGTACGGAAACCCAACAATAAGAACACCGATTTCATATCCGTCCGATTTTGAAAACAATGGAAAATTTTCTCTAAAAACCCAGTTGTGTCATGGTCTTTCAAGTAAATAAGGATCTATCCATGAAGTTCGCGAAAAGTCAAGTTATATCGTAAATCATTGACCCATGACAAAATATGAATAATTATAACGATCAAAGTTTAAATATTTATTAATTTTTGATCTCTAATTTGAACAATAATAGATAGATTCATATATAATAACTGCATTATAAAATCACTTTCTGTTGAGATTTGTCCAACATTGAGAAATTACAAGTTTTGTGAGCTCCTTATAAAATTATATGGGCTACTCTACTCATTGCCAATTGGTTTTGAGTTGGAACCTCAGGTTGATTTAGTAAATTCCATATACATTGTATTATTTTATTTGATTTGACTATCATGGGTATCCTCTTCTCCATTCCATTCCAACTATATAGCAACTACCAAGGCTCTTTTCTTAGTCTTGGCTATTACTCAATAGCCTCCTTGAATATATTTGTCATAAACTCCACTGTTAACACGGCGTAACTCATCAACCATTTATCATTTTCAAGTTCAAACTTGACTTTTGTAGGAAAATTCGATGCCACCGTTAGGGTTAGGTATCAGGAGTTAACACAGCGGAACTCATGAACTACGTATTTTTCAAGTTCAAACTTGACTTTTGTATAGAAATCGGTGCCACCCTCTAAGGTTTTACCTAATCTTAACGGTGGATCCAACTGCCCAAAATCATTTTGGGCTGTGGTTCCCACATAAAAAAGTGTGGAACACATTATTCCAAATGATTTTTTAGCCGATACTGCAGTCAGGATATTACACTGACTGACTGTAATATCGAATTTACCACTTTTGAACATATATGGTCTCTTTTTCCTGTTATTTTTTATCGAAGAGGAATAGAAGTATTTTTTGCGCATAGCGCGACTCGAATTCGAGTCTTCTCGGAGAGATGAGTTTCAACCACTCCGACTAAGGCGGAAGCTCTACATATATATAGTTTCGGAATTACTGCACTACCATCTTGATTAATTTAACATATTACAAGTCAGTTAAACTAGATGATAAAGGAATTCAAGATATTGTAATTGTAGTTGAAAACAATTTTTTTAAAAAAATAAGATTCAAACTCATATCTTTAATCGAATTTTGATCTTCAAATTTCTTCAATGATGCAATAATGTTAACGAGTCAATTAAAGTGACATAATAATTAAAGCATGCAAGCATCTATTAAAGTATAATATTCAAAGTACATTGTCCCTAAACTCATTCAATAATTCAAATATCTTAATTAATTACTGATATTATTAATTATTAATTATCATACAAACCACCATATAAAATATTACAAGTATCCAAACTAACCTATATTTCTTCGAATTTTTTTTATCAAATTCTAAGCAAAAAAATACTGAGTTCTGGCCCGCCATTACCGTCGGGATTCAACATGTAAAAAGCTTCCGAGTCACGACTCCCCACGACTCGCTCAAATCGTGCCCTCATGTAAATCAACTCACCTTCCCACGAGACGCCTTTCCGGCCGTCATCCACAACCGGGATCACTCCTGCCCCCACCGAGACGCTCTGCACCGTGCTCAATACGTGCCAGTCCGATTCCGTGCACATTCTCGACAGCGCATGGCCGCACTTCCTCCCATTGCAGTACATAGTCCACACTGGCTCGCAAAACAGGCGCACCGCGGATCTTCCTCCTCCACGCGAGGGAGGTGGGCTTTTCTCGCACTCCAAGGCGATCCTCACCAGTCCGGAGGACATTTCTTTCACGAGCGCCGATGTAGAAACCGCGAATTCGATTATCAGAACTGGCTCGGACCGAGGGTCTTCCTGTACGGAGAAGCTGACGTGTCCACGGCGGTGGCCGAACAGGGTTCCGGTCACTTTCCTCCCCAGAGACGGGGTAGTGGAGAGATGGGTTTTTGGTATGGTGAGCCATTTGCATGTGGGAAGCATGATGGATGGAAACGAGATAAAAGAGAGGAGAGACCAGAAGAAGGTGGAGACACCACTGCGACTTTTGTTGAAGCGGTGGAGGACGGTGGAATCTGGGGTGACCAGAGGGCGGCGCTGGTATAACTCGTTGGAGATTTCAGGGTTTTGGGAGAACGTTGATTTGACGTAGTTTGCAGGGATGATCTTGCTGGTGCTTGTGCAGCTAAAGTTTTTTGGAACAACTCGTTCATCTCTCATATTTCTGAATTTACAAATTACACAAATATAATTCAAGGAATTGAAAGCATGTGATCAAAGGTGAGATGCTGAAATTATGAAAAAAAGTTGGAAATTAAGGAAGAGGCATAATGAATTGATGCTAAATTTTTGGAGATCAGGAAGAATATAGTTAATCTTAATTTCAGAAGAAATAAAAGGGTGGTTCGGGGGGAGGATATATGTAAAGGAAAATGGTGACAAGGTTGTGTTTTGAGGAGGTAACATTATATATACGAGCGAGGATGTACACATGTTATATCTATAATCTCATTCGGTTCATCATAACTCAAAAAAAATCTTGTTTCAGATTTAAAATTTAAAATAGTGGAGATAAAACAAACGTGATGGTGTAAGACATAAAATTCATTGGCGATTTTCAACGAAAAACGGGAGTAGTTAAGATGGAGAGTGGGTTGAGGAGTTAGATAATACGAAACTATAAACATGTGTAATAATAATAAAAAATTTCAAGAAAAGTGTGGAAGAAAAAAAGATATCGAAATGATGAAAATGTAAGAAAAAGAATCGAACATTGGCTCGAGTATTTTCTCTACCTCTTACTTACCCTGGTGCCAATGAGGTTTTTTATTTAAGAGAATAAAGAGACTATGCAATAATAAGATCTTACTTCGGACGAACTGTAGTCTTTTTCTATCCGTGAAGATCCCAACTATTAGTTACAAACACTTTCGACAAGCATTTGAGGGTTCAAGTTTTTCCAACCCCTTTTCATCAATATAGACATTTTTTGGTTTTTTTTAAAAAAACTTCATAAAAATGAGGTCATATGATATCTTCAACCCCTATTATATTTTTTACCACTCAATTTTTTCTTTCAAAAAATATATTTATTGGTGATGGCCCCTCAAGCCACTATCACAATGCTACACGTGCATAGCTTCCTGGACAATGATTTCTCCCTGGTATGGCCCTCAAAATTATTATCACACCCTTTTATCATTTTTATAATGATTTGTAATTCCTAATAATAAATATATTTATAATTTTTTTTTCGTGTCTTCAACTTTTATTATAATATATAGTTTATTTACACTAAATTGCATCACAATCAATTTAGTGCCATGACTTTATACTTCATTCTGAATTATTCAACAAATTTTAATTATAAATTATTTTCTAAATAAAAATATATTGAATGCTTCGGTTTATACTCCTAGCTATTAGCTGGATATATAAATAAAGTTGTACGGTCATGAGGCTATTATAAAATATTTACTCATGGGTAGGGCAAGCTCTTTTATTTTGATTCATGGTTTTTCTTGGCTATAAAGTTCATCTGAGGGAGAGATCGAGCTTCAAGAAATAGTGAACGATCATGTCGATAAATTTAGAAAATTTGACTTTCATATAAAACAATAATTACTTCAGGCGGTGATTAGAAATAAAATATTAATAAGATAATTTATGATAAATGTAGAAATTTGACTTTTATATATGACAATAATACTTCAGGCAATGACTAGAAAATAAAATATTAATATGATAATTTATGATAAATTTTCTTTCATTATCACTAAAATAATTCAGATGAAAGTGACGTTAAAATGACGTTGTTGACTACGAGGGCCGATGAAAAATAATGTTTGAGAGGCCATTTTGTCCCCAGCCATTTGGAATGGCAAACCAAAAGATGCTTAAAATTGTACTCCATCAGGGTTCGTCATTAAAATAATGTTTTTATTGTTCTTGTAGGATTTTCTCTATCAAAGTGTATCTTATATCAAAGTGTATCTTAGTAATGTAGTAACAAAATAACAATGACTTCAAAGTTTATGTCGAGCAGTCGAGACGAGATTTATAATCTCCGTCATTAAGATAATATTGTCCCGCCTTGCTGCTAAACAGTTTGCTTTGATAATTTGTCTCTCAAGATACAACGACTATGACTTGTGATATGAGCACTCCAAATCACAAGTTCTCAAACCACCAATGTTTGAAAGCACTGAAGAAATTTGACGACAAACTAAATTCTCTCAATTTTATCTTAATTTAGATGTTGATTTCGAAAAATCTATGTTTAAACAAGTGGGAAATGTCTTATTTATAGTAAACAAAGATATGTGTCCAAAAGACACCATTTAGATTCACCCTATCAAGAAAAAAAACACACCCAACATGAATGGACATACCATTCTTATCAACAGACACATGGCTCGATCGATCTGCGCCTGGTGCTCGATCGATCGAGCCCTTGATTCCAACAGACAGAATTTTTCTGTCGTGCTCGATCGATAGAGGCTTTGTGCTCGATCGATCGGGCGCCTATTTTTTTTTTTCTTTTCTTTTAATTTACTTAAAAATTCCAACAATCCTCACATGAATTAAATTAATGCATGTATGCAATTGAGTGCTTTCAACGAATTATTATGGCATCTGGAAAGATAACTTACGGCTTTGAATCTTCCGTAGTAGTATTCAATCGGATTTACTTGACTTAATAGTGAACTTATAGTCTTGAACTATTTAGTCGTTGGTGTAAACCAAGACAATTGAACCAACACCATAACAATTCTAACCTTCATATTGGTTTCTTATGGTTGTGTCCGTTTCGGCCATGGACCACGCTTGGTTTCATAAGTGCTTTCCATTCTTTGAAGCGGTCACACTTCGCACTTACGTATGTGATATCCTATAAGAGTATCCCCATATACTCCAACATATCCTAATATGTCTTAGGAATCATTAAAGGCCTTTTACATATTCTCGTACCCTTTTTTGCAGGCTACACCCCTTTATCATAGGAATGGGTTAAAGATTAATTCTCCAAGGTGTTTATTTAATCTCGTAGTTTGGTTGCCCCTTTTGAACCTAGATCTTGGGATCTCCAGTCACATAGGTTTGGTATCCACCACAAGATTTTGATTATATGGTTTAATCACATTCCCCTCGATAAACTATATACTTGATCTCTAGGAAAGCCTTTCGTGAGCGGATCCGCAATATTTTCCCTTGGCTTCACGTAGTCAATGTACATAATGTCATTTGAGATCAATTGTTTAATAGTATTGTGTCTACGATGTATATGTCTAGACTTACCATTATACATGCTACTCTGTGCCCTTCATATAACAGATTGACTATCACAATATATTTTAATTACAGGCATGGGTTTTTTCCCAACAAGGAATTTATTCCAAGAAACTTCTAAGTCATCCGGCTTCTTCTCCCGCTTTATCAAAAGCTATGAATTCAGATTCCATAGTGGATCTAGCAATACAAGTTTGCTTGGTAGATTTTCACGACACTGCAGCTCCTCCAATGGTAAACACATAACCACTTGTCGACTTGGAATCTTGCGTGTCAAATATCCAATATGCACAAATGTATCATTCCAATACAACAAGATATCTTGTATAGTGCAATCCATAATTCAGTTTGTATCTTAAATATTTAAGTACCCTCGTCAATGCCTTCTAATGATCATTGTTTGGATTGCTCGTGAATCTACTTAGTTTGCCAAACGCATATGCAATATCAAGACGTGTACAATTCATGAGATACACGAGACTTCCAATTATCTTTGAGTATTCTAATTGCATGATAGGGTCTCCTTTGTGTTTAACCAAATATAGATTCGGGTCATAAGGTGTCTTTACAGACGACGTGTCATTCGCGAGAAAATTTCTCGAGTATTTTCTCAACATAATGAGACTTGACAACACTCGTCCTTCGGATATCTCGGAGATTTTAATTCCAAGTATCGCATCAGCTTCACCCATATCTTTCATTTCAAAATGTTTTATTAACATTTTCTTTGTCGCGTTGATGATTTCTAAGTTGCTTCCCACTATGAGCAAGTATACTATTACATATGTTTTAGACGTGTTTTTCATATACACATTTGTCGCACTCGTTAATTTTGAAATCATTTGACAACACTGTTTTGTCAAATTTTTCATGCCATTGTTTCGACGCTTGCTTAAGCCCATATAATGATTTAACGAGTCTACACATATTTTTCTCTTGTCCGGGAGCCACAAACCCCTCGGGTTGTTTCATATAAATTTCCTCATCAAGTTCTCCATTGAGAAATGCTGTTTTTACTTCCATTTGATGTATCTCTAAATTTTTTAGAGCAGTGATAACAATGATCACTCTAATGGACTTAATTTTGTGACTGGTGAATATGTATCAAAGAATCAAAGCCTTCCTTTTGTCTATATCCCTTTGCCACGAGCCTCGCCTTGTACTTATCAATTGAACCATCAGACTTATATTTCCTTTTAAGAATCCATTTTCATTCTAATAATTTACTTTCGGTTGTAATGTCTACCAATTCCCACATTGGTTTTGCATTATGGATTCTATTTCGCCATTAATAGCCTCTTTCCACATAGGAGCATCGGGGCTAGATAATACGTCACTAACCGATCTTGGTTCATTCTCCAACATATATGTCATGAAGTCAGGACCATAAGTCTTAGCCACTTTGGTCCTCTTGCTACGTCGTGGCTCATCAATTTCTTTTGAGTCATCGATAGCTTCTTCAAACGTCCTTTTCTTAGGACATATTTCATTGTTTGTTTTGTAGGGAAATATTTCTTAAAAAAATACCACATTTCTTGATTACAAGATTGCACATTCATGCACATCACTTATTTCAGATTGATATGCACTATTATTGTTAGCATAACCAATAAATAACAATCTATTATTTTAGGCAATTTTCAGTTGCTTTGTTTTTGGTACTTCTACCTTAGCCAAGCACCTCCAAACTTTTAAGTATTTGTAGGAAGGTTTGTGAAATTTCCATAACTCATAAGGAGTTTCATCCTTAATTTTGTGTGGTATTTTGTGTAGAATGTAGTTGGCTGAAAGGATTGCTTCCCCCCACAAGTTTTGTGGTAATCCAGAACTTATCAACATAGCATTCGGCATCTCTTTTAGAGTACGATTTTTACGTTCAGCAATACCATTTGATTGTGGTGAATAGGGGGGCAGTGGTTTGGTGAACAATGCCATACTCAGTGCAAAATTCTTCAAACGATGTTCCATTCTCCACCTCTATCACTTCGAACATTCTTTATTTTTTTGCTAAGTTGATTTTCAACTTCATTATTGTATTGTTTAAATACTTCCAAGGCCTCGTCTTTGCTTCTTAGCAAATAAATGTAACAATATCTTATACAATCATCAATGAAAGTAATGAAGTACTTTTTCCTACCTCTAGTTTCCAAAAACTTTAGATCACATAGATTTGTATGAATTAATTCAAGATGTGTCGTAGTTCTTTCTATTGAATGGAATGACGGTTTCACTAACTTGGCCTCGACACAAGTCTCACACTTATGTTTCAAGTTAACATTCATTTGAGGCAATAAGTTTAACTTAACATTCATTTGGGGCAATAAGTTTAACTTCATTAATTTGTTAAGTGAACCATAATTCACATGACCCAAACGATCATGGCATAAATTACAAGACTCAATCAAATAAGTAAGATCATTCACTTTATTGCTTTCAAATTGATGTATAACCGTCATTACATTCATTTTGAAAAGGCTTTTCTCCATATAGCACTTTCCAACAAAAAAACACCATTTTTGGAGAGTACAATTTTTCCAGATTCTAACTAGTCTAAAACCCGCCTTGACTGAGCCAATCTGGATATCAGGTTCTTTCGGATGTCGGGAACATGTAGGACATCTACCAAAGTCAATTCCTTTCCCAAAGTCATCTTTAGAACCACATTCCTCAGTCCAACTATCGGGGATGTAGTAGAGTTTTCCATGTAGAGTTGGCGCCCACTTATTGGAGTGTATGTGGAGAACATGGCTTTGTCCGAGCACACATGTCGGGTTGCACCGGAATCGATGAACCATAGGATTGTCCACCAAGTTCGCTTCAAAGATCACATCGGTTAACATTAGATCATTCAAGTCAACCGAGATCCGATCATGTTCGGTCACATTGAATTGATCTTTTACTTTCCCACGAATGTGTTTGTTACGAGAATCCTTTGCCATGTTATTAGGTTTTCCACACTTGTAGCATTACCTTTGAACTTCTTCGCCTTTCCAATTTTGAGGCCATACCGTCAAACTTTCGCTTTGATCCGGTTGTTTGTTCAACTAGGTTAGCATTGGTTCCATTTGAAACCTACCCGCCTTCCTCTTGGAAACTTTGTTGTCCTCCTCGATTCGTATTCGAACCATAAGATCTTCAAAACTCATCTCCTTTCGTTTGTGTTTCAGATAGTTCTTGAAGTCCTTCCACATAGGAGGTAATTTTTCAATCATAGTGGCTACTTGGAATGAATCACTTATACTCATTCCCCCGCATGAATGTCATGCAAAATCACTTGTAGATCTTGCACTTGCGCCATCACAGGCTTGGAATCAACCATCTTGAATTCCAGGAACTGTCCAACTATGAATTTCTTCATGCCGGCATCCTCAGATTTGTACTTCTTTTCCAGCGATGCCCAAAGTTCATTTGCTGTTTTAACTAGACAATAAACGTTATATAATTTATTATCTAACCCATTTAGGATATAGTTCTTGCATAAGAAGTCGCTTTGATTCCATGCATCAAGTGCCGCCCTCTTTTGGATGTCAGTCTCTCCTTCTTCAACTGTAGGAGCCTTATCGGTTAAGAACATTGCCAAACTCAGTGTGGTCAAGTAAAAGAGCATCTTTTGTTGCCACCGCTTGAAGTCGTTCCCATTGAACTTTTCAGGCCTTTCACCATGATAAACATGAATCGTTGTTGCACTCGAAGAAGCTATTTGTTTTCGGTATTGTCTTAAGATTGTTGTTGTAGGATTTTCTCTATCAAAGTGTATCTTAGGAATGTAATAACAAAATAACAATAGCTTCAAAGTTTATGTCCATGCGAGATTTGTAATATCCGTCCTTAAGACAATATTGCCCCACCTTGGTGCTAACGATTTACTTTGGCGATTTGTCTCCCAAAATACAACGACTGTGACTTGTGATATGAGCACTCCAAATCACAAGTCCTCAAACCACCAAGGTTTGAAAGCACTCAATTAAGAAGAAATTGGTGAACAAACTAAATGCTCTCAATTTTATCTTAATTCAGATGTTGAACAAGTGGGAAATGTCTTATATTTAGTAAACCAAAGATATGTGTCCAATAAACACCATTTAGATGCACCCTATCAAGGAAAAAATGCACCTCAACATGAATAGACACACCATTCTTGTCAACAGATACATGGCTTGATCGATCGGCGCCTGGTGCTCGATCGATCGAGCCCTTGATTCCAACAGATGGAATTTTCCTGTCGTGCTCGATCGATCGAGGTCTTGTGCTCGATCGATCGAGCGCCTACTATTGTTTTTCTTTTCTTTTAATTTACTTCAAAATTCCAACAAGTGTAACACTGAACCAAAAAAGTAATAATTGGTATTTATGCAGACCCGAACAAGGATCATAAACGACCCTGAATCGGTCCGGAACCAGACCGTGGTCAACAGGCCGGTTAATCGGGTCAACGGTTCCAAGGGTCGGACCCGTAATCGGCCCGTCTATATGCTGGCCGGTTAAGTGTCATAATTTTGATAACCCGTGAACCGGCGGTTCAAGGTTTTATTTTAATTTTTTTTTACATTTTACATTTTTAATTTATGTTATGGTGTAGATTTGAACTTGTGGCCTTCACCTTGGATAATTAGCTGTAACCACTAATCTATAATTTATATATATTGACCAAAAAATTATATCTTATACATTTTGATTATCCGAGCTTGAATTTATTTCACGTTATTTTATGTTTAATCCATGGATGAAAAACACATTCTAATATTTTCTACCCTTTATTTCAAATTTTAATAATTTTTTTATAAAGTAAGGGTCAAACCGTAACCGTAACCGTTGGTTAATCGTAATCACCAAGGAATGTTAAGGTTAATGGTCGAGAGGTTTTTTAAACCATCTAACCGGCGATTCTGAATCATCTAACCGACGGTTATGAACTGTGGTCAGGTCTACCTATATACTAACCCACAAATTTGGAATCGGCCAATTTGGCTAAAAAGTAATATATCTTGCCTGCGTACCAATTAAATAGTTTTGTTTACAAAATTTTGGGTTTGGTTGATGCTTTATGGATATATTCTCCTTCGATTATCGATGTTATCATCGTAAGTACTGTCAATGAAGTAGCAACTATCCAATCCAAAATTTGACGACAATGATCCATTGAGTTTTTCTTGACACGTGGACCCTTTCTCCACCTATAGAGCAAATTTCAACCTTTTACATGCTTACAAGGTTAATCGTGTCGACACTCCTTTATTTTTTACCATAAAGCGTTGTGGAAACATTGTGTACGATGATGATAATGAATATTTTTATATTAGGTATCATAGGCATATGAAGAGAATTAATTATCATAAATTTACACTTGAGAATCTTCATAAAATAACGAGATTTTGATTTTTTATTGCATATCAGTACTCAATATTTAATAAAAGACTCGTATAAAATATAACTCCTTATTGAGGGCCACAATTATCACATAATTAAAAAAAACATAGTCGGTTTTGATAAAATATATCTCGAATTTAAGAGTCGGCTGCCCTCTCAATCCTCCAAAAGTTAGCAGAGAAATATTGCTATCAATATATTCTTGTTAAATATGTGTCGACAATTCAATCCAATTATTCACATGCTTGGAGCAACACCAAAACTTCCAAGAATCGGGTGTTAGTATGCAGTTAAGAGTGTTGGAAAAAGTCAATGTGTGAATTAAATAAACATGCTCGATCGATCGAACGGACCAGAAAAAATTTATGTATTGTGAACAGTAGCTCGATCGATCGAGAATCTTGCTCGATCGATCGAGCATTGTATTTGTTTTGTGAAATGGTATGTCCATTCATGTTTGGGGTGCAATTTTTGGCCAAATATTGCCTCCAAATGGTGTCCTTTGGAGTTGATTTTTGGTTCACTATAGCATATCCCCACTTGATTGATATACAGATTTTCGAAATCAACATCATTTTTTTAGTGAAATTTGAGAGCATTTGTTGTTCATCAAATTGAGTGCTTTGAACCTTTGTGGTTTGAGAACTTGTGATTTAGAGTGCTCCTATCACAAGTCATAGTCGTTGTATTTTGGGAGACAAATTGCCATAGCAAACCGTTAGCACCATAGCGGGACAATATTGTCTTAAGGACGGAGATTACAAATCTCGCATCGACATAAAACTTGTTTTGAAGCTATTGTTATTTTTTCGTGAGATACACTATAAGAGAAAATTTTTGTACAAGAAAGAGGAGGTTACATTGCAACCAAATTACCTCTACATAAAGGCAAGAAGTCCGGTAGTAGGGAGAGGAGAGAGTGGCACGGAAGAGAAGAAATGTGAGGTGATACACAAGAGTTAGCGGCAAGAGGGCAGTATCCATTGATGGATCGGGAGTTTTTTTAGAGGAAAAAAGAGTGAATTCACCATGATAATCCATTGTAATACATAGAAGTAGATTAGGGGTGTGAATTCATGTATTTATAAGTCTTGCACACTCAAAGTAAATCAATGGAAACTCCTCGTATGTCGTCGTTTGCCCAACCACGTAAATCTTGTGTCGTTTACTTTGTGTTTTCTTTTCTGATTTCGTGAATGCTTAATGCAGTGTGATTTCTTGTGTGTGCATCTTCATTTTATTCCTATAATTTGTCTGTGTGCATGGGTATTCATCTCAAATTCATGCTGTCAACTTTCGTTTCTGTTGGTTCAAGGGCAGTCGATGATCTTATTTTTCAATTGGCCATGCACGTGAACTCTTGATCGGGAATAGAGATTGATTCGATTCATAACAATTGGCGTCGTTAGTGGGAACGACCATAACAAAAGAAAATACAATCAAGAATCAAGAGTGATGGGCCAAAGATTGGAGAAGGGACATCATGCAGTTTCCATGATCGAGGGATGCATTGGTTCTTGGAATTCTCGAAGATTGCAGCAGGTTCTTGAAGGGGTGTGCAATTATCTCAAGAAAAGTAAAAGCAAGCAGTTTCTTGAATCAAGAACCAATATAAACTTTCTTGGAGTTCTTGGTGGAGCATGCGGAAGGAAAGATCAGATAAGATGTGCATTGGTAGACCGGGTGAACTAAGTCGCGATGAGTTCAACGTATTTCAGGACTAGTGCATTAGCTGACACATAGGAAGGACGAGATGGTTTTTCAGGAGAGAAAAAAGATGTGAGCGGTTCTGATAGAGGCACAACGATGAAATGTCTGTTTAGAAATTTTGAAAGTCAAAACGGAATGATAGTAAGGTAAAGATACACACTGGAGCATCTTTCTTGAGAATTCTCTTGGATCATTGGATGATAGGAAGAGAAAAGAGGAAGAAGATGTGTGTGGTATAACCTGGAAATTTGTTTTGTTTTGTGGATCGTCGTCGACTCTGTGTGCAAGGAAGATAAGTTTTGATATGGAAGAGTTGAAATGGATACATGGATCGAGGTGGAGCTACCGAGGGTGAGCTTAAGCCAGGAAAATCTGCATAATGGAGAGAATGGGCAGTAGACCTTTAATCTCTGATACGCCTGGTACTAACATGTTGTCCATAAACTAATCATCGTATGGCCGGTGGAAAGAACCAGTAGTGTAGAACTTGTAGATGTATGAGGATATATGTATTGAAGTAGTCGACAAGGTGAAGATTGTTGGGTTTTGGCCCAATACCTTATTATTTTTAGCTGGGCTTTGGCCCTTTCCTATGCCATAACCGACCCCCCATTATTTCCCAGCCCTCTCTCTTTTCATCTCCCCCTTTTTTCAACCCTTCGTCCAGAAGCTTCTCCTTCTCGCGTTTGGTGTCTCTTCGGTTGGCTTTGACCGTGTCCCTTGGGACTTGCTCCCTCCCCTTCGTCTCCCCTTCGGTGCCATTAAGATGGCTGGGTTCATGATGAGCAGTGGTGGTCTGAAACCCCGAAAATCCCTTGGAGGATTTTCGTTCCCCCCCCTTTTCTTTGAGTCTCGGGTTTTCCTTTGTGGTTGACTGAGTGCTTTGTGCTTTCTGTGTGAGAGTGGGTGCACTGTGTGTGTGTGGCCTTGAGCTTAGGGTGGTGGTTGGTGTGGCCGTGTGGCTGGTACTGTGTGCGCTGGCTTGTGCGTGAGGGTGGTGCTGTGTGCGCCTTGTCCTAGTGTGGTGCTGTGTGCGCTGGATTGTGCTGGCTGATGTGTGTGCGCTGTGTGCGTGCGCTGTGGTGCTCTGTGTGGCCGAGAGTTGTGGAGCTCTGCGTGAGTCCGTGGCTGGTGCTGTGTGCGCCTTGTGCTTTGTGGCCGTGAGTCCGTTGCTGGTGCTGTGTGCTCCTTGTGCTGAGTGGGGTGCTGTGTGTGCCTAGTGCATGTGGGGTGCTGTGTGTGCCTAGTGCATGTGGGGTGCTGTGTGTGCCTTGTGCATGAGTGGTGCTGTGTGTGCCTTGGGCTTGAGTGTGGTGCTGTGTGCGCCTTAGTGCTGTGTGCGCTGGCTTGGTGCTGTGTGTGTGTGCCGTGAGCTTGGGTGGTGGTGTGTGTGTGTGCCGTGAGCTTGGGTGGTGCTGCGTGTGTGTGTCCAGGCTGTGTGCTTGGGCAGTGGGTTCGGGCAGGGTCTTCGGGTAGTATCTTAGGACAGTGTGTGTGTCTCCCCTTTAGGATACGATACCTTGGTTCCCCGGTGACGACGTTGGAAGGAAACCCAGCTCGACCTGAGCCCTAATTCCTTACTCTTGTTTGCATTTTCAGTTTATAGTTTTATTTGTTGAAACTGTATACTGTGATCTGTTTTTGTTTCTTGATTGCAGGTTATCAATCGAGACTGGAAAGCGGAACGAAATCCTTACAGTGGTATCAGAGCGTTCCGTGCCTGGTGGAGTGCTCGGTGGACTTCGGGCAGCAGCAAGAGTGCTCGGGCAGGCCTCGGGCAGCGGCTGGAGAGCTTGGCTGGTCTCGGGCAGACTTCGGGCAGGAGCAGTAGGCTTCGGGCAGACCTCGGACAGCGGGCAGAAGGCTTCGGGCAGCAGCTGGAGGCTTCGGGCAGCAGCTGGAATCTCGGGCAGATCTCGGGCAGTGCCTTCGGTGCTTCGGTCAGTGTGGTTTCGTCACCCCAGAGCTTTGTCTCTGGGTAGTAAGTGATTATCTTGACCCATAATCTATTTACTACGTTTTTCTAAGTAATTGTGTCCCTTACCCGTAGGAAAATCTCAATCTGAAACCCCATGCTCGTACACCGTTGAGTGTATTGTGATCTTGTGGGTGATTGCGATTTTTCCTTCCCTTAGCTTGGTAAATTCTTTCATTGTGTTTTGTGTGCCTTGTGGTCCTTGCTTCTGCTGTTTGGTTGTTGAAATTGTGTGTGCCTCTCTGCTTAGTGTGATGGCTTCAATTTCTGGATATAACCTTGAACCGTTTAATGGAAAATCTGTTTTTTCTATATGGCAACAAAAATTGAAATGAATTTTAATACTGCAAAAAGTATTTAAAGCTATTGATGGTAATTGGGCTGAGAACATTACTACTGTTAAGAAACTTGAAGATGACGAATATGCTTATTCTATGACTCTAAAAGATGTGAGACATGTTCCTGCTTTGTGCAATAATTTGTTGTCTTGTTCTGGATTAGAATCATGTGGTCTAGAGGGTAGATGGGGAAATGGTGTTTGCAAAACTGAATCTGTATATGATAATGTGAATTCTGTGACTAATGACTTGACTAATCTGAGGCATAGGAGATTAGGTCATTTAAGTTCTAAAGGTCTAGAGAATTTGCATGAAAAAGGTTGCGTTGGTAAAGACGTGTTGTCTTGCATGCCTTTCTGTGATTCGTGTGTTTTTGGCAAACAACAAAGAGTGAAATTCCCGGATTTCCCTTCCCCTAATGTGACTATGAGTTCTGTGCATGTTGATGAGTCTGTGTCCAGTGCTACTCCCTGCGAGGTGGAGCATTTAACTGGTGTACATGATTCGTGTGTTAATGAACCTGAAATTCATGGAATGCCTGTAAATCATGGTAGTGTTGTTGAACATGAACATGTTGTGCATGATGAATTGGTTTCGATTGAACATGAAGATTTGCATGATATAGCTTATGCTATTAGTTGCTTAATGTATTTGATGGTTAGTACTTGGCATGGTATAGCTTATGCTATTAGTTGCTTTAGTAGGTATATGACTAATCCTAGCATGGTGCATTGGAATGTTGTTCAATGGTTGTTATCTGTAGGTGATAATCTAAGTGATTATGTGTTTAATCCTGCTGATATGTGTACTAAGTGTTTGTCCCTTAGTAAATTTTCAATCATGTTTAAATTTTTTTTAAATTTGATACTGATGATTGATGCATGTTTTGTCCCTTGGTTAGTGTTTTATAACCTGCTGTGTGCTCGTTATAAAACAGTTACCCTGGTTACTTTCCCACTTTAACTTGCTGTGTGCTTGTTATTATTATTCCTTTGTCTGTGCTGTGTGCTATGACAGGAATTTGGTCCACACAATACTGTGTGTGTTGTGGGGACCCTTTGGGCGATGATGAGTCATCTGTTGGGTTATCCTTACGTCGAGGTGGAGCCGGTATTGTGCCAAGGTGGAGATTTGTTGGGTTTTGGCCCAATACCTTATTATTTTTAGCTGGGCTTTGGCCCTTTCCTATGCCATAACCGACCCCCCATTATTTCCCAGCCCTCTCTCTTTTCATCTCCCCCCTTTTTTCAACCCTTCGTCCAGAAGCTTCTCCTTCTCGCGTTTGGTGTCTCTTCGGTTGGCTTTGACCGTGTCCCTTGGGACTTGCTCCCTCCCCTTCGTCTCCCCTTCGGTGCCATTAAGATGGCTGGGTTCATGATGAGCAGTGGTGGTCTGAAACCCCGAAAATCCCTTGGAGGATTTTCGTTCCCCCCCCTTTGTCTTTGAGTCTCGGGTTTTCCTTTGTGGTTGACTGAGTGCTTTGTACTTTCTGTGTGAGAGTGGGTGCACTGTGTGTGTGTGGCCTTGAGCTTAGGGTGGTGGTTGGTGTGGCCGTGTGGCTGGTGCTGTGTGCGCTGGCTTGTGCGTGAGGGTGGTGCTATGTGCGCCTTGTCCTAGTGTGGTGCTGTGTGCGCTGGATTGTGCTGGCTGATGTGTGTGCGCTGTGTGCGTGCGCTGTGGTGCTCTGTGTGGCCGAGAGTTGTGGAGCTCTGCGTGAGTCCGTGGCTGGTGCTGTGTGCGCCTTGTGCTTTGTGGCCGTGAGTCCGTTGCTGGTGCTGTGTGCTCCTTGTGCTGAGTGGGGTGCTGTGTGTGCCTAGTGCATGTGGGGTGCTGTGTGTGCCTTGTGCATGGGTGGTGCTGTGTGTGCCTTGGGCTTGAGTGTGGTGCTGTGTGCGCCTTAGTGCTGTGTGCGCTGGCTTGGTGCTGTGTGTGTGTGCCGTGAGCTTGGGTGGTGCTGTGTGTGTGTGCCGTGAGCTTGGGTGGTGCTGCGTGTGTGTGTCCAGGCTGTGTGCTTGGGCAGTGGGTTCGGGCAGGGTCTTCGGGTAGTATCTTAGGGCAGTGTGTGTGTCTCCCCTTTAGGATACGATACCTTGGTTCCCCGGTGACGACGTTGGAAGGAAACCCAGCTCGACCTGAGCCCTAATTCCTTACTCTTGTTTGCGTTTTCAGTTTATAGTTTTATTTGTTGAAACTGTATACTGTGATATGTTTTTGTTTCTTGATTGCAGGTTATCAATCGAGACTGGAAAGCGGAACGAAATCCTTACAGAGATTGTTAAATATGTGTTAACAATTCAATCCAATTATTCACATGCTTGGAGCAACACCAGAAACTTCCAAGAATCGGTTGTTAGTAGGTAGTTAAGAGAAGGTTACATTGCAACATGATGATTGGCTGGCTTGAAGATTGGTGTTTCACCTGCTGGGTAGGTGATCAAATTACCTCTACATAAAGGCAAGAAGTCTCGGTAGCAGGGAGAGGAGAGAGTGGCATAGAAGAGAAGAAATGTGAGGTGATACACAAGAGAGTTAGCAGCAAGGTGGCAGTATTCATTGATTGACTAGGAGTTTTTTGAGAGGAAAAATGAGTGAATTTACCATGATAATTCATTGTAATACATAGAAGTGGATTAGGGTATGAAATCATGTATTTGTAAGTCTTGTACACTCAAAGAAAATCAATGGAAACTCCTCACGTGGGCGTAGACCGTTGTTTGCCTAACCACGTAAATCTTGTGTCATTTTCTGTGTGTTTTCTTTTCTGATTTTGTGAATGCTTAGTGCCATGTGGTCTCTTGTGTGTGTCTTCATTTTATGCCTATAATCTGTCTGTGTGCATATGTGTTCATCTCAAGTTCATACTGTCAACTTTCGTTTATGGTGGTTCAATGGCAGTTCACGATCTTATTTTTCAATTGGCCATGCACGTGAATTCTTGATCGGGGAATTGAGATTGATTCGATTCATAACAATCCTCATCACTATTTTTTTTTTTATATTCTATAAATTTTCATAGCCTCGTATCAATATAATGGAATTAAAGTAAACACCAAAGTACATATAAAAAAATTAATAGTAATATTTTAATGTCGAGCTTTCGAAAGCTTTGTATTTATTAAATGGAAATTAATATTTATTAAAAATGCAGAACTAATGCATGAATAACATTATAATATCTATACTTTAAAAATGCAGAACTAAATCATAAATAACGTTATATAATATCTATAGTTGGTAATTTGCATAAGTTTAAAAGATAAACGTCCTCGATCAAAAAAAAAAAAAAGATAGATGACCAACACTTTATAACTTCTTAAGAAAATAATTATGTGCAGAATATATAAAAAATAATTATTATTCTTTACCGTAATCTATATTTGTTTCAAAATTTATATGATTAATTGATAGTACATGCATAATATATTAATATACTACTTAAAAAAACCAGGGTAAATAGCAGACAATCGACGTTCACTCACTTTAACACTTCACCCCTAACCTATCAAAACGGGCATTTAAACCCCAAATAATTTTAAGTAGTGCACTTAACACCCTAAACAATAACAGTGAGTATACTTGTAAAACTCATTTTCATGTATTTTCTGATGAATATACTCGTAAAGTTCATGCAGAAAACACATGAAAATGCATACATACCTTCGATCGTGGCATGCGCAACACAAATTAGGGAATTTGTGGCTAGATTATTTGGGAAAATTGTTCCCGATTATTATTTATGGGATTAAGTACACTACTTAAAATTGTACACGGGGTTAAGTGCACTTTTTGTAAGGTTATGAGTGAAGTGCTAAAGTGGATAAGCGTTGGGGGTGTCCGCTTTTTACCCAATAATCAATCACATCAGGCTTTATTACTTTTAACAATGATCCCAGACTTTTATCGAAAATTTGAAATTATCCATATATCAAATTCTTTCAAATCTTGTTTCGAGGTCTTAAAAGAGTTAATAATACAAAATATAATTTGAACTATACTAAATTTTTTCAAATCTTGTTTAAAGATCTAACAATCAATAATTATTTGAGCGTCATTTATTTTCATTACAATACATGAGATGCTACACTTGCGATTGGATGGTTTAGAACTTAGAAGTGATAAAAACAAAAGATTTTACAGTCCTATTATACATGCCTATAGTTTATCGCATCCATGTACTAAATGATATGAACTTTCTTGTGCGTTACACTTAGGCTCTGGAACATCCACACTGTTTAGTGCCAATATTGCACCCTTAATAACTACGATGGCATCATATCATCCTACCCTATCTGGTTATATGAGCAATAAATGAATCCAACTCGAGTCGAGAAACACCACCTTCTTCAGTTGCTTTTCCAACAGCAGCAGCCAACTCTTGCGCCTTTCGTCTCATCTCATCCCCTTCTTCAGATGCCATTAGTCTTTGAATCACATTCCCAATAGTCGTCGCTTTCACAGGCTGCTCCCTATCAGCCCATTCCCGCACAACAATCCCTATTTTCAGTATTTCAGTTATCAACAAAGAGTTTATTGGTTGTTCTGAATGCATAGGCCAGGCTGCCATAGGCACCCCCATTGCTATGCTTTCTATACACGAATTCCACCCACAATGACTCAAGTACCCACCGGTTGACGAGTGGGCCAAGATTTGTGGCTGTGGCGCCCAATCTCTCACCACTATTCCAACCCCTTCCATCCGGTCTTCGAACCGTTCAGGTAGCCCGGCTTGTCTAACATCTCGTCCATCGAATATATTTCCTTTATCACCATCCCTTAGTGCCCAAATGAACTTTTGTTTGCTTTGTTCTAATCCCATTGCTAGCTCTTTTATCTCTTCATCGGAGAGTGTAGTTGTCGAGCCAAATGCTACATAGATAACTGATCTTGGCTCCTGTTTATCAAGCCATTTTAAACACTTGTGTTCAGTATCGGATTTGTCTGTCAAGGAGAGTGTTTTTTGAGGAAGTATAGGTCCTATTGCCCAACTTTTTCTATCCCCAACTAACTCCTCCTTTGCTAATAGATCCAAAAAAGGGGCTTCTATTATTCTGCAGGTGTTGTAGACATCTCCAGATCTATACTTAATTGGCTCAGTCTGAAAAGACATAAAATATATTATCTCTTCTGTTGCGCTCTCTCTTAAAGATGGCAACTCTTTAGAGAGTTCTATTGGGAATGATACGCCCATTTGGCCCCAGACAAAAGTGGCCTGAGAAAAAGCTGAAATACAGTGTAATGCGTAGGATTCTGCATTAGAGATCAAAGTAACATCCTGAACAACATAAGCCATTACAACATCATGAATAACGATAACTCTTTTATATTTTGATGACAGATATTTCATGTAGTCACCGATCGGTTCTCTTTGTTGCAGCGTCGCATTGAATGCTGGTTGGAGTTGTGAAGGGAACTTGTTCAAAGACTTGGGATTCGGTGGAGGAGAGGCGAATGGTGGTGTTGGGATATCATGAAACTGGATATTGGTCACATCTAATGGGTTTAAGCCATTGATACGAGCTTTGGCTTGACGAATGTGGATTGCTGAACTGAGGTAGTAAACTGGTATTTGGTACGAGGATATTATACAGGAGAGTTGTAGGAACACATTGAGGTGTCCTTGGCCAGGAAATGGCACCATCATTACAGCAACTTGAGTTGGTTCCATGGTGGTACTACAATCATTTCCTTGATGATCTTTGGTGCTACCAATGGAAGATTGCATCTTTCTGTCACTTGCTTGAATTTGAAGCCTCCTTTGACTTGATGGTCACTAGCTCCCCTACATAAGAGTGCAAACTGAAATTCGAGTCCGATTTTTTATGAGTTATGGCAACTCAACAATTGAAAAGGGTATTCGTTTTTCAAGCATACAAATGTGATGTACAAACCAATCGAATTGAATCAAATCCAGCAAAAACTTCAAACAAGTGCTGCCCAAATCTATCCGACCATGTTCAAGCTCAATCTCGCTAAAAGTAGAATTTGAACTCGGCTTGACAACAATCACACCAAAAAATCAAGCCGTTTTGAACTAAAACCTTCTTTATATTCCGAACTTCGCCTCACAACATCGTTTGAGTGCATAAAAAATGATTAAATTAATGAATGAACAACTAAAGTGTATATGTAATCGGAAAATATATTATACTAGAAGTCGAATTATACCTAAAAAACAGAATAAAACTCTAATTATACCTGGAAGCTGAAGACACTATGGTCTTTAACGCAAGCTATTCTTCCCCAAAATTTAGAAATGAAAAAGACAACAACAAATATTGAGTTCACTACGTTGATATTTCAGTTCCGTGAAGATTAAATCTGGGTAAAGATGAAGGAAGCCAACTTTAACAATTCCTTCTCAAATATCGCCACGAATTTATTTATTTAATATAAAGCAGCTTTCTTGGATTTATTTAATATAAAGCAGCTTTCTTACACACGCACATACGTACAAAATATATACAAAAGATGGACCGATAGAGCCCCATGCACATGGCAGTCGGAGGATAACAACAGCATCGTGGGTCGAATCTTGCAACAAAGAATTTACTTTGGAACGTAAGGAGTCATGGTAGATTTGATTTTAACATCTACTCTATCGTGACCCATCCGGATTTATATGAGGTTGAACCAATGGGAAAGTCGTTCTTGTTGGTTATTTTCCTTTTGTTGAAGAAGACGAGAAAACTCATAAGATGACATACACTGTTTTATAAATAAAAGAAAATACTTGAAAGCAGTAGAAACTTACAACAAACAGTTTAAATAAACTGGGCAGAAACTTTGTTGTTGGACGAGGCCACAGTAAACCGTGTGCCCGTAAACTCTAAATTGCCCGCCTACAACTTCTGGCCTCCTGGACAAGAGAGTTCCAAGGTACAACGTCCCAAACACCTCTGTATGGGTTGAAGCAGAAACCCAGACAGACTCACTCGAACACTGAACAGTGTGTAGTACTCTCAAGATAATATGATATGATATGAAATGCAATTTCGGGATGAAGAAAACATAAAGCTGAAGCAGCTTATATAGCTGAGCAGCAGACCACTCCAAAGGTCTCAGAATTAAGTGTAAAGATTAATGGGGTAGATGAAAAGTCTCAACACTTAAACATCATATTCATTTCGGATTTAAGTCTCACACTTAAATCTGACATCAATTCTGCAGGTAGGTGAAAAGTCTCAAACTTAATACTCAGCAGAATATGAAAAGTCAGGCAGATGAAAAGTCATTTCAGAAATCCGTGTAGTAAAAAGATAGGACTGCCTTCGCGGCTGCGACACGCGCGACGCGACGCGACGCGGCGAGGCGAGGCGAGTCGAGTCGAGACGAGACGAGACGAGACGAGACGAGACGTGACGTGACGTGCCGTGCCGTGCCGTGCCGTGCCGTGCCGAGCCGAGCGGACGGACGGACGGCGCGCGAGGGGCACCCATCTTTACTACTTAACTACACTCTAATGATTTGTATCTCAATATAATCAAACCATAAGTGTATTATAATCTCAATGTGGGATTTCTTTAGCCTAATTACCTTTCATAATAACTTACCATAATTTTGTTCTCATTAACAAAATATAACATAATTATTGGGCTCTTATTATTAACCCAATAATATTAATCCAACAATCCCCCACATGAATGCAATATGGCGAAAAAATTACACAATGCACCTAGATGAAGATTTGAGAGTACTTTGAGAATCCACTGCATCAGGATAGGTGGTGATTAACCTTGAACCTTCCTTAGTAAAATATCATCGGATATACTTGTCAACCAGTGGACGCGATGCCTTGAACTGTTCGACATTTTATGTATAACAAGACAACAATACTCACACAGCTTCATCTCCACACTATTATTGGTTCTTTCGTTGTTGTCCATTTTGGCCCTGGACTGCCTTGGATGTTTCATCGAATGCTCTAGAGATTTAGCCCTCAGGTCATCTCATAGAAGCGGCCCCTTCACATTCGACATAGGTGATTTCTCCTAAAGAGTATCCTGTAATACCCCACTTTATCATCTCGAGATAGAAGAATCATTAAGAGCATGAGCTCAGCCTTCCCAAAGTACAGGTCTATCACTCTTTCATCACAGGAATAGGTAAGGAACTCAATTTCCCGAGTGCTTTGTTCGATGCCCCCCCACAATTCGGTTTTCCCATTGAACCTGCAAATTGGATTTTACAATTCAGGTTGGGTTGCCATCATGGTTGGAAATCAATTTCATGGGCTTCAACCCCATTCCCCTCGATGAAATCTCTACTCGGTCTCTCGTCAGACCTTTCGTAAATGGGTCTGCAATGTTTTCTTTAGACTTCACATAATCTAAAGAAATGACACCGGTTTTTTAGTAAATTTCTCACGGATTTATGTCTCCGACGAATGTGTCGTGATTTCCCATTATACACATTGTTATGTGCTCTTCCCATAGCTGACTGACTATCACAGTGCAAACTAATGGGTGGCATTGGTTTTGACCACATTGGAATATCCTCCAAGAAACTCCGAAGCCAATCAGCTTCTTCTGCCGCAAGATCTAAAGCTATGAACTCAGATTCCATAGTTGATCTAGCAATGCATGTCTGTTTGCATGATTTCCATGAAATAGCAGCACCGCCAATTATAAATATATATCCACTCGTAGATTTTATATTTTTGGAGTCTGATATCCAATTCGCATCTGAATACCCTTCAATTACTGCTGGGTATCTCGTATAATGTAGTCCGTAGTTAGAAGTATATCTTAGATATCTAAGAACTCGAACTACTGCCTTCCAGTGCTCATAACTGGGATTACTCGTATATCTGCTCAATGTATTGACAGAATTAGCTATATCAGGTCTAGTGCAATCCATGAGGTACATGAGACTGCCTATGACTCTAGAGTACTCAAGTTGTTGCACACCTTCTCCGCGATTCTTGCAAAGATTTGACACCACTTCCATAGGTGTTCTAGCGATGGTATTATTTCCCTTGTCAAACTTGTCAAGTATCTTCTCGACATAATGACCCTGGGAGAGAAAATATACATCTGCATGTTTGGTGATCTTCATTCCAAGAATCACATCTGCAAGACCTAGGTCTTTCATCTCAAAATTTCGTGACAACATTTTCTTGGTAATTTTGATGTTATCGTTATTACCAACAATTATCATGTCATCTACGTATAGACATACTATCACATAGTTTGTATTGTCTCCTTTCACGTAGACACACTTATCGCATTGGTTTGTTTTAAACCCATTTGAAAGCATGACGCTATCAAATTTTTCGTGCCATTGTTTAGGTGCTTGTTTTAATCCATACAAGGATTTCACAAGTTTACACACCTTCGTTTCTTTACCTGGAACTACAAACCCTTCAGGTTGTTCCATGTAAACCTCCTCTTCTAACTCTCCATTTAGAAAAGCCGTTTTAACATCCATTTGATGGATCTCTAGGTTATATAATGCAGCAAATGCAATTATCAACCTTATAGACGTTTTCCGGGATACAGGAGCGTATGTGTCGAAATAATCAACACCTTCAGTTTGTCTGTAGCCTTTGACTACAAGTCTAGCCTTGTACTTATCTACAGTACCATCAGCTTTCATCTTCCTCTTGAAGATCCACTTGTGTCCTAGTGGTTTACAACCTGCAGGAAGATCCACTAGTTCCCAAGTATGATTATGTAAGATAGATTCTATCTCACTATTTACCGCTTCTTTCCAAAGATCAGAGTCTTGTGAAGACATTGCTTCCTTGAAAGTAGTCGGATCTTTTTCCAACAGATATGTTAGAAAATCCGAGCCAAAAGATTTCTCTTTTCTCGCTCTTTTGCTTCGTCTAGGCGATTCTACATTCTTTTGAGATTCTCTATCCCCCACATTTCTCTCAACATTGGTTTCAGGCATTGTCGGAGTTTTGTGGGGAAAGATTTCCTCAAAGAACGAAGCATCCCTAGCCTCAATGATAGTATTTACATGCATTTCTGCATTATCTGATTTATGCACTAGAAAACGATAGGCACTACTATCTTGCGCATATCCGATAAATACACAATCTACTGTCTTAGGTCCTATCCTAGTCCGCTTAGGAGGAGGAATTGGTACCTTTGCTAGACAGCCCCAAACCCTTAAAAACTTGTAACTAGGTGCACGACATTTCCACAATTCATAAGGCGTTTTATCCAACTTTTTATGTGGTACTCTGTTTAGCACATAGTTGGCAGAAAGCAGAGCTTCTCCCCACAAATTCGTAGGTAAGTCGGAACTTATAAGCATTGCATTCATCATTTCCTTAAGCGTTCTATTCTTCCTTTCAGCAATACCATTTTGCTCGGGAGAATAAGGCGCAGTGGTTTGATGAATAATGCCACTTTCAGCACATATTTGTGCAAATGGTGACTCATATTCACCGCCTCGATCACTTCGAAGAATTTTAATCTTTTTATCAAGTTGATTCTCAACTTCATTCTTATAGTGAATGAACATATCAATTGCTTCGTCTTTACTTCTCATTAAGTAGACATAACAATATCTTGTACAATCATCGATAAATGTTATGAAATAATTTTTATCGCCTCTAGATTGTACATACTTTAGATCGCATACATCCGTATGAATCAAGTTTAACGGTTCGGTGCTTCGCTCAATTGAGTGGAATGATGACTTGGCTAATTTGGCCTCTACACAAGTCTCACACTTGTGTTTATGATTGATGTTAAATTTAGGCAATAGATTAAGAGACATTAGCCTTTGTAAGGACTTATAATTCACATGTCCTAATCTACCATGCCACAAATGTAAAGACTCGCAAGAATAATCAAACTTTAAAGTTTTATTAGCCACATTGGCAACAGTCATTACATTATTTTTGCTTGTGCTAGCCTCATTTGCTGCATTAACATCAACCTCAACATCTACACTAGACTTAGCCTTAGGAGCTAAAGTCATTACATTCATCTTGAAGAGGTTATTGGCCAAGTAGCCTTTGCCCACAAACATACCACCCTTGGACAGAATGACTTTGTCGGACTCAAACACAAGCCGGAAGCCTTTCTTGTTCAGCACTGCTCCGGAGATGAGATTCTTTCGGATCTCTGGCACGTGGAGCACCTCGGTAAGAGTCAACTCTTTTCCGGAAGTCATTTTTAGCACAACCGTCCCTTTGCCTTCAACTTTTGAGATTGCTGAATTTCCCATATAGCAGTTCTCATCATTCACCGGTTGATAGGTCTTAAACATCCATTTGTTGGCGCAAATGTGGCGAGTAGCCCCAGTGTCCACCCACCATTCTTTGGAGTTCCCTCCAACAAGATTCACCTCCGATACCACAGCACTCAGATGCATGTCATCCATGTCAGAGCTCAGATTGTCCTCAGCAATGTGGGCATGTGCAGGCCTCTTGCCTTTGCCTTTGTAAGGGACTATCTTCCTCTTACCGTCATTGTTTTGACGTTGAGTGCAGTCCTTGGCCTTATGGTTAGGCTTACCACACACATAACAGTCACCGGTGAACCTCCTTGTCTGAGTATCTCCCTTGGGTTCAAAAGTACGTTTGCGCTTATTCCCATGGGAGTTGTCCCCAACTTCAACCACGTTGGCCTTGGAAATCATTCCAAATGATTTCTTGTCAACTTTTCGGTTGTCTTGCTCGATGCGCAGCCTCCTGATAAGATCCTCTAGACTCATCATCTTTCGCTTGTGCTTTAGGTAGCTCTTGAAGTCCTTCCAAGATGGCGGTAATTTTTCAATCATCATCGCCACTTGGAGAGCATCATTTAGCCCCATACCTTCGGCAGCAAGTTCATGATATATCAGCTGCAGCTCTTCGCATTGCTCAACAACGCTCTTGCCATCTACCATTCGATAGTCATGGAATCGCCCGGCTACAAATTTCTTTGCGCCTGCGTCGTCAACTTTGTACTTTATCTCTAACGATTCCCAAAGATTCTTAGCAGTCTCCTTGGGGGAATACACATTAAAAAGTGCATCGTCAAGAGAATTCAGTATGTAGTTACGACAAAGGTAGTCGGCACTCATCCAGGACTCAACTATCACAGCAGATTGAGGATCCTCTTTGTCCTCCACTGGTTTGTCCTCTTTGAGAAACCTGGTCAAGTTCAAAGTGGTCAAGAAGAACATCATCTTCTGTTGCCAACGTTTAAAGTTGGAACCCTTGAACTTTTCCGGTTTCTCAAATTGAGAGAACGGCATTGGGTTTCTCAGAACTGGCATAACGACCTCAGCGCCGCTAGCTTTCACCACTGGAATCTCAGTATTCTCAGCAACTCGGTTTGGAATCTGGTCAGCCATAAGCTAAAACAGAACAGAAATAGAAGAGCACAAATAATATCAAAACAGTTTTTTGAAACAGTAGGATTAAACCTTTCAACAGTACATAAACAGTGTCTGAACTAAATATGAAAATTGACAGTAACAATTTGTTAAAGTGCAGTAGATGAAAAACAATTAGGTTTGACAGAACAACAAAAGAAAAATACACAAGGTTTTAGAGTTTACGATTGTTGGTTATTTTCCTTTTGTTGAAGAAGACGAGAAAACTCATAAGATGACATACACTGTTTTATAAATAAAAGAAAATACTTGAAAGCAGTAGAAACTTACAACAAACAGTTTAAATAAACTGGGCAGAAACTTTGTTGTTGGACGAGGCCACAGTAAACCGTGTGCCCGTAAACTCTAAATTGCCCGCCTACAACTTCTGGCCTCCTGGACAAGAGAGTTCCAAGGTACAACGTCCCAAACACCTCTGTATGGGTTGAAGCAGAAACCCAGACAGACTCACTCGAACACTGAACAGTGTGTAGTACTCTCAAGATAATATGATATGATATGAAATGCAATTTCGGGATGAAGAAAACATAAAGCTGAAGCAGCTTATATAGCTGAGCAGCAGACCACTCCAAAGGTCTCAGAATTAAGTGTAAAGATTAATGGGGTAGATGAAAAGTCTCAACACTTAAACATCATATTCATTTCGGATTTAAGTCTCACACTTAAATCTGACATCAATTCTGCAGGTAGGTGAAAAGTCTCAAACTTAATACTCAGCAGAATATGAAAAGTCAGGCAGATGAAAAGTCATTTCAGAAATCCGTGTAGTAAAAAGATAGGACTGCCTTCGCGGCAGCGACACGCGCGACGCGACGCGACGCGACGCGACGCGGCGAGGCGAGGCGAGGCGAGGCGAGGCGAGTCGAGTCGAGACGAGACGAGACGAGACGAGACGAGACGTGACGTGACGTGCCGTGCCGTGCCGTGCCGAGCCGAGCGGACGGACGGACGGACGGCGCGCGAGGGGCACCCATCATTACTACTTAACTACACTCTAATGATTTGTATCTCAATATAATCAAACCATAAGTGTATTATAATCTCAATGTGGGATTTCTTTAGCCTAATTACCTTTCATAATAACTTACCATAATTTTGTTCTCATTAACAAAATATAACATAATTATTGGGCTCTTATTATTAACCCAATAATATTAATCCAACAGTTCTTTCCCAAGATTAGTCGTGCAAAAACTCGGAGATCTGGCCCGAATTCACTGATTTTGGGCTGATTGGACGAAGACTTCTTCGTGAGGCATCTCCAAGTGGAGTAGCAAGGCAAACAAGCTGTTGCAGGCTTAATTTATTGACATGCGAATTTAATATGCTGCAAAGGCGTAGATTTTTAAATTATAAATGAAATTTTTATATTTTTTTTAAAGAAATTTGAGATACAAAGTGATCCAATGCCGAAATGAAAGCTTTCAAAAAAATATATGGATCGTAAGCCATATTACGAGCCAATAAATATATAAGAACCACAAGGATAAAATAAAAATGTAACAAAGAATTAGGCCAATACCTCCAAATATATATGAAAAGAGTATGATATTGTATATAATATTAGTCTAGTACATCACGTTTTACACAAAAAAGGGTTTCATTGTTGCTACCTTGAAGGGCACTGCCCTCAGAGTCATCATCCACCATCTATGTGGAATTTTATTTTTATTTTTTAAAAAAAGATTCCAAATGAATGGTGATGATGCTCCTAAAGGCACTATCCTTAAGGGCATCATCAAACAAACCAGAACAAATATATCCATCCAAAGTGCCAAAAGTGGAAATTCGGTGTCCTTTAGAAATGTGAACTTCAGTAGTGGAAACATTTATTTGTTAGAAATTTAACATGAATATTAGATCGATTTAGTATTCATGTTAAATTTCTAACATTTGGTATCAGAACAGTTTTCTCCTTCACCTTCGTACGATAATCAAAATTTTGAAAAGCATGTTGATGCAATGTTTATCCTTTGTATCATTGACTTTGAAACAATTTTCGAAAATCGAAGTCTGAAAATAGTTTTGAATTGAACAAGGAATCCTAGCCTTTGAAGTTGGCCGCCTTATGGAACCAAATGCCTGCAATTGAAAGTAAGGCCCGACCGCCATTACAGGACCACCACGATGAAGCCGTTGGACATAATCAATTCATGGAAAATCGGCCAAGAAACACGCATTTTTGCCAAAAGTTTCATCACTGATTTGGCCGAATTTTGTTCCATTCCAACCATTAGGACTATGGATATGGACCTAAGTCATCGATTAAAAAGGATCCCAATGTACATGTGGTGTGGTGGAAATCGACGATGGCGACGGCCGGAAAATCACGTCTCGCGCGATTTATTCTGTCGCGCTGATTTCCTATAGATTTGAGGAGATCCAAAGGCATCGACGGCTGGATGGTGGTGAGCCTTGGCTTGTGATAGGATGTCGTCGTCGTGATGGGTCTGGTAGTCCTGTTTTATAGTATGTTAGTTAATTTTTTTGTTTTAACAAGGAAAATATGTCAATATATATGACAAAGATGCTCCTGTAGTCCTGTTTCGTATTTATGGTATGTTGAATAAAATGGGTCAAATTTATGACCCACGGCCCAGATCACACCCGTATTTGAATGGATAAGCTAGAGTTAACATCTGACAGAAATAAAAATCCATTTTTAGTATAGAGTTTCATATGGGTCAGATATCCCAACTAAGAAACTTTCACAACCTTTAACACATTTGTGTTCTTGGAGTATCACCCATTTTCCATGAATTCAACTCGAAGTCGAGTTCAGATCCAAACCACGTCGATTCTTGTGCTGCAACAGTTATTTCAGGTTTGTCTTTCGTGCTTGAATCACAACATCAGAATTTTGGATAAAGATAAATGATGTTTATTCTTCGCAACACTTGACAACCATTGTATGATACAGTCAAGTCGCGTAAAAAAAATGCAATGGAATGAAAATTATATGATGCAATTGATCTCTGAACAAACTTGATATGGCCAAAGGTCATGACTGGCTTCAAAACTAAGAGTCCTCACTCCTCAGTCAAATCCCCAAGTAGACATAAGTCAGACCTAAGTCACATGATACGAGTGCGTGGGCGGACGCGTATAGGCAAGTACGTCATTTTTCAAAACATTTGAATGTGTGTGCACCTTAATCTGTGGGTGCGGTGGTGCGTCTTAATGCGTCTACTAACAAATTATATATATACATACAGACTAATGAAATAAAGTTAAAATATATATACTACACATCATATTTGACAAATTTTACATCATTTTTATATTATTTACAGTGAAATTCAAATCTTTTATTCGACTGCTCTCCTACTAGGGATGATTATTGTTCTCCAAAAATATATTTTAGAGAATGAAAAAGGAAAATGAATTATTAATATTTGGTCATATGGAAGTGAAGCTGGTAGGAGGATTGTGCGACTTAGATCCAGCCTCAAGAATCTTGAACTGACTATGTGCATCCGTCTATGTGTAAAATGAGATCATAGCCACCGATCAGAAAAAAGCGAAACTATGGTGAACTTCCATTACTAGTCACAAAACATAATTATTAGAAGGACCTACACAGCTATAACTTGCCAGTGGAAAAGATATCTCAGATTTGAGTATTCAGATAAATCAAACTGTGGCATCCATGGATTCAAGATGAAATCAAGGGTCAAACATAGAGAAAGGAAAAGGCGAGCCTTTCTTCGTGGGACAATAGAATGAGCACTTCTTTTTTTCAACACAATAACATTAAGTTCAAAGATTTATCAGCATACGTGCATCAAAATGTAGCACTTTATGAATGTCGCACACACCGGCTCCTTTTCTCATGCAAAATATTTCAAAAACAAAATTAACAATTGAATATAAGTAGCACGGACAAGGGACTTCATCACTAGTTAAAATTCACTGATCCACACAACAAGATCATCATTGACAAGATTCCTGCTATTTACACAGCCAAAAGCTATGTGCATCGTTGGGTACTACTCATCAATCATAAAGAAGGCCAGATTGACAAGCAGCATTTATCACGTGTCATTTTTTTGAAATTCTTATTATAGTTTTATTCTCAATAAATTTAGGGTGCTGGGTTGATTCGATTCAAGCATGTAGACATGTTTGATAGATGGAATCAAGCATAAAAAATTTAGTACGCAATTTTGGCAGAAAATATGAAAAATTAAGTTTTAGAGCTGAGATGGTACAGGTTGATGGCCTAAAAAAAAACAGCTCTCCAAATCAACATTTTAGGAGGGACTTTAGTGATATATTTTATCCACATAATTATTTTTTGGAGAGGGGTGGGTTGCGTTCTATAAAATTTCATCCTATTTTCGCCCGGGAAACAGGTTGAAGAGAATAAAAGTTATAGAACCAAGCATCTAATTTTATATGAAAAACTATAGCTGATGATAACGGTCTCAATAAAATGTTTTAAACCATACAGTAGTCCAAATTTTGTGCTTCGAAACAATTGAACGCACGCTATCAAGAGAATATTGTCATAGAGATTTACCATACCTCACTTCAAAGCCAATTTGCTATCAGCATCCTTCAGTGCTTGGACAAGATGGATGATTCGATAATGCAACTTTTGATTTTCTGCCCTCAGCTGCATCACCTCTTTCATAGCCTGACACACAGAAAAATTCAACCTCAAATATTGATTGACTCTAATATTAAAGAAAAATTAAGACATGGAAATACATACCTCTTGTTTCTCTACAACAAGCTCATGTTTCGCAACTTCTAGCTTTGACTGAAGTTCATCCACCAACTTAAACAGTTCCTTGTCTCCAGAGTCTAAAGTGCACCATGTTTGAAAGGTGGGGAAGAATTAGAAACCTCGTATCTGGGCTTAATCGGAATGAGTAGCGTTCATTTTGGAACATACCTTTATTTCCTGAAAATGCAGTTTCGAGTCTTGCCAACCGTTCCTTAATTACAAAAAAGAGGTATTAATTTTTTTGTCATGGTAAACAAGAACGAACTCCCAGATAATTATCATATCCCGGATGGTTTCCACTTCAACATTTGAAAAAATTATAAATCCCTTTTGACACAATCACACATGCTCACTGTAGTTCATAATAATAATATTAACAACTTTCTCATGCACAAAAGCTTGCACCTTTTGAACCTGGAGCAATGGTAATCATATTTCAGCTTAAGGTCAGCCATACATGTTTGTATGTTCAAATGAAAGGGAAACTAGGTGGTCAGCGTCCCTACACCCCAAATAGAAATTACAAAATTTCCATGCAGTTATTTAACCATGAAAGTTTCTTTAACAAACAAATTAAGCCTTCACCTCGAACTAATCTACTTGGCCAAAAGATCACATTGTTTTTGTTGAATGAATTGAGTTCACGAATATATCCTAGAATACAAATTTGGACATCTTTAAAGAAAATATTTTTAATTCTTACTTATGGCTGTGTGCTATTATTAGATCATAATTACAAATTTTAATACTGTTAACCATTCTCCATTAATCAACTTTCGTACTTGTCACCTAAATATTCTCAAGTTCAATACTTTTCTCCAAACTATTCAAATTTTCTTGTCAAAATTTCAAATTCAGGACATTTCAGCAGCACCATGGAGAGAGGAAAGCTTGTTATAGAGATCGACGAACAATTCTGCAAAAATTACGTTTGATAATTGAATATTTTTCCATGGGAAACATTCTGGCCACCCTGCTCGTCAAACATAAAAGCTAAATGGCATTACATAGTACACAAAAACACATCATTCAATCAAGAAAAAAGCAGAAAAATCAGTACCAAATTTAAAATGAATTGAATTGAAACAAAAATAAAAAGGGAACTAAATAATTCTTATTTGAGAAAGTTCAATGGATGTCAACCTCTGCTTCGGAAGCTCTCTGGTAAAAGGGTTTCATCATAGCTTCGAGATTGTTCGATTCCGCCGCCATTTTTGCTTCCAGCGACCCAATGCTCCTGTCCCGCCGAGCCGCACAAAAAATGGGGGTTTAGAATCTCGGTGCTCCAAACTGAATCGCGTAATTGAACTGAAAATCGCGAGAGACCACTTCGGTATTTTATATTTGCATTAATTAATGCAAATGAATCGTCCCTCGCCCTTGAACCGAGCCCAATTGGTAAATCCTTTTAGGCCCCCCACTAAAAAAAAAATTCTTGCCCACATTTTTCTTTTTCTTTTTTCTTTTCCTTTGTTTTTAAATTGGATAAATTAGCCGAATTCAAACACAACAATTAGCGAGCTCCGGGCCTAACCCAATTGATAAAGAGTTCATCTCTACTTTGTAAAGACTTAAGTTCGAGTCTCGCAGTGTACAAAAAATATTTAGCACATTCCCCTCTAAAAAAACACAACAATTAGTTTTAATATATTATTAATTAAATTTTATAAGTATGTTAAAATTAACAAACTAACAAATTTTAGAAATGCAAAGCTTTTCTCGATTCAAACCAAATAAATTAAACTCAAGTTTGATATTTAAACTGTATAGGACTTGAGTCAGCCAAAAAATATTCAAATTTTAGCTTGAATATAAAAACTAATTAATATTCCATCTTGATTGAATTTGTTTCCATCTTTGCTATAATAAAAATGTAGGCATCTTGTATGGATGTGTATATTCGAAATATAAGCAAGCAAAATAACAATGACTTAATATGATGAATGTCGATGCGAGAATCTAATCTTCATCCTTGAAACAATATTTTCCCGCTATGGTGCTTAGCGTTTAGCGACAATCGTTACCCAAGTTACAACGACTATAATTTGTGATAGAAGGATTTCAAATCACGAATCCTTAAACCTCAAATATTTAAAGACACTCAAACTTTAAACAAGATGAACAATAAGAATGTACAGAAAATTCTGCATGAATTTGACTTTCATCTTGTGTTTACTGTATCAAAAGTGTGTTTAATTCTCAAGGAATTGTTATATATGTAGAGCCTCATTAGATGCCACGAAAATACATCAGTTGAATACATTTTCAATACGCCAAAGGGTACACAACCGTTCACAAAAAATTGAATTTAGGACGTCGATGCAGAATACATAGCTCATAGGCGCAGTGTGCAACACATGTTGTGCCTATGTGCAGCATACTCTACCTAGAATTTAGTTCCAGGCAGAGTGGCGCCTAAATACCCCCACTGTCCTGGTTTTTCCCGAAACCCGGGCAGTTTCAGTGTCCGTTTTTGTTCATTTTTCGTATTTTTGACTTTCAAATGCTTAATTTCAACTCATTAAGCATTTCAAACAATCCCCAACATGAATTAAAATTAATTCATGAGTGACATGGGTTGAGTGCCCTTAACGAACTGTTATAGCCTCTGAGAGGTAACTTGCGGCCTTGAACCTTTCGTAGTAGTATTCAATCTGATTTACTTGACTTAATAGTGAACTTATAGTCTTGAACTATTTAATTGTTGGTGTAAACCGAGATAATTGAACCAACACCGTAACAATTCTAACATTCACATTGGTTTTTTACGGTTGTGTCCATTTCGGTCTTGGACCACGCTTGGTTCATAAGTGCTTTCCATTCTTTGAAGCACCTACATTTCGCACTTACGTAAGTGATCTCCTATAAGAGTATGCCGCTATATTCCAACATATTCCTATGTGTCTTAGGAATAATTAAAGGTCTTTTGTTTATCCTCGTACTCTTTTTGCAGGCTACACCCATTATCATCTGAATGGATTGGAATGCCTCAATTTGTTTTATACACGTGTGATATGATTATGGTGTAATTATATCACTTGGCAGTATGATAATGGGGGTTCGGGTGGAACCAAGAATGAATGAATACATGTATGAATGATATATGGTAAAGAATGAAACATGATGGTGTATAATAAATTAAATAATAACATATCAAGCAACATGAACTAGTAGGCATTTGATTATGCATGTGACTTTAATTTGAATTGGAGTTGTATTTGAATTTGAATTTCATTTCATGTACATGTTACATAACATGTCATTAACTCCAAATGATATGATAACAAGTGATTGAGGGAACTAATGACCTTATATCAAGGTGATTTAGGGAGGAGAATCACATAGTTCTCATTTTACACCTACTAAAACACTACACAAGCTCCTCTCCATCTCTTTCAAGTTCTTGTTGGTTGAGCTTGGGATTCACTTGTGAATTGAGCTAGGAGGGTGTGTGAAGTGAAATTGTACCATCTTGGTAAGAAATTCATGGTTTTATACTTGATTTATGTCATTGGTGTTGATGTATGAGAAGTAGCATATCCAATGTTCATGTGAAGAATCATAACATGTTTATATGCTAGTAATTGGATTGTAAGATGGGGGAACATGTTGGTATGGTATTAGAGAATGCATGAAACTTATTTACATGTTAAATTTCGAGTTGTAGGAGAAGAGCTAGGAAGATAAGCTCAAAATCGCCATGTTCTGAACTTTCTGGACATCGGCGATCGATCGCAAGCTTTGTGGCGATCGATCGCCGAGACAGGGCAAAATATAAGGCGGTTTATACATGTAGCGATCGATCGGTGAAAATGTGGCGATCGATCGCGAGAAACAGAACACTTTGGCGATCGATCGCGAGATATGGCGATCGATCGCGAGGGGGCAGAATAGTATGGCAATCGATCGGTGAGAAATAGCGATCGATCGCCAGAGCCATAATGTTGACAAATGTTATATTTTTGTAGAATTTGATTTTAATGCCTATGATAACATGATATATTGTTGGCATTGTTGTAGCATCATCTCAGGGGACGGGACAACGAGGCACTTAGCCAGTGATGCCTAATTTATCTCGTTTGTGTCGCAATACAGGTACGTGTTGACGTACGGAGTATAATTATTGTGTGATGATGTTATGAGGTTGATATCATATGAATTGTGTTATGTTAGTATCATATGATTGGTAGTATCATATGCCTGTACATTCATGGATATCATATGTATTTGAGATATACGCCTGGTTTGGGTATATGCTCGGTTATGTATTGGAGATATACGCCTGGTATTGGGTATATGCTTGGTTATGTTACATAGAGATATACGCCTGGTTTGGGTATATGCTCGGTTATGTGACAGAGAGATATACGTCTGGTTTGGGTATATGCTCGGTTATGCTATATAGAGATATACGCCGGTTTTTGGGTATATGCTCTGGCTATTATCATTTGAGGATGGTACTATGATATGTGCTGCTAATATGAAGATGTGAGGTGGTTCCACTGACATATTGAGCTGAATAGGCATATCATTTTAGTCTCGTGATAATATGGTAATTGTTGAGACATGTCATGACATGGTGCATTTGTGGATGCATGATACAGAACATTCACATTAGATGATTTATTGTGCTTTATCATTGTTATTGATATTGTGTTTTGATATCGCACTGAGATAGTTGTTTATCTATACTCACGTTTTGTGAATGTTTCTGTAGGATTTCATAGACGTGGGAATCGTGAGTCTTATTCCGCTGCGAGGTGAACCACTACATAGGAGTTGTACTGGCTTAGGTTGTTAATTTTACATGTAATGTATATGTAGAAATAGTTAGTTGGTTTTTGTACTAGTGGATGGTACATCTGTAACAACTTAACTAGTAAGATACTCTTAATCAGTGAATGTCATTACTTAATTCAGACTCACATATGTATGTTAACATGATACATAATGAATTAAGTAATGAGGACCCCACATTAGTGGTATCAGAGCAGTGGTTCGAGAACGGGATGAACATGGGTAGAGGAAGTGTCTTAGGAAGTTACCTAAACACTTGAAAACATGTTGAGAATGGTAGGATTTGGAATATGATATTATTCTACCATGTTATATAATTGTGAATGTTATTGTTAACCCTTGATCTACAGCTATGACAGACAGAGGGTATCATGAGGATGTTGGGGATGCCATAGTGGCAATGCTAGTGTGAGGATGGTGCCTGTGCCACCACCACCGATTGAGCAAGGTCCAGCGGAACAGGTACTGTTGCCTGGAGAATTGACTTTGACGCAATTTCTGAGTTATCAGCCACCCAGATTTGAGGGGACTGAATCAGGAGAACTGGCGGAGGAATGGCTGGAACGTGTGGAACAGATATTTGAATCAGCACCGTGTGCCAAGACAGCTTGGTTACGTTTAACTGAATTCCAGTTAGCTAAGAAAGCTATGATGTGGTGGAAATCCACAGTGCTTGAGTTGAGGGCTCAAGGACAGACAGTTAACTGGGATGTGTTTAGAACGAAGTTCCTGGAGCATTATTTCTCTGTTGCTGCAAGGCAGAGGAAAGAGGATGAATTTACAAATTTGAGACAGGGATCAATGACAGTATCTGACTATGCTGTGCATTATTCTTCTTTGCTCCGGTATGTGCCACATATCGTTGTAAACACAAAAGCAAAGATCAGACAGTTTGTGAAAGGTTTGAGGCCTGAATTATTTGATAGGGTAATGTCCAATAACCCTACATCATATGAAGAAGCGTTGACTAGAGCCGAGATGGCTGAGATTGCAGTAGGAGTATATAAAGATGTTGGACAAGCCCAACCACCTACATCTGAAAGTATGAGACCTAGAGGAGAACCATTTAAATCACCACGAGGTGGTGCATCTTCATCTAGGTTTAGTGGGAAACGTTTTGGACCACGGAAAGGGGATGACCGAAGAACAAAGGGACAGTTCCAAGGTAGTAGTAGTGGCAGTGGTATGCAATGCTTTAAATGTGGTGGACCACATTTGAAACGAGATTGTCCTCAATTAAATCCAGTAGTTTGTTTCCGTTGTGGGAGGCCAGGACATGTGATCCGTGATTGTCCTCAAGTGGGTGGACAACAGAGGAGAGGACCCATGTCAGAGAATACAGTACAACAGAGACCACAGGGTGTACCACAGTCTGGTGGAGGACAGAGGACAGGACCACCTCAGGCTCAGGTGTATGCACTGAACAGGGAGGAAGCAGAAGCAGCTCCTGATATTGTGATAGCGGGTAAGTGTACTTTGTTTACTTATCCTGCTTTTCTGTTGATTGATACTGGTGCATCACATTCTTTTATTGCACAAGCTTTTATTGATCAGTATCATATATGCTCGTCACCACTGTTGATGCCTCTTCATGTTTCGACAGCCATGGGAACTACTGTGATGACTTGTCAGAGTGTATCTGATTGTAATATTCAGTTTGAGACTGAGGATAGACTACAGGCTGATTTGATTGTATTAGACATGATAGATTTTGATTGCATTCTTGGAATCGATGTGTTGAGTACATATCAGTCTGTTGTGGATTGTAGTCAGAAGATTGTAAGATTTCAGTCTGATACTGGAAATCAATGGTACTTCTATGGCCAGGGATCGAGGGCAAAGATTCCTTTGATATCAGCAATTCGAATGTCACGTTTGTTAGAACGTGGACATGCGGGTTATTTGATATATGCCCTTGATGTAACTGAACAGAAAAGAGAAAGGAAAGTGGAGGGGATACCAGTGGTTGCAGAATATGCAGATGTGTTTCCAGATGAGATACCTGGATTTCCACCGAGTCGAGAAGTGGAATTTGGTATTGATTTGATACGTGGTACTTCTGCAATTTCACGAGCTCCTTATCGGATGGCACCAACTGAATTGAAAGAATTGAAAACTCAATTGCAAGATTTATTGGACAAGGGGTACATACGTCCTAGTGTATCGTCTTGGGGTGCTCCGGTATTATTTGTTAAGAAGAAGGATGGGACAATGCGATTGTGTATTGACTATCGACAATTGAACAAGGTAACAATAAAGAATAAATATCATCTTCCTCGTATGGATGATTTGTTTGATCAGTTGCAGGGATCAAAGATTTATTCTAAGATTGATTTGAGGTCAGGATATCATCAAATACGTGTGAGGGAAGGAGATATACAGAAGACAGCATTCAGAACTCGTTATGGACATTATGAGTTTCTAGTGATGCCATTTGGAGTGACAAATGCTCCAGCTGTCTTTATGAGTTTAATGAATCGGGTTTTCCAGGAATACCTTGATCGATTTGTCATTGTCTTTATCGATGATATACTGATCTATTCGCAGAGTGATGCGGAACATGTTCAACATTTGCATATGGTATTGCAATTGTTGAGGACACATCAGTTGTATGCCAAACTCAGTAAGTGTGAGTTTTGGTTGACTAGTGTCGGCTTTTTGGGGCATGTAATTTCAGAAAAAGGTATATCAGTTGATCCGAAGAAAGTGGAAGCAGTGTTGAATTGGTCAGCACCTACTTCTGTGCCAGATATTCGTAGTTTCTTGGGTTTGGCTTGATATTATAGACGGTTTGTTGAAGGATTTTCAGCGATTGCCAAACCATTGACACAATTGACACAGAAAGGAGTACCGTTTTGATGGTCAGAGACTTGTGAGCATAGTTTTCAGGAATTGAAACGTCGATTGACTACAGCTCCAGTCTTGATCATTCCATCGAAGCATGACAGGTTTGCCTTATATACTGATGCATCATTACTTGGTTTGGGTTGTGTATTGATGCAGGACAAACATGTAGTGGCTTATGCATCACGACAGTTGAAGCCACATGAAATGAGATATCCAGTACATGATCTGGAATTGGCTGCCATTGTCTTTGCCTTGAAGATATGGCGACATTATTTATATGGTACGTCGTTTACCATATATACAGATCATAAGAGTTTAAAATTTCTATCCACTCAAGCAGAGTTGAATATGAGACAAAGGAGATGGATGGATCTGTTGAAAGATTATGATTGTGAGATTGAATATCAATCTTACAGCAGATGCCTTGAGTCGAAAAGTACATCATACGGCTGATGAGATGATTCATTTATCCGCATTGATGACTTCTTGTTGTACTTTGGGTTATGATTTTGATGTGGAAATAGTGCCAGTACGGGTATCAACATTGTTGGTTGAACCCGACATTTTTGAGAAAATCAGAACGGCACAACTGACTGATGATGAAGTACAATAGTGGAAGGAAAGGATAAGTCAAGGACAAACATCTCAATTTGTACTTACAAGTGATGGAACTTTAAAGTACAGAAACTGTTGGGTAGTACCTGCTTCATTAAGACTACGTCAAGAACTACTACAACGTGCTCATTGTAGTAGATACAGTATACATCCTGGAGGAAAGAAAATGTATCATGATTTACGTACCCAATTTTGGTGGAAACGTATGAAACAGGATGTGTTGAACTTTGTGAAACGGTGTTTGATCTGTCAACAAGTGAAAGCGGAAAGACAGAGACCAGGAGGTGAATTACATAGTTTGGAAATTCCTCAGTGGAAATGGGAACATATCACGATGGATTTTGTGACTCATTTGCCACGGACGTCTTCTGGTTGCGATGCTATTTGGGTGATCGTTGACCGACTCACCAAAGTATCTCATTTTGTGCCATATTGTATGACATTTACATATCTGAGAATGGCACAGTTATACATTCAACATGTAGTGAGACTACATGGTATTCCAGTTTCCATTGTATCGGATAGGGATCCGAGATTTACTTCTCATTTTTGGGAAGGGTTACAGACAGCGTTGGGAACTGAAGTGCGGTTGAGTACAGCATATCATCCTCAAACAGATGGACAAACAGAGCGTACGATACAGACGCTTGAGGATATGTTGCGTGCCTGTGTATTAGAGTTTGATACCTCTTGGCAAGTGTTAGGATCGATTCCGGGGGTGGGTTGTCATTCCACACCCGAGTTCAACCAACTTGAGCTTCAATAGCTCGTGTTCTTGAATTAATGCACCGAGAGATTATATCGAGTTCGATTACAAAATCGAGCGGAAGACACTCGACATAACCCGCTCTAAAACCGATTAAAGATTTGAAAGTCATTTTAAAGATATGCAATTAAAGTAAATAAACAAGCATTTGTTTATGGAAGTTCGAAGGTGGTGTAATCCTTCTACGTCTCCCCTTCTTCCACCTCATGGAAGGATTCCACTAGAAGACTTTGATTTATACAATCCCGTTGTACAAACCCGATCCAGTTGGGAATTCCCCATCCAACTAGAACTCCTAGCAACTCAACTATGTATGTTCTTTAATGTCTCACATACAAAGACCTCTCATCGGTTGTGATAAATCATCAACCGTTACAATGGTATTCACTCTTCTATTAAGCTCTCAAATACAATGAATAGAGTGAATACAAAGGCACAAATGATTCCATAATGAATCTGATACAGCAAGGTAAGAGGTGCCAAAGGTTTGAGGAGTGCTCTTCATTTAGCAACTTTTGTCTTTTAAGTTCCTCAATTGAATCCCAAGTGGGTTTGCTTTGGAAGGCTTGGATTGATCTTCAATCCGCTGTTATTGAGCTTCCAAATCGTGTATATATAGCCCCAAGTAATGATATATACGTTAGACACAAGAATATGCCCGTTGGAAAAGGTTCTGCACTATTCCCGAGCTTGCAACGGTCATATTCTGGTTTCTGGGCTGTTTGTATTTCGGACCGGACTGGTCTGGTCTGCTGGTCGGCTCTGCTGGTCTGGTCTGCTGCTCTGCTCTGCTGGATGCAGCAGCACATGGCGTGACTTGCAGAAGCTCTTTGGCCATCTTAACATCCGATTCAGTCTTTCACTTCCAAAGATGACTTGTAGATCTTTGTCTTAGCTTTCCAACCCATACTGAATCGTTCCATTCCAATAAGCGAGCTAAGAGTTATGCCCACCAGACTGACAGTTGCTTGCTGAAACAGCTTGCTGTTTCTTCGCGGTTCAGCTCGATCTTGCAGGCGTCTTTTCTCCTTGATAACATTTGAACTAGCCGATCTGTTGTGAAATATGACTTTTAGTATTTTGAGTTGGCTGTTCAATATCTTTGGAAGCACACCATTTCGATATCTGAGCTATGAGATATGATCAAAACAATCCGCTCTGCCAGGATTTCAGACTTGGTCCAGCTTGATATTTTCAAGCTACTTCTTTGTAATTCATCAAGCTCTTAATTATGATCTATGAACTGCACACTTGATGAAATATGTTAGCAACACAATAAAAAGTTTTGTTAACATCAAAACCAAGATTATTCGGGTTTCCAAAACCCAACAGCAAGAGTCGTTGTCATTAGTGGAATTTTCATATAACAACAATTATCAGTCTAGTATACAGATGGCACCATTTGAGGCTTTGTATGGGCGACGATGTAGATCACCATTGTATTGGGATGATGTGGATCAGTCTTCCTTACATGGACCGGATATGATTCATGAAATGGAAGAGAAAGTGAAGGTAATTCGATTGAAATTGAAAGCTGCTCAGGACAGACAGGCTGCTTATGCCAATAAACGACGTAGACCACTTGAATTTCAAATTGGTGATCGTGTATTCTTGAAAATCTCACCTTTTAAAGGTGTAGTACGGTTTGGTAAACGTGGAAAATTGTCTCCACGGTATGTTGGTCCATATGAGGTGTTGCAACGTATAGGTACGTTGGCATATCGCTTGGCACTACCGCCGACATTGAGTAGTATTCATGATGTTTTTCATTTTTTACTGTTGAGGAAATATGAACCAGATCCAAGTCATATATTACAGCTACCTGATGTACAGTTGGATACAGATGTGTCGTATGAGGAACGACCGATTATGATCTTGGATCGAGTTGAACGCAGGTTGCGTAATAAAGTGATTCCTATGGTTAAGGTACAGTGGGACAGACGGGGTGTCGAAGAGGCAACGTGGGAGACGGAGCAGCATATGATGCAATGGTATCCGGATTCGTTTTCTGGTATGTTGATATGTTATTTATCTTATGTTGTATATCTCATATGCATGTATGATGTTTGTATATGCAATTTCGAGGACGAAATTCATTGAGTGGGGGAGAATTGTAATGCCTCGATTTGTTTTATACACGTGTGATATGATTATGGTGTAATTATATCACTTGGCAGTATGATAATGGGGGTTCGGGTGGAACCAAGAATGAATGAATACATGTATGAATGATATATGGTAAAGAATGAAACATGATGGTGTATAATAAATTAAATAATAACATATCAAGCAACATGAACTAGTAGGTATTTGATTATGCATGTGACTTTAATTTGAATTGGAGTTGTATTTGAATTTGAATTTCATTTCATGTACATGTTACATAACATGTCATTAACTCCAAATGATATGATAACAAGTGGTTGAGGGAACTAATGACCTTATATCAAGGTGATTTAGGGAGGAGAATCACATAGTTCTCATTTTACACCTACTAAAACACTACACAAGCTCCTCTCCATCTCTTTCAAGTTCTTGTTGGTTGAGCTTGGGATTCGCTTGTGAATTGAGCTAGGAGGGTGTGTGAAGTGAAATTGTACCATCTTGGTAAGAAATTCATGGTTTTATACTTGATTTATGTCATTGGTGTTGATGTATGAGAAGTAGCATATCCAATGTTCATGTGAAGAATCATAACATGTTTATATGCTAGTAATTGGATTGTAAGATGGGGGAAACATGTTGGTATGGTATTAGAGAATGCATGAAACTTATTTACATGTTAAATTTCGAGTTGTAGGAGAAGAGCTAGGAAGATAAGCTCAAAATCGCCATGTTCTGAACTTTCTGGACATCGGCGATCGATCGCAAGCTTTGTGGCGATCGATCGCCGAGACAGGGCAAAATATAAGGCGGTTTATACATGTAGCGATCGATCGGTGAAAATGTGGCGATCGATCGCGAGCAACAGAACACTTTGGCGATCGATCGCGAGATATGGCGATCGATCGCGAGGGGGCAGAATAGTATGGCAATCGATCGGTGAGAAATAGCGATCGATCGCCAGAGCCAGAATGTTGACAAATGTTAAATTTTTGTAGAATTTGATTTTAATGCCTATGATAACATGATATATTGTTGGCATTGTTGTAGCATCATCTTAGGGGACCGGACAACGAGGCACTTAGCCAGTGACGCCTAATTTATCTCGTTTGTGTCGCAATACAGGTACGTGTTGACGTACGGAGTATAGATATTGTGTGATGATGTTATGAGATTGATATCATATGAATTGTGTTATGTTAGTATCATATGATTGGTAGTATCATATGCCTGTACATTCATGGATATCATATGTATTTGAGATATACGCCTGGTTTGGGTATATGCTCGGTTATGTATTGGAGATATACGCCTGGTATTGGGTATATGCTTGGTTATGTTACATAGAGATATACGCCTGGTTTGGGTATATGCTCGGTTATGTGACAGAGAGATATACGCCTGGTTTGGGTATATGATCGGTTATGCTATATAGAGATATACGCCGGTTTTTGGGTATATGCTCTGGCTATTATCATTTGAGGACGGTACTATGATATGTGCTGCTAATATGAAGATGTGAGGTGGTTCCACTGACATATTGAGCTGAATAGGCATATCATTTTAGTCTCGTGATAATAGGGTAATTGTTGAGACATGTCATGACATGGTGCATTTGTGGATGCATGATACAGAACATTCACATTAGATGATTTATTGTGCTTTATCATTGTTATTGATATTGTGTTTTGATATCGCACTGAGATAGTTGTTTATCTATACTCACGTTTTGTGAATGTTTCTGTAGGATTTCATAGACGTGGGAATCGTGAGTCTTATTCCGCTGCGAGGTGAACCACTGCATAGGAGTTGTACTGGCTTAGGTTGTTAATTTTACATGTAATGTATATGTAGAAATAGTTAGTTGGTTTTTGTACTAGTGGATGGTACATCTGTAACAACTTAACTAGTAAGATACTCTTAATCAGTGAATGTCATTACTTAATTCAGACTCACATATGTATGTTAACATGATACATAATGAATTAAGTAACGAGGACCCCACAATATACCTCCAAGGTGTTTATCCAATCTCATAATTTGATTGTCCATTTTGAACCTAGATCTTGAGATCTCCAGTCAACGATGTTGGATACCACTATGATATTTTGATTACAGGGTTTTAATCACATTCCCCTGATAAACTATAAATTTGATCTCTAGACAAACCATTCGTAAACGGATCCACAAATTTTCCTTTGATTTCACGTAATCAATGGATATAATGTCATTAGAGATCAACTGTTTAATCGTATATAGCTACAATGTAAATGCCTAGACATGCTGTTATACATACTACTATGTACCCGTCCTATAGTAGATTGACTATCACAATGCATTTTAATTGCATGCACGTGTTTTTACCAACAATGAATTTCTTCCAAAAAACTTCTAAACCATTCGGATTCTTCTACCGCTTTATCCAAAGCTTTGAATTCATATTCCATAGTAGATCGATCAATACAAGTTTGCTTTGAAGATTTCTACGACACACCAGCCCTTCCAACGATAGACACATAACCACTTGTAGACTTTGAATATTTTGTATTTGATATCCAATAAGTATTGTTGTATCCTTCTAATACAACATGATATCTCGTAGAAGATAAACCGTAATTTAAGGTATATCTTAAATATTTAAGTATCATTGTCAATGTATTCCAATGGCTATCACTTGGATTGCTTGTGAATCTACTTAGTTTGCCGTCCACATATACAATATCAAGACATGTGCAGTTCATGAGATACTTTAGACTGCCAATTATTCTTGAATATTCCAATTGCATGACAGGGTCTCCATTATTTTTAACTAACTTTAGATGAGGATCATAGGGTGTTTTCACCGACGATGTGTCAATTGCGAAAAATTTCTCTAGCATTTTCTCAACATAATGAGACCTCGTCAATACTCGTCATTCGGATGCCTTGGATCTTTAATTCCGAGTATGACATTTGCTTCACCAATATCATCATTTCATAATATTTTGTCAACATTTTCTTTGTTGTGTTGATGATTTCTATATTGTTTCCCACTATGAGCATATCATCAACATACAAGCATACTATCGCATATGTTTCATGTGTGTTTTTCATATATAAACATTTAGCACATTCGCCAACTTTGAAACCATTTGACAATATAGTTTTGTCAAATTTTTCATGTCAGTGTTTTGGCACTTGCTTAAGCCCATACAATGGCTTAACGAGTCTACACATTTTTCCTCTTGTCAGACTTGTATACCAAAAACTGATATACACTACTATAGTTAGCATAATCAATAAATACATAATCTATTGTTTTGGGTCAAATCTTCATTTGCTTTGGTTTTGATACTTCTACCGTATCCAAGTACCACGACACTTTCAAGTATTTGTAGAAAAGTTTGTGACCCTTCCATAATTCATAATGAGTTTTGTCATTATTATTATGTGATATTTTATTTAGAATGTGGTTAACATAAAGGACTGGCTCTCCCAAAAGTTTTGGGGTAATCCAAAACTTATCAACATAATATTCATCAGCTCTTTTAGAGTACAATTTTTACGTCCGGCGATATCATTTAATTGTGGTGAATAAGGAGCGGTAGTTTAGTGAATAATCTCATGAATGGAACAAAATGTAAGTATCCAACGAGCATACAACGCAGCGGAATAATAAAAATTTGGATTACTAAAATCGCGGATCTATACAAAGGGTTCATATCGGAATAGAGATAATAAAAGTCTCACCCTTGTAGCGTGTTTGAGCAGAATCCACGAAGCACCACGTCCAACGAATTCCGAGTCACGAGCAACACCTCCAAGGTCTTGCCTCTACGGTATCCACACGATCAAATCGAAAGGGTGTTCAAGAACAAGTTGCTAGACTTGTTCTTAAACAGGAGCTTAACTCTCGGTTCAAGATCGATCAATCGACAACCGACCACAACCCTATACACGGCGGCGATAGGCGTGTGGTTGAGTGTTAGTGGCGGCGGCCGAGAGAGTGGTGAGAGTAGCCTTTTAGGTTTTTATGTGATATCAATGATTAATTACAATTAATCACCTTGTTATCATTATATATGATTTAATTAAAGGCTTTCACAAAGCCTCATGGGCCCAAACCCATGATTTAATTAAATCCTTATAATCATGTAATTAAGATTCTTCTTAATTAATTAATTCATCCAATGAATTTAATTCCTCTTATCGATTTAATCTTTTGTGCGACCCGATAGGATCTTGCAATGTTGGCAGTGACATAAAATCTCATTTTATGACACAAGCAGTGAGCGGTATCTAGCAACACATCAAGGCTACCCAAATTACAAGAATGTCATTGACTCGACATAACCTTAGAACTTGTGATAATATTAACCATGTAACTTAATCCCTTTGTCCATGTGTTTAGATTGAACACGAGTCATGGAATAGTCATACTCATATATTCAATCTCTATTTCTTGACCCCCAAGTAGAACTAGAATAAACGAATAAGCTCGATATCACATATCGGCTCATTCGAGCACGGCCATGCATTTTAGTCTTACTTGATCAAGGGCCCAAACACTTCTCTTGTTATATAGGAGGGACAAATCATATCTTGATCAATCAACATTCCTCTACATAATTCGTAGTGTATCCAATAGCTGCCTTTATAGTTTACCCTGTTACAGGTAACGTTTGACAATATCAAGATACATAACTCCTTATGTTGGGATCTCTGATGATCTCAAGTCGTAAGGATTACATACATTATTATCACTATGAGAATTGCTTATGACACTCATATAACTATCCATGTAGCATTCTCATGGTGGGTCTGTCCAGTACATTGTTCTCTAACATGTATCCATGTGTTGATTTGATATCTCATATCCATGAACGATTCATCAATCAAAACATACTAGTCTCAATGTATTATCATTATCCTTATTTATGATAATACTTGACTAGGGACAATCTTTAAGAATAATACAATATTATTCTAAGGACATTAACTTATATATCAATTCATATTGCACAGATATTCGAATAATATATAATAATGATTTGTCATTCATAAAATCATAATACATTGTATGTCATAAACAATCATCTAATGACTTGTCTTAGGGCATATCCCAACAAATCTCTCACTTGCACTAAGACCAATCAGACATATACTTAATGCCTAGAGATCTAGTATGACGATCATGCTTCTGCTGTGACAGTGGCTTCGTCAATGGGTCAGATACATTATCATCTGTTGGTACTTTGCATATTTTAACATCTCCTCTTTCAACGATTTCTCGAATGAAATGAAAGCGCCGAAGTATGTGCTTGGATCTTTGGTGAGATCTAGGTTCCTTAGCCAATGCGATGGCTCCATTGTTGTCACAATAGAGTTCAATCGGATCTAGAATGCTAGGCATTGTTGGGATATGCCCTAAGACAAATCATTAGATGATTGTTTTGACATACAATGTTTATGATTTTATGAATGGCAATTCATTATTATATATTATTCTTTTAACTGTGCAATGTGAATTAATATATGTTAATGTCCTTAGAATAATATTGTATTGTTCTTAAAGATGTCTCTAGTCAAGTATTATCATGAATATGGATAATGATAATACGTAGAGACTAGTATGTGTTGATCGATGAATTGTTCATTGATATGAGATATCAAATCAACACATGGGTACATGTTAGAGAACGATGTACTGGACAGACCCACCATGAGAATGCAACATGGATAGTTATATGATCGTCATATGCAATTCTCATAGTGATAATAATGTATGTAATCCTTACGACTTGTGATCATCAGAGATCCCAACATAAGGAGTTATGTATCTTGATATCGTCAAACATTACCCGTAACAGGGTAATCTATAAAGGCGACTATTGGATACACTACGAATTATGTAGAGGGATGTTGACTGATCGAGATAGGATTTGTCCCTCCTATATAACAGGAGATGTGTTTGGCCCTTGATCAAGTGAGAACTAAAATGCATGGCCATGCTCGAATGAGTCTATATGAGATATCGAGCTTATTCGTTTATTCTAGTTCTACTTGGGGATCAAGAAATAGAGATTGAATATACGAGTATGACTATTCAATGACTCGTGTTCAATCTAAACACAAAGGACAAAGGGATTAAGTTACATGGTTAATATTATCACAAGTTCTAAAGGTTATGTCGAGTCATTGACATTCTTGTAATTTGGGTAGCCTCGATGTGTTGCTAGACACCGCTCCTTGCTTGCGACATAAAATGAGATTTTATGTCACTGCCAACATTACAAGATCCTATCGGGTCGCACAAAAGATTAAATCGAGAAGGGAAATTAAATTCATGGGATGAATTAAATAATTAAGAAAGTCTTAATTAATAATTATAAGGATTAAATTAAAACCATGGGCTTAAGCCCATGAGGCTTTATGAAAGCCTTTAATTAATCATATATAATTTGATTGCATGGTGATTAATTAGATTAACACATCATATCATTAAAACCTAGAATTGGTGAAGCACACGGCCGCACGATAATCTTGAGCTCTCGGCTTCTTATAGTCGTGTGGTTCTTGGTGAGTTTTGGGCCATCTTTCGATTTAGAATCGAGTGTGTTTCTTGTTCCGGTTTAAGAACTTGTCTAGCAACTTGTTCTTAAACTATCCCTTCACCCGATTTGATCGTGTGGATACCGTGGAGGCAAAACTAGACAAGTTTTGCTAGTGACTCGAAGGAGACGTTGGACGTGGTGCTGCTTCGTGGAATCGGCTCAAACACGCTACAAGGGTGAGACTTTTGTATTCCTTTATCCGATATGAACTCCTATGTATAGATCCATTGTTCTAGTAATCCAATTTTTTTATTCCGCTGCGTTGTATGCTCTAAGGATTACTAACAGTGGTCTCAGAGCCGTGTACAATGCTCATATCGGATTTATGTGGTTAAATAGTTTAATCATATTAGAATTAATATTGCATGCTATTTAAAACTGTATGAACATATATGATATGTTAATATTTAGTTTGTGAAAATCATCGTAAAATTGTATTTGATATAATTGGCGAATAATCAAATTTATTGGGCAATATTTTCAGCCATCACCATCACAAATGACACCACGGCTAGCCACATGAGGGCTAGGGTTTTCGAACCCTTGGCTCGAGATGGCTTAGTCGTTGTGGCTAATAATTGTGCATGGAAGTGTCGAAAATTGATTAGAGTTTAGAACCCATTGGCTCGTGACGGCTAGCTCATGACGGCTAGGGTTTCGAACCCTAGTAGCCATGCATGGGCTCGGCCATCGTCGCCTCTTATGCTAAGGTTTTGAGACGTGGATGAGTTTTGAACTCTTTGGCTCGATAATGGTTCACGCATGCATGGATTAGTAGCTTTACCACATGAGAGCAAAGTTTTTTCGAACCCTTAGCTCGAGATGGTTGAGCCAACCCCGTGCATGGCCTGACCGTGACTCGTGGCTAACAAATTCCGGCGTTTCGAACAAGATTGCTCAATGAAAACCCAAGGTGGTGCGTGGCGGCTAGGGTTTGGAACCCTAGCGCCGCCGCCGCTCGAGCTTGGCTTGGCCATGGGCTAGGGTTTCAAACCCTAGGCCCATTATTGGTCCAGCCGTGTGCTTTTGTGGTTCGAACCATGGTGGTTCGTGTCTTAGTCGCTTAAGTTCGTGGCATGTGATGTCCCGAGCGTACGATAATTTTTCAAAAATTATTTTACAGTTTTAATTAGAATTAAATTTAAAATGTTTAGAATTTAATTAATTAAATGTTAATGCATGCTTTATGTGTTGTTTGAGCATGGTGCGTAGTTATAGCCCTTTGACCTATTAGATAGGATTTGTGGATGTTTGTAATATATAATACGACCTGCGAGTCGTGCCTTCTCTATTTCATTCTAAATGTAATCCCTCCCCTATGTTCCCCTCGAATGTGAATCGAGGAATTATATATCTTGTAAATAGTGTAGTTTATTTTATTGATGGTGATCAATGAAGATGGAGCATCGTGCCGGGATGAGGAGGCCATTCACAAATTGGAGCCAAAGGAAGGTGCTTGTGAAGTTACCTTAGGTTGACTCTTAGGATTTTCTCATTGGCTTGAGAGAATCGTTAGTAGGGGCTATAACCATGTCACGTTTAATTATGTATGTTGATGCATGATTTATCTTATGTTTTAGATTGATAATTGTATTACACATATATGTAGATATGTATACAACTATATGTAGTGGACATATTTTAAATTATCAAACTAATCATGAGATCAATAAATCCCTCTAAAATATTAAGTTTTAGATGCCTTCCAAAATTAAAAGTACTCGTCAATAACTTCGATTGTACATATGTGGGTTTGCCAAAGCAAAGCACCGTGGCAATCTTAGTAAGGCGCGAAAGGATAAAAGTGATATCCGTTATACTTTAAATTGGGTACGACTTAACTAAGTTATCTCAATAGGATTGGGAACTTTGAGGCATGGGTTGGATAATAATTCATTTGATGAATTGAACAAAGCGTTGTTCGTCCAACTATCCAAGAATTATATGTGATATAATTAACAAAGTGTTGTCTACCTAAATAACCGAGTCTTGGGCGATTAGCCAAAGCTAACTCAAGATTAGGCGAAATATGGATCTTGGCCCACTAAAGGTTTCGAGGGTTGATATTTTTAAACAAAATAATGGGAGTATCATTTAATATAAGACCATGTTAAATGATTAAATCATAAACTTATTTTGCATATTTTTATTGTAGATATCCATGGCAACTAACAACGTTACTAGCACATTATCACTGCGATCGGTCCTTGAGAAGGACAAACTAAATGGGACAAATTTCCTAGACTGGCATAGGAACTTGAGGATAGTCCTCAAACAAGAAAAGAAACAATATGTCCTAGAGGAACCCTTGCCCGCTGAGGAACCTCCCCTAACAGCTACAAGAGCTGATAAAGATGCTTACAAGAAGCATCAGAGTGACGCACTTGATGTTGGGTGCCTTATGCTTGCCACCATGAACTCTGAGCTTCAGAAGCAACATGAGGAAATGGAGGCGTTCGATATGATCGAACACTTAAAGCAATTGTACCAACAGCAAGCTAGACAAGAGAGGTATGACGTCTCTAAAGCGTTGTTCCAGTGCAGGATGGTAGAGGGAAGCCTAGTTGGAACTCATGTGCTCAAGATGATTGGGTACATTGAGAATCTGGACAAGCTGGGTTTTCCATTGGACCAAGAGTTGGCCACCGATGTGATCTTGCAATCGTTGCCGGAGAGCTTCAGTCAATTCGTAGTAAATTACAATATGACTGACATGGAAAAGACTCTACCACAATTGCTTGGTATGTTGAGAACATATGAAGCAAATACAAAGAAGACTAAGGCCACAAATGTTCTTATTGTGAATAAGGGCAAAGGAAAGGCCAAAGCTAAAGGCAATAAGAAAGCAAAGAAGGTCTTTGTTAAATCTAAGCCAAAGTCTTATGCACTGAAACCAAATGGAGTGATAGCGAAGGAAGGGAACTGTTTCCATTGCGGTGAGACCGGCCATTGGAAAAGAAACTGCAAAGTATATCTGGAGGATCTAAAGAAAGGAAGTGTGACTTCCACTTCAGGTATTTTTGTTATAGAAGTCAATTTATCTACTTCTTCATCATGGGTATTAGATACTGGATGTGGATCTCACATTTGTGTAAATGTGCAGGACCTCAAAAAGAGTAGATTGTTGGCGAAAGGCGAAGTTGATCTCCGAGTTGGAAATGGAGCAAGAGTTGCTGCATTAGCTATAGGAGATTATAGTTTAGCTTTACCTTCTGGTTTATCATTGATTTTAAAAGACTGTTATTTTGTGCCATCCATTACTAAAAACATAATTTCTATTTCTTGTTTAGACAAGTATGGTTTTTCATTTATAATAAAGGACAACTGTTGTTCTATTTATTTAAATGATATGTTTTATGCTAGTGCACAAATGGTGAATGGTCTTTATGTATTAAATCTTGATATGCCTATCTATAACATAAATACTAAAAGGATTAAAAATAATGATTGTAATCCGACTTATCTCTGGCACAGTCGCTTGGGCCACATAAACGAGAACCACATATCTAAACTTCATAAGGATGGAGTATTAGATTCATTTGATTTTGAATCATATGAAACATGCGAATCTTGTTTAATGGGCAAGATGACTAAAGCCCATTTCAAGGGACATGTTGAAAGGGCAAATGTTTTATTGGGACTAATACATAGTGATGTATGTGGACCAATAAGTACACAAGCTAGAGGTGGTTTTCAATACTTCGTTACATTTACTGATGACCTCAGTAGATATGGGTATGTGTACCTAATGAAACATAAGCATGAAACCTTTGAAAAGTTCAAAGATTTCAAGAATGAAGTACAAAACCAACTTGGCAAAAGTATCAAAATCCTTCGATCAGATCGAGGAGGTGAATACTTAAGCCAAGAGTTTCATGACTATCTAAAGGAATGTGGGATAGTCCAACAACTCACTCCTCCGTATACTCCACAATGGAATGGTGTATCCGAGAGGAGAAATCGAACCTTGTTGGACATGGTTAGATCAATGATGAGTCATGCAGATCTTCCGATATTGTTTTGGGGACACGCTCTAGAAACAACGATTTTCTTACTGAACCGTGTTCCATCTAAATCAGTGGAAAAGACACCATCTGAGATATGGACTGGGAAGCGTCCTAGTATGTCTTTTATGAAGATTTGGGGTTGTGAGGCTTTCGTTAGACGTCACGCCACTAACAAACTTGGACCCAAATCTGATAACTGTTTATTTGTGGGGTATCCTAAGGAAACGAAAGGATACTATTTCTATTATCCCACCGAGAACGAAGTAGTTATTGCTCGGACTGGTGTATTTCTTGAAAGAGAATTTATTTCTAGAAAAACCAGTGGGAGAAAAATAGAACTTAGTGAAGTTCAACCACAAGAAAACACTGAACCTGAGATTGAGATGGAAACAGAGCAGGCACCGCAAGCTGTTGTGGAAGAAGCACCTGCTCAAGAGACACAAGCCCAGCGTAGGTCTGTAAGAGAACACCGGGAGCCACAGAGATATGGATTTCTTGTGACTCAACAAGGTGACTTACTACATATTGATGAGGATGAGCCGTCATCTTATCAACAAGCTATAATGGGCAATGATTCTGAGAAATGGCAAGAGGCCATGAAATCTGAGATGGAATCCATGTATGCAAACCAAGTATGGACTTTGGTTGATCCACCTGAAGGGGTACGTCCCATAGGGTGCAAATGGATTTTCAAGAAAAAGACCGATATGGATGGTAACGTACAAACCTATAAAGGTCGGCTGGTTGCAAAAGGATTCAAACAAATTCATGGTATTGACTATGATGAAACCTTTTCACCAGTGGCCATGGTTAAATCCATAAGGATCTTACTTGCAATAGCTGCATTTCATGATTATAAAATCTGGCAGATGGATGTCAAAACAGCTTTCCTTAATGGAAATATGCTCGAGGATGTGTACATGACACAGCCCGAGGGTTTTGTCGATCCAAAGGATGCTGGAAAGATATGCAAGTTACAACGATCCATTTATGGATTGAAGCAAGCTTCTCGGAGTTGGAATCTTCGATTTGATGATGCAATCAAAGAGTTTGGTTTTATCAAAAACGAAAATGAACCTTGTGTCTACAAGAAGGTCAGTGGGAGCGTAATCATTTTCCTAGTGTTGTATGTAGATGACATACTTCTCATTGGAAATGATATTCCTGTCTTACAATCTGTAAAGATTTGGCTAGGGAATTGCTTTTCGATGAAAGACTTGGGAGAAGCCACCTATGTATTAGGAATCAAGATCTATAGAGATAGATCAAGAAGGCTTCTTGGTCTGAGTCAAAGTACATACATAGACAAAGTGCTTAAAAGGTTTAGCATGCAAGAATCAAAGAAAGGATTCGTGCCTATGACGCATGGCATTTATCTCTCGAAGGAACAATGTCCTTCAACACCAGATGAGAGACAACGCATGAGTAAGATTCCATATGCGTCAGCTATTGGATCTATCATGTATGCCATGATATGTACTCGTCCCGATGTATCATATGCTTTGAGTATGACGAGCAGATATCAAGTTGATCCAGGTGAAGGTCACTGGATTGTTGTCAAGAATATCCTGAAGTACTTGAGAAGAACTAAGGATACATTCTTGATTTATGGAGGTGAGGAAGAGCTCAATGTAATGGGTTACACTGATGCAAGCTTCCAAACTGACAAAGATGATTTTCGATCGCAATCTGGATATGTGTATTGCCTAAATGGAGGTGCTGTGAGCTGGAAGAGTTCAAAGCAAGAAACAGTAGCCGATTCTACAACAGGAGCTGAGTATATTGCTGCCTCGGATGCAGCAAAGGAAGCGGTTTGGATGAGGAAGTTTATTTCTGAACTTGGAGTGGTGCCTAGCATTAAAGATCCGATAGAACTCTATTGTGACAACAATGGAGCGATCGCATTGGCTAAGGAACCAAGATCTCACCAAAGATCCAAGCACATACTTAGGCGTTTCCATTTCATTCGAGAAATCGTTGAAAGGGGAGATGTTAAAATATGCAAAGTACCAACAGATGATAATGTATCTGACCCATTGACGAAGCCACTGTCACAGCAGAAGCATGATCGTCATACTAGATCTCTAGGCATTAGGTATATGTCTGAGTGGTCTTAGTGCAAGTGGGAGATTTGTTGGGATATGCCCTAAGACATATCATTAGATGATTGTTTTGACATACAATGTTTATGATTTTATGAATGGCAATTCATTATTATATATTATTCTTTTAACTGTGCAATGTGAATTAATATATATGTTAATGTCCTTAGAATAATATTGTATTGTTCTTAAAGATGTCCCTAGTCAAGTATTATCATGAATATGGATAATGATAATACGTAGAGACTAGTATGTGTTGATCGATGAATTGTTCATTGATATGAGATATCAAATCAACACATGGGTACATGTTAGAGAACGATGTACTGGACAGACCCACCATGAGAATGCAACATGGATAGTTATATGATCGTCATATGCAATTCTCATAATGTATGTAATCCTTACGACTTGTGATCATCAGAGATCCCAACATAAGGAGTTATGTATCTTGATATCGTCAAACGTTACCCGTAACAGGGTAATCTATAAAGGCGACTATTGGATACACTACGAATTATGTAGAGGGATGTTGACTGATCGAGATAGGATTTGTCCCTCCTATATAACAGGAGATGTGTTTGGCCCTTGATCAAGTGAGAACTAAAATGCATGGCCATGCTCGAATGAGTCGATATGAGATATCGAGCTTATTCGTTTATGCTAGTTCTACTTGGGGATCAAGAAATAGAGATTGAATATACGAGTATGACTATTCCATGACTCGTGTTCAATCTAAACACAAAGGACAAAGGGATTAAGTTACATTGTTAATATTATCACAAGTTCTAAAGGTTATGTCGAGTCATTGACATTCTTGTAATTTGGGTAGCCTCGATGTGTTGCTAGACACCGCTCCTTGCTTGCGACATAAAATGAGATTTTATGTCACTGCCAACATTACAAGATCCTATCGGGTTGCACAAAAGATTAAATCGAGAAGGAAAATTAAATTTATGGGATGAATTAAATAATTAAGAAAGTCTTAATTAATAATTATAAGGATTAAATTAAAACCATGGGCTTAAGCCCATGAGGCTTTATGAAAGCCTTTAATTAATCATATATAATTTGATTGCATGGTGATTAATTAGATTAACACATCATATCATTAAAACCTAGAATTGGTGAAGCACACGGCCGCACGATAATCTTGAGCTCTCGGCTTCTTATAGCCGTGTGGTTCTTGGTGAGTTTTGGGCCATCTTTCGATTTAGAATCGAGTGTGTTTCTTGTTCCGGTTTAAGAACTTGTCTAGCAACTTGTTCTTAAACTATCCCTTCACCCGATTTGATCGTGTGGATACCGTGGAGGCAAAACTAGACAAGTTTTGCTAGTGACTCGAAGGAGACGTTGGACGTGGTGCTGCTTCGTGGAATCGGCTCAAACACGCTACAAGGGTGAGACTTTTGTATTCCTTTATCCGATATGAACTCCTATGTATAGATCCATTGTTCTAGTAATCCAATTTTTTTATTCCGCTGCGTTGTATGCTCTAAGGATTACTTACAGGCATCACCCGAAGTTCAGAAATGAACTTCTTGATCCAAACAGCTTCCTTTGATGCATCTGAGGCAGCAATGTACTCAGCTTCAGTTGTAGAATCGGCTACTGTTTCTTGCTTTGAACTCTTCCAGCTCACAGCACCTCCATTTAAGCAAAACACATATCCTGATTGCGATCGAAAATCATCTTTGTCGGTTTGGAAACTTGCATCAGTGTAACCTATTATATTGAGCTCTTCCTCACCTCCATAAATCAAGAATGTATCCTTAGTTCTTCTCAAGTACTTCAGGATGTTCTTGACTGCAATCCAGTGACATTCACCTGGATCAACTTGATATCTGCTCGTCATGCTCAAAGCATACGAGACATCGGGACGAGTACATATCATGGCATACATGATAGATCCAATAGCTGACGCATATGGAATCTTACTCATGCGCTGTCTCTCATCTGGTGTTGAAGGACACTGATCCTTCGAGAGATGTATCCCATGTGTCATAGGCACGAATCCTTTCTTTGATTCTTGCATGCTAAACCGTTTTAGCACTTTGTCTATGTATGTACTTTGACTTAGGCCAAGTAATCTTCTCGATCTATCTCTATAGATCTTGATTCCTAATACATAGGTGGCTTCACCCAAGTCTTTCATAGAAAAGCAATTCCCTAGCCAAATCTTTACAGATTGTAAGGCAGGGATATCATTCCCAATTAGAAGTATGTCATCTACATACAATATTAGGAAGATAATTATGCTCCCACTGACCTTCTTGTAGACACAAGGTTCATCTACGTTTTTGATGAAACCAAACTCTTTGACTGCATCATCAAAACGAATATTCCAACTCCGAGAAGCTTGCTTCAATTCATAAATGGATCGTTGTAGCTTGCATATCTTTCCAGCATCCTTTGGATCGTCAAAACCCTCGGGCTGTGTCATGTACACATCCTCAAGCAGATTTCCATTAAGGAAAGCTGTTTTGACATCCATCTGCCAGATTTTATAATCATGAAATGCAGCTATTGCAAGTACGATCCTAATGGATTTAACCATGGCAACTGGTGAAAAAGTTTCATCATAGTCAATACCATGAATTTGTTTGAAACCTTTTGCTACCAGTCGACTTTTAAAGGTTTGTACATTACCATCCATGTCGGTCTTCTTCTTGAAAATCCATTTGCACCCTATGGGTCTCACCCCTTCAGATGGGTCAACCAAAGTCCATACTTGGTTTGCATACATGGATTCATTTCACATTTCATGGCTTCTTGTCATTTCTCAGAATCAGTGCCCATTATAGCTTCTTGATAAGATGACGGCTCATCCTCGTCAATAAGTAGTAAGTCACCTTGTTGAGTCACAAGAAATCCATATCTCTGTGGCTCCCGGTGTTCTCTTACAGACCTACGTTGGGCTTGTGTCTCTTGAGCAGGTACTTTATCCACAACAGCTTGTGGTGTCTGCTCTATTTCCATCTCAATCTCATGTTCAGTGTTTTCTTGTGGTTGAACTTCACTAAGTTCTATATGTCTCCCACTGGTTTTTCTAGAAATAAATTCTCTTTCAAGAAAGACACCAGTCCGAGCAACAACCACTTTGTTCTCGGTGGGATAATAGAAGTATCCTTTCGTTTATTTAGGATACCCCACAAATAAACACTTATCAGATTTGGGTCCAAGTTTCTTAGAGGCGTGACGTCTCACGAAAGCCTCACAACCCCAAATCTTCATAAAAGACATAATAGGACGTTTCCCAGTTCATATCTCATATGGTGTCTTTTCCACTGATTTAGATGGAACACGGTTCAGTATGAATATTGTTGTTTCTAAAGCATGTCCCCAAAATGATATCGGAAGATCTGCATGACTCATCATTGATCGAACCATGTCCAACAAAGTTCGATTCCTCCTCTCGGATACACCATTCCATTGTGGAGTATATGGAGGAGTGAGTTGTGGGACTATCCCACACTCCTTTAGATAGTCATGAAACTCTAGGCTTAAGTATTCACCTCCTCGATCTGATCGAAGGATTTTGATACTTTTACCAAGTTGGTTTTGTACTTCATTCTTGAAATCCTTGAACTTTTCAAAGGTTTCATGTTTATGTTTCATTAGGTACACATACCCATATCTACTGAAGTCATTAGTAAATGTAACGAAGTATTGAAAATCATCTCTAGCATGTGTGCTTATTGGTCCACATACATCACTATGTATGAGACTCAATAAATCATTTGTCCTTTCAACATGTCCCTTGAAAGGAGCTTTAGTCATCTTGCCTATTAAACAAGATTCACATGTTTCATATGATTCAAATCAAATGAATCCAATACTCCATCCTTATGAAGTTTTGATATGCGATTCTCGTTTATATGGCCCAAGCGACAATGCCAGAGATAAGTTGGATTAGGATCATTATTTATAATCCTTTTAGTATTTATAGACAGGCATATCTAGATTTAATATATAAAGACCATTAATCATTTGTGCACTTGCATAAAACATATCATTTGAATAAATAGAACAACAGTTGTCCTTTATCATAAATGAAAATCCACACTTGTCCAAACAAGAAAGAGAAATAATGTTTTTGGTAATAGACGGCACAAAATAACAGTCTTTCAAATGATAAACCAGAAGAAAAAGATAAATGGTAATCTCCTACAGCTAATGCAACAACTCTTGCTCCATTTCCAACTCGGAGATCAACTTCGCCTTTCGCCAACGTCCTACTCCTTTTGAGATCCTGCACATTTACACAAATGTGAGATCCACATCCAGTATCTAATACCCAAGATGAAGAAGTACATAAATTGACTTCTATAACAAAAATACCTGAATTGGAAGTCATACTTCCCTTTGTCTTCTTAAGATCTTCCAGATATACTTTGCAGTTCCTTTTCAATGACCGGTCTCACCGCAATGGAAACAGTTCCCTTCCTTTGCCACTCCTCCCTTTGGCTTTAGTGCAGAAGCATGTGGCTTAGACTTAACAAGAACCTTCTTGTTTTTCTTGTAGCTCTTAGCTTTAGTCTTTCCTTTGCTCTTATTCACAATAAGAACATTTGTAGGCTTAGACTTCTTGCTATTTGTTTCAAAAGTTCTAAGCATGCCAAGTAACTGTGGTGGAGTCTTTTCAATTTCAATCATATTGTAATTCAAGACAAATTGACTGAAGCTTTCAGGCAACGATTGCAAGATCACGTCAGTGGCCAACTCTTGGTCCAAAGGAAAACCCAGCTTCTCCAGATTCTCAATATACCCAATCATCTTGAGTACATGAGTTCTAACTAGACTTCCTTCTACCATTCTACACTGGAATAGCGATTTAGAGACGTCATACCTCTCCTGTCTTGCTTGTTGTTGGTACAGTTGCTTTAGATGCTCGATCATATCGAACGCCTCCATTTCCTCATGTTGCTTCTGAAGCTCAGAGTTCATGGTGGCAAGCATAAAGCACCCAACATCAAGTGCGTCATTTTGATGCTTCTTGTAAGCATCTTTGTTGGCTTTAGTAGCCGTCAAGGGAGGTTCCTCAGCAGGTAAGGGTTCCTCTAGGACATATTGCTTCTTTTCTTGTTTGAGGACAATCCTCAAATTCCTATACCAGTCTAGGAATTTGTCCCATTCAGTTTGTCCTTCTCAAGGACCGATCGCAATGATAATGTGCTTGTGACGTTGTTAGTTGCCATGTATATCTACAATATAAATATGCAAAATAAGTTTATGATTTTAATCATTTAATATGGTCTTATATTAAATGACACTCCCACTATTTTGTTTAAAATTATCAACCCTCGAAACTATTAGTGGGCCAAGATCCATATTTCACTTAATCTTGAGTTAGCTTTGGCTAATCGCCCAAGACTCGGTTATTTAGGTAGACAACACTTTGTCAATTACATCACATGTAATTCTTGGATGGTTGGACGAACAACACTTTGTTCAAATTCATCTAATGAATTATTATCCAACCCCATGCCTCTAGGTTCCCAATCCTATTGAGATAACGCTAGTTAAGTCGAACCCAATTTTAAAATAACACGGATATCACATTTATCCTTTCGCGCCTTACTAAGATTGTCACGGTGCTTTGCTTTGGCAAACCCACACATGTTCAATCGAAGTCTTGACGAGTATTTTTAATTGGAAGGCATTTTAAACTTAATACTATAAGAGAGATTTATTGATCTCATGATTTTATTAATATTGAAAATATGTCCCGTACATATATGAATATATACATATCTACATATATATATAAGCATCAATAATAAATAAAACAGTAAACATGCATCTCATACATCAACATAAAGTAAACGTGACATGGTTATAGCCCCAACTAAAGATTTCTCAAGCCAATGAGAAAATCTAAAAAGTCAACCTAAGGTAACTTCTCCAAGCACCTCTTTGGCTCCCTTTTGTGAATGGCCTCATCATCCCGACACCTTGGTCCATCTTCATTGATCTCCATCAATAAAACTCTAACTAAACTATATAACAATTACATGATTTAGAGAAATCCTCGAGTTACATTCGAGGGGGAGCATAGGGGAGGGAATACATTCAGAAAATAAGAAAAGGCGCGACTCGCAGGCCGTATTAAATTACAAACATTCACAAACTCCTATCTAATTGGGCATAGGGCTATAACCATGCACCATGCTCAAACAACACATAAAACATGCTATAACAATTAATGAATAATCCCAATAAAACTGTAAAATAAATTTTATGAAATTATCGTACACTCGGGACATCACATGTCACGGAACCTTAGCCCAAAAGTCCACGTCCAACCATGAGGGTTCAAAACCCTAACAATCTTGGACGGCGGCCGTGAGCCATTAGGGTTCGAAACCCTAGCCGTCACGAGCCACAATGGTTCGAAATTATGTTTTAGTTCTCGGCCTTTTATGCACGATTCATGACGTTGGCGGCTTGACCATCTCGAGCCAATGAGTTCAAAAACCCTAGCCCTCTTGTGGCCCTAGCCGTCACCCATCATTTATCGTGAGCCATGCGCCGATAATTACATTTTTCGAGCCAAGAGGAGGGTTTTAAACCCTAGCCATGTTTCGACACCTCCATGCACAATTATTAGCCACAACGACTAAACCATCTCGAGCCAAGGGTTTGAAAAACCCTAGCCCTCATGTGGCAGCCGTGTGTCATTTGTGATGGTGGTGGACGAACCATCTCATGCTATGGGCTCGGTTTTTGCTTTTGTGTATCGTATACATAAATAGTCAATTATATCATATATAATTTTACGATGATTTCACAAACTCGATTTATTCCATATCAAATATGAATTATACAGTTGTAAAGCATGCAATATAATTCTAAATATGATTAAACAATTAACCACATAATTCCTATATGAGCTTTGAACCTGGCTCTGTTACCACTGTAAGTAATCCAACGAGCATACAACGCAGCGGAATAATAAAAATTTGGATTACTAAAACCGCGGATCTATACAAAGGGTTCATATCGGAATAGAGATAATAAAAGTTTCACCCTTGTAGCGTATTTGAGCAGAATCCACGAAGCACCACATCCAACGAATTCCGAGTCACGAGCAACACCTCCAAGGTCTTGCCTCTACGGTATCCACACGATCAAATCGAAAGGGTGTTCAAGAACAAGTTGCTAGACTTGTTCTTAAACGGGAGCTTAACTCTCGGTTCAAGACCGATCAATCGACAACCGACCACAACCCTATACACGGCGGCGGTAGGCGTGTGGTTGAGTGTTAGTGGCGGCGGCCGAGAGAGTGGTGAGAGTAGCCTTTTAGGTTTTTATGTGAAATCAAGGACTAATTACAATTAATCACCTTGTTATCATTATATATGATTTAATTAAAGGCTTTCACAAAGCCTCATGGGCCCAAACCCATGATTTAATTAAATTCTTATAATCATGTAATTAAGACTCTTCTTAATTAATTAATTCATCCAATGAATTTAATTCCCCTTATCGATTTAATCTTTTGTGCGACCCGATAGAATATTGCAATGTTGGCAGTGACATAAAATCTCATTTTATGACACAAGCAATGAGCGGTATCTAGCAACACATCAAGGCTAACCAAATTACAAGAATGTCATTGACTCGACATAACCTTAGAACTTGTGATAATATTAACCATGTAACTTAATCCCTTTGTCCATGTGTTTAGATTGAACACGAGTCATGGAATAGTCATACTCGTATATTCAATCTCTATTTCTTGACCCCCAAGTAGAACTAGAATAAACGAATAAGCTCGATATCACATATCGACTCATTCGAGCACGGCCATGCATTTTAGTCTTACTTGATCAAGGGCCCAAACACTTCTCATGTTATATAGGAGGGACAAATCCTATATTGATCAATCAACATCCATCTACATAATTCGTAGTGTATCCAATAGCTGCCTTTATAGTTTACCCTGTTACAGGTAACGTTTGACAATATCAAGATACATAACTCCTTATGTTGGGATCTCTGATGATCTCAAGTCGTAAGGATTACATACATTATTATCACTATGAGAATTGCATATGACACTCATATAACTATCCATGTAGCATTCTCATGGTGGGTCTGTCCAGTACATTGTTCTCTAACATGTACCCATGTGTTGATTTGATATCTTATATCCATGAACAATTCATCAATCAAAACATACTAGTCTCAATGTATTATCATTATCCTTATTTATGATAATACTTGACTAGGGACAATCTTTAAGAATAATATAATATTATTCTAAGGACATTAACTTATATATCAATTCATATTGCACAGATATTCGAATAATATATAATAATGATTTGTCATTCATAAAATCATAATACATTGTATGTCATAAACAATCATCTAATGACTTGTCTTACGGCATATCCCAACACAAAATTCATCAAACATTGCCCAATCTGGGAAGTTTTGAACCGGATATTGCTCCCACCATGATCTGTGATGATCACGAGCTTCTTAACACATTATACGTTTAAAATTAATTTGCAAATTGGGAGCAATGTAGTAAAAGATAAATAACAATTTTGGTAATGTAAATTGATATAAATTGGAATTTGATAATCTAAATAGTTAAAAAATGTATAATCCTGTAATTTGATTTATCTTGCATTTTTATAATTTTTTTAGGTATAAATATCATGATGTATCTTTGGATATAACAAGCAATATAACAAATGTCTTTGAATGTTGAGGCAAGAGTTAAACTCTTTGTCCTTGAAACGATATTGTCCCGCTATGGTGCTGGTAGCGTTTATCACGTACGTCCAAATTAACCATTCTCAAGTTAATAACAGTAATGAATGTAGTAACGTGAGTAGGGATCGATCCCAAGAGGAAAGTTATATCTTTGTGTTAACTAGTGCAAACGAAAATAAAAAGGGGGCTTTGAAATCAATTTAATTACTACTATGATGTAAAATTAAACGAATAAGCAGAAGTAACTAGATGAATTAACTTATTAGAAAAGAGTAATTCTTGGTTTTCAGTTGACTTTACAATTGGTGTTTACTATCTCGATCATCGATCTTCACATACGATTCAATTTTCATATGAATATTCATCGTTGGATGTTTTAATCCAAAATCAAAATCCTATCGCACCTTAAGTTTAGTTAAATAGCCCAAGCGTTCTAGTTTAACCCTTATCAAATAATCAATCAAAATACAAGCGATTAAGATTTAAATCGATGATAGAATAAGAACTAGTGAGATCGATGAAGCTAAACAACATAATCCAAGCGTCTATGTTTAATCTAGTCAATTGTCTTTTCTAAGAATATAATAAACTCACAAGCGAAAATTTATTAATCTTAGTTGCTTCGTAAATTAAAGGGATCAAACGATTTCATGTTTGATATCTAATTTAGCATTAGATTGTATGAAACAAAATTTAGGTGATCAATCAAACAACACAATCATCACAATAAATTCAGTAAAACAATTGATACTCTATGAAAATCAACAAACAAAACTTAATCTCACGAGAATCGTAAACTCCAATATAGCGTCTTCCTTAACCAAGAATCACAAGAGTGTTTAGTCACTCATGACTAAATTAAAACAATTAAAATTAAATAAAAACAACATAAACAAAAGTATAAGAAAGAGTTACTAAAGTATAACACGATTTCGGAGCGTCAAATCCGTTTTCGTGCCTTTGAATCTTCAAGTTCTTCTTCCACAATTGAGAGAGATTTGTTCTAACTCTAAAATATGATACATAATCTGATATGAGGTCCCCAAAATTGTGTATATATGATAGGAGTCTGATAGGGTAGGCAAAAATCTATCCAAAGATGAAAAAATCAAGTTTCTTTAAAATTCAGGATTCTGCTGGCGATCGATCGCGGATAGATGGCGATCGATCGCCGGCCTTTATTTTTCAAATAGTGGCTTTCAGCGATCGAACGCGGCATGTTGCCGATCGATCGCCGTTGTTGCTCGAATTTTCTCTTTTGGCGATCAATCGGTGCTTGTTTGGCGATCAATCGCGGTCTCTTGTCCACTTTTATGCATTTTTCTTGGTCTTGATCTCTTGTCAACTCCAATGCATTTCTTAATCCTTATTCGCCCTTGTTAGCTCGATTTCTTCGATTCCACCTACATTTACACAAGTATACGATTAGGTAGCATATGCATCAATTTATCCATCAAAATATACCATATCGTAGGCAATTAAATGCAATAGATGTGTCTATTTCTAGTCACATCAGGTGCTTACGGTTCAGCTACAATTCGTTTCCCAATATACAGCGACTATGATTCGTGATATAAATACTTCAAATCACGAATCCACAAACCATAAAGGTTTAAATGCACTCAAAACTTGAGCAAGAAATAAGATGGATAAGATGCACATATTTTGCTTTTTGAATCTGATGTTTAATTTTTAACCGAAGTATTTAATTCATCTAAGAATTGTTCTATATTTACTAGACCAAGATGTCCCACCAAGAGACACCATTTGGAGGCACCAATTCATGAAAAAAAATGTATCACAACGTGAATGGACACACACATTTGCACAAACTATACAGATCGCACCCTCTTTTTCAAAAGCCTGCAAGGCGCCATCGATCGCGCCTGGAGGGCCGATCGATCGAGTTCTGCCGAACTTTTTTGTGACTATTTTTTCTCATATGCGCGATCGATCGCATCAACCAATGGCGATCAATCGCGACCTCAAGAAACTCCACGGATTTCGCTTGCTTTATCTCCTATGTTTTAGTTGTAATTCAATACGCATCTTTTTCCAACATTTTTTTGTCGGGATATTGATATAAAGTCGGACATTTAACAATATCCAATCATATTAATTTATGTGTTTTGGTTTTCTTTTTTTGTTGACTGGACAATAAAGAACCAGTCATGTTTAACCAAAGTTGGGTTAATATAACTCTAACTGGTCGGGCATTTTGATATTTTTTTATTTTCAGAAATCAAATTTATGAATATTAAACTATTTTGCCGATTCAATAAAATGAAAGACCCAAAGAAATAGAGTGATGATTTTTTTTTTAGAAAATAAAAACTAGAGTGATGCAATTGTTGAGATGAATCTAGCGAATTTTTTTTGAGAAGGGACATTTCTAATAATTATTTTTTTATAATTTAATGACTAATAACCAATGTGGGTTTATAAGTACTTCTCAAAAATAAATGTGACATTTTTTTAGTACAAGGGTGTAAAGAGAGCTTCGAACACGAGACCTCTTACATAAAGGGAGAAGTACATGTCAGTCAAGCCAAAGGCTGATGGCAAAAATAAATGTGACTTTTAGGTTAATTTTTTAATATGTGTTGAGTATTCTAGTTTCCCAAAACAAAATCCTTAAGTTAGATAACTTCTGTAACTTTTTTCTTATATATATGTAACCATATGCAATAATAATTTAGTTATCCACCAGTCTTGGCGTAGAAGAACATATTGTAATATGTTGCAGTAAACTCATAAATCATTCATCTTATATCTTCTACAAGATTTTATTTTTGCTTTTACATTAGGGCTCAACAATTATTAAAGGTTCCACCCTAAATCAAAATATATGTTTCCTATCTGTCAAATGAAAGGGGATATTTAGGCTGTTTGTTGGGCAGAAAGATCCCCCAATGCTTTTCAATTTCAGGTTCCTTCTGATTCTCATCAATCAGATCGAAAATGTAAGTCTCAAGAGGCCTTCCAGGCTTTCTTGGAGTCCCATTCTTCACCATTTTGAGTAAATTTGAATTATAAGTTCTTGCATTGTCAATTGTAGTTGCTGTCCCACCCGCCGAGGGCCACCCCGTTTCAGTAACGACAACTTCCACATTCGGTGCACCAGCCTTTTCCAACGCCGCATGAACCGAATCCACCATAGCACCGAACAGATTCTGGTACTCATACGGCCCATCTTTCACAACTGGCACAGGAGAGGTGAATATCGCGTAATCCAAATGAATGTCGGCTGGGTTGCTTATATATGCAAAGTAAGGATACACATCAATAAGAAAAGGGCTCTGAGTTCTCGAAAGAAACCCGACGATTGGATTGATGAACGACGGGTCTTTAAAAGTTCCATGTGAAGGAGGGTACGTGGATGCAAGCACAGCCATGTTTAAAACAGTTGAAACCTTAATCTTTTGTCCTAAACCAGCTGCAGTCAGGGCATTGTACACATTTTGCATCGCTGGGGCAATAAATGGTGCAATGCTGGACCTAGCGCCATCTGGGCCGATCTCATTCCCGACAGAGATGTATCTGAAGTTCACGTATGGGTATCTTAAGACATTGTTTTGTACCCAAGATTTTGCAAGATTCGGGTCGTGGGCGATGGCAATGATGTCCTCATTTGCGACACCTACTATTACTGAAACGTTGCTTCCTCCCAGGGCTGCGAGGACTTGTGGGTTGGGATTGTAGATTCGAATTCGTTGAATGTTGTGCTGCTTGCAGAGGGCAATGACTTCCACTGCGGGTGGTAAATTGGTGCCAAGAAAACCATAACAAGCTCCCGTTTGAGCATCTGTAATAAAAGATTAGGTTATCATATCTTATTTAGTTCTTGCACATCTTATTGTCAAATTTATAGACCAACTCAATATGATTGGTCTAAACAGTTGATTTATTAGTATAAGTATTTTTTATTAAAAAATATTGTATTTCAATATTGAGTTGGTATATAAGTGGAATCCAAACCGAGTGCATACAAATATTTCATAGTAGGCGAGCTAGTAAAGAAAAGAGAATTTAGAGAAGTTTCATGCCTAGCTATAAGGTTTTAAATTATTATTTTCAATCTTCATCAATGTTTATTTTTGTATTACTTTAGATCCAAATCCAGGCAAAAAGAGAGAGAAAATGGGAAAGAGAGAGGAGGGACCTGTAGTGTCTAAATAGAATGCAGAAATCATGACAATAAGCATCAGAAGGAAGAAAAAGGACTTTGCCATTTTATATCCAAGAAAGAAGAATATAATTGAAGACAATTCGAGTGTTGGTTGTCTCCTTTTATAATGAGAGAAAATGACGAGGTTTGCTGTAAACATTAAATGCATATTTATCGAATTTAACAGACAAAGAAATATTAATCTTTTATTGGCTTTTCTAAACATTAAATGCATATTTATCGAATTTAACAGACAAAGAAATATTAATCTTTTATTGGCGTTTCTTCTGAATGTTTGGTCCATGATTTAGTGAATAAATCTTTTTCATGTATTAATGTTCTTTTTTGAAATGGGGGACGAGATTTGTAATATTTTTGGGTCACTGTCCAAACTCGAACTCGAGTAAGTCTAAAGAAGACCAATTGGACTTTTACACCCCAGAGTCTCCTTTTCAGGTATTAATTTAGTACTACTTCAGCTATGCACAATTGGCAAGTTTGCATACAAAATATTATTTTAGAATCTGTCTAGATAGTTTTTTTAGCCTGAAAAAGATCTTTTCCAGTTAATATTTTTCGGGTAAACCTCAAAATGGTCTCATAGAATCTAGATGTTTACAAAAATAGTTCCAGACCTTTAGGACTCGCATAAATTATTTTTAATAAAAAATAGTCTCACTGAAATGTTCTTTTACAAATATAGTCACATTGAAATTAACTTTATAAAAAATGGTCCCATAATTGACTAGGAACATTGAGAGTACTTTTGATTAAAAACAAAAATTTGGAACTATCATTGATTAAAAACAAAAGTTGGGAATATTTTTGCTTAATAATTTTCATGAGACTATATTTAATTAGTCCTAAAAGTTTGAGACAAGTATTGCAAATCCCCTATTGTATGTTATCATTTTTTAAAAAATTACCCTTTTTTAAAATTAATGTTTTTTTAAAAAACAAAAAATTGCAGTATGATTTGGATTAAAAATCATTTGGCTTAAAATTAATTTTTTTAAAGCCATTTTTTGTAACATTTTTAAAGCCATTTTTTACTTCTGCCTTTGGTTTTTTTTTAAAAAAAAACTCAGTCAAAAACATAAATTATTCACTTAAACGCACTCTTAAAATGTAAGATTTTTCAAAATCAGAAAGTGATTATCAACAATTATTTTCAAACATAAAACCGCTTCTCTTTTTTAACAAAATAAATCTCAAGTTTATTATATGCATCCAAACTTATCCCAAGTACAAAAAAACACTTTATTTATTAGGGGTTCCATCATGCCTTTCTTAAAAACAAAGTTTTAAAAAATAGAAATGATTTTTGTTTGAATATATGTGACATTTAAATAAATAAATAATTTTTTTAAGAGAATATGGAGCATTATTAAACCCTTAAAAGTTGTATCATATAGAAATGATTTTAAAAACATTCTTAAAAACAGAAATGATTTTTGTTTGAATATATGTGACATTTAAATAAATAAATAAATTTTTTTTAAGAGAATATGGAGCATTATTAAACCCTTAACTGTTGTATCATATAGAAATGATTTTAAAAACATTCTTAAAAATAGAAATGATTTTTGTTATTTAAAAAAATAGAAATAATTTTTGTTTGAATATATGTGACATTTAAATAAATAAATAAATTTAATTTTTTGTAAGAGAATATGGAGCATTATTAAACCCTTAACAATTGTATCATATAGAAATGATTTAAAAACATTCTTAAAAATAGAAATGATTTTTGTTATTTAAAAAAATAGAAATAATTTTTGTTTGAATATATGTGACATTTAAATTAATAAATAAATTTATTTTTTTGTAAGAGAATATGGAGCATTATTAAACCCTTAAAAGTTGTATCATATAGAAATGATTTTAAAAACATTCTTAAAAATAGAAATGATTTTTTGTTATTTTAAAAAATAGAAATGATTTTTGTTTGAATATATACATTTAAATAAATAAATAAATTTATTTTTTGTAAGAGAATATGGAGCATTATTAAAATCTTAAAAGTTGTATTATATATATATATATATATTAAAAAATATATATTAAACATATACTTTTCAAGAAACTCAATTCAGATAGGTTTAGTTTTTTAGTTTCATCCTATTTAATTTTTTAATTTTTTTTTCGTTTTTACATTATTTAATTAAATTTTGCCTGGGTTTATAAGTACTTCTCAAAAATAAATGTAACTCTTTTTAGTACAAGGTACACTAATTGATGGAAGGGGAGCCTCGAACACGAGACCCCAAAGTTAGATAACTTTTGTAACTTTTTTCTTATATATACGTAACCATATGCAATAACAATTTAATTATCCACCAGTCTTGGTGTAGAAGAACATATTGTAATATGTTGCAGTAAACTCATAAATCATTCATCTTATATCTTCTACAAGATTTTATTTTTGCTTTTACATTAGGGCTCAACAATTATTAAAGGTTCCACCCTAAATCAAAATATATGTTTCCTATCTGTCAAATGAAAGGGGATATTTAGGCTGTTTGTTGGGCAGAAAGATCCCCCAATGCTTTTCAATTTCAGGTTCCTTCTGATTCTCATCAATCAGATCGAAAATGTAAGTCTCAAGAGGCCTTCCAGGCTTTCTTGGAGTCCCATTCTTCACCATTTTGAGTAAATTTGAATTATAAGTTCTTGCATTGTCAATTGTAGTTGCTGTCCCACCCGCCGAGGGCCACCCCCGTTTCAGTAACGACAACTTCCACATTCGGTGCACCAGCCTTTTCCAACGCCGCATGAACCGAATCCACCATAGCACCGAACAGATTCTGGTACTCATACGGCCCATCTTTCACAACTGGCACAGGAGAGGTGAATATCGCGTAATCCAAATGAATGTCGGATGGGTTGCTTATATATGCAAAGTAAGGATACACATCAATAAGAAAAGGGCTCTGAGTTCTCGAAAGAAACCCGACGATTGGATTGATGAACGACGGGTCTTTAAAAGTTCCATGTGAAGGAGGGTAAGTGGATGCAAGCACAGCCATGTTTAAAACAGTTGAAACCTTAATCTTTTGTCCTAAACCAGCTGCAGTCAGGGCATTGTACACATTTTGCATCGCTGGGGCAATAAATGGTGCAATGCCGGACCTCGCGCCATCTGGGCCGATCTCATTCCCGACAGAAATGTATCTGAAGTTCACGTATGGGTATCTTAGGACATTGTTTTGTACCCAAGATTTTGCAAGATTCGGGTCGTGGGCGATGGCAATGATGTCCTCATTTGCGACACCTACTATTACTGAAACGTTGCTTCCTCCCAGGGCTGCGAGGACTTGTGGGTTGGGATTGTAGATTCGAATTCGTTGAAAGTTGTGTTGCTTGCAGAGGGCAATGACTTCCACTGCGGGTGGTAAATTGGTGCCAAGAAAACCATAACAAGCTCCCGTTTGAGCATCTGTAATTAAAAGATTAGGTTATCATATCTTATTTAGTTCTTGCACATCTTATCGTAAAATTTAAAGATCAACTCAATATGATTGGTCTAAAACAGTTGATATATTAATATGTATTTTTTTATTAAAAAAGTATTATGTTTTAATATTGAGTTGATATATAAATGTGATTCAAATCAAGTACATATAATATTTCCTCATAGACGAGCTAGTAAAGGAAAGAGAATTTAGAGAAGTTGCATGCCTAGCTATAAGGTTTTAAATTATTATTTTCAATCTTCATCAATGTTTATTTTTGTATTACTTTAGATCCAAATCCAGGCAAAAAGAGAGAGAAAATGAGAAAGAGAGAGGAGGGACCTGTAGTGTCTAAATAGAATGCAGAAATCATGACAATAAGCATCAGAAGGAAGAAAAAGGACTTTGCCATTTTATATCCAAGAAAGAAGAATATAACTGAAGACAATTCGAGTGTTGGTACATCTTACAAGCATTAAGGTTGTCTCATTTTATAATGAGAGAAAATGACGAGGTTTGCTGTAAACATTAAATGCATATTTATCGAATTTAACAGACAAAGAAATATTAATCTTTTATTGGCTTTTCTAAACATTAAATGCATATTTATCGAATTTAACAGACAAAGAAATATTAATCTTTTATTTGCTTTTCTTCTGAATGTTTGGTCCATGATTTAGTGAATACATCTTTTTCACGTATTAATTTTCTTTTTTGAATGGGGGATGGGATTTGTAAATATTTTTGGTTCACTGTCCAGACTCGAATTCGAGTCAGTTTAAAAAGACCAATTGGACTTTTACACCCAGGAGTCTCCTTTTCAGGTATTAATTTAGTACTGCTTCAGCTATGCACAATTTGCGAGTTTGCATACAAACTATTATTTTAGAATCTGTCTAGATAGAATTTTTTTGCCTGAAAATTAATTTTTTTGGGGTAAACATCAAAATGATCTCATAGAATCTAGTTTTTTACAATAATAGTCCCAAACTTTTAGGACTAATCAAATATAGTCTCACATAAATTATTTTAAATCAAAAATATTCTTACTTAAATGTTTTTTTGCAAATATAGTCACATAGAAAGTAACTTTATAAAAAAATGGTCCCATAATTGACTAGGAGCATTGAGACTACTTTTGATTAAAAACAAAAGTTTGGGACTATCATTGATTAAAAACAAAAGTTGGGGAATATTTTTGCTTAATAATTTCCATTTTGATTAGTCCTAAAAGTTTGAGACAAGTATTGCAAATCGCCTATTGTGTGTTATCATTTTTTTTTAAATTTTACCCTTTTTTAAAATCAATGTTTTATTCAATTGGCTTAAAATGAAATTTTTTCAAGCCATTTTTTGTAACATTTTTAAAGCCATTTTTTACTTCTGCCTTTGGGTTTTTTAAAAAACTCAGTCAAAAACAATTATTGTTTTAGAAAAATTATACACTTAAACGCACTCTTAAAATGTTGTAAGATTTTCAAAATCAGAAAGTGATTATCAACAATTATTTTCAAACATAAAACCGCTACTCTTTTTTAAAAAAATAAATCTCAAGTTAATTACTTATGCATCCAAACTTATCCCAAGTACAAAAAAAAACACTTTATTTATTTTTGTTTGAAAATATGTGACATTTAAATAAATAAATAAATTTAATTTTTTTAAGAGAATATGGAGCATTATTAAACTCTTAAAAGTTGTATCATATAGAAATGATTTTAAAAACATTCTTAAAAACAGAAATGACTTTTTTTATTTTAACAAATAGAAATGATTTTTGTTTGAATATATGTGACATTTAAATAAATAAATAAATTTATTTTTTTATAAGAGAATATGGAGCATTATTAAACCCTTAAAAGTTGTATTATATATATATATATATATATTAAACATATACTTTTCAAGAAACTCAATTCAGATAGGTTTAATTTTTTAGTTTCATCCTATTTAAGTCTATTTTGTGACTAAAATACCCCTCATTTCAAAAGAAATATGTTAGACCAACTACTTGTTTAAAAAAAAAATCATCCCCTTTCCTCAACATCTTCTTCTTCTCTCATTCTCTTCCCTCATATTTTATTTGTACAATCATTTATCCTCCATGCAAGCTTCTACATGCAAATCCATGGCCGTTCTCTCTACGAAGAGCCTGAAGGCTGTTCAGGGCTTCGGTCGAATTGGCGACGAGAGTGTGGCGGTGGAGAAAGATTCCGACGACTCGTATATTGATTGCCACCATTCCATGTTGCAAATGATCATGAAAAAACAGATTTATGCAAATATGATTCTGAAGAGCTTTTGAATAGCTTGATAATTAATGCTTGTGAATTAATGAAGAAATTGAGATTTAAAATATTTGGCCATGCTGGGTTCAATGAAAGAGTTGCTCAACGTAAGAGTGCGGAGAAGAAGAAAGCATCTCAAGTGCACTGATGCATGCGGCGTGCATCTGTACACACAAACCTTTCGTGCATCGATAGCCGGTGCATATGTGTACCGCCTACATGCATCGGTACCATTTTCCTTAGCTGAGGAAGAGGGATTTGGTATGAACTATTACGTGCAACACTTGAAATCCTGAACGTGCACCGCTCAAGAGATTTGAAGGATCACGTATGTGCACCGCTCAATAGGACATGCACCGCTCTTGAGATGTTCGATAAATTGTTTGAATGAAATTATGAAATCTTAGGTTTTTTGTTTCAAATAAGGGTTGTTAATTATTGTGTGCATGTACTGATTTCTTTTTAACTATGATGAAAAGAACATTGGTAATTACACTCTATTTTATTTGTTGTTTGAGAAATGAGATGTTAGATAAATTGTTTGAATGAAAATTTGAAAGTTTAGAAACAAGATGTGCATGTAATGAAAATTGAATGTCTTGAATCTACCGGTGCACGTGGGTATTACGTGTACCGCCTTGAAAAAATCACCAATTTGTTACATTTAAGTGCACCTTGTTAAAAATTAAGTGCACCAATTTAATATGCAAGTCCACCGCTCAAACGTGTACACATTTATTTTGAGATATATCATTGATGTTTGGACCTTGAATAAACATATGGTTTATTCATTAATTAACATGTGCTAGTATTTGAGAGACATGATGCATTGTGATACATGGAAGATAATACTCGTATTTTGAGAACATATCGCCATGATTCATGTATTTTGTTTCTTATTGTGGTGAATGATGAATAATATGAACCAAGTGGGAGAATGTTTGTTTATCGTGAGAAACCACCGAGAATGATCCTTTTTTGCTCGTTCTCAGAACTTCCCCATTTTCATATCAACTGGAAAAACTCTTATTTGATGGTTGAGCACACATATATATATATACTAGTTTTTTTTTGGCACCGCACCATGTTGGTCAATTTTTTTCCTGATTTGATCGAAAATATAACAATTCAAATGATCGATTTTAATAAATTTATTTAAAAAAACGATTATGCTATGGTAATTGAATGGAAAAAAAACCAAATGACTACTCTATCTTTTTTTAAAAAAAATGATGTTCATCTTACTATATAAACTGAAAAAATAACATTTGAAGTTGCGTACATAAATCGATTAATATATTTTTTTTCTAATGGTTCAGACCAAACACAAGCATCAACAATATTTAAAAACAAAAAGAATTTTATTAAAAAAAACAAATTGGGGAAAAAAGGAATAGTACTTTACTATTCATTACAATAGTAATAAATAGTAAAACTTAGCCACTTATTATACTGTCTAATATTTTTATTGAGTTGTTAAGGATTTAAACTTTTTTATTACTTAATGTATTTAGCGAGATTATTATTTTAGTTTATTTGTTCTTGGGATCAATATATAAACAAGATTTTAATTTATAAATCATTATTTTTATTATTTATAAAATTATCATTATTATCATTAAATTTTAATTAATTATAATATTAGAAGTAATCATTATTTTTATTATTTATAAAATTATCAAATTTTAATTAAGTTTTTTGTTAAAAAACGATTATTAATTTAAAAATAAAAATAATTTGATAAATAACATTAAACATATGAAAAATAAATAAAAAATAAAAAAGCCCGCGTTTTTTGACGCAACTATAATACTTCGCCATTTCTAGCGCAGCAAAAATCCCACGCAACTATATGGGGTTGGAGATGTCCTTAGGCTTCAAATCATTAACCCTAAGCGCTATAGCACAGTAGCTCTACATTTTTTTTAGCAAGTAGCTCTGCATTTAATGGTAGGAGAAGCAAACGACCTTATTGTTATTATACCATCATTCAAAAGAGAACAGGGAATGCATCCCAGAATAACTTTAAAAATGGCCAACCCATCAGCCAAGAATGAAACAATAAAGCCCATGCGAATGTCCAAAAAAATTGGCTGCAGACCCAAAGTGGGAAGAAAGTCTGGTGAGCCCAAAATGAAGAGGACGAAACCACTGTTCCTCTTAACAGTGGTTTCGAAAAATGTGAGAGCTTTTATTGTACAATGCATTCGGTGGTTATATACTGTCTATATATATATATATATATATATATATATATATATATATATATATATTGGTTGACATCTGTTGGTAGTTACAATAACAATACATATAAGTTGTATCAGAACGTGTAGAATTGGTATTGAATAAAAGAACTCATTAGTTCATTTCTCTCTCTTCATTTTCTCAAGAACTTGTTCATGATTATTACTTCTTAATTGTTCTTCCTGGATTTGAGTCTGGTTCAAACATATCATTTTACATGATTCATGCTTATATTTGCATGAATTTAACATGGCATCAGAGCCATTTTTTATCCTTATAATCAATTTTTGATTCGGTTTTTCAACCTTATTTTTTTGCTTCGATGGCTGCATCACATTCAAATCCAACTTTTGGATTCAATGATCCTCTTTATCTTCATCCCTTTGATACTCCAGGAATCTCAATAGTTGCAGATCCGTTGACTGGAACAGACAATTACAGAGTTTGGAGTCGCGCTATGTTGCTTGCTCTGCCCGCGAAGAACAAATTGGGTTTTATTAATGGTTCATGTGTTAAACCAGCTACTAACTCGTCTTCCGTGCATCAATGGTAAACGGTGTAACACAATGGTTCTCTCATGCATTATGAGTTCAGTGTCTTAGGAAATTTTGGTGGAATTATCTAAAGTACAGAATCGTCGAGTGTTTGGAAGGACTTGAAAGAGCGGTTTGACAAAATCCGTGGATCACGTATCTTTGCTCTTCATCGAGATATTGTTCGTCTAACCCAAGGACAATTCACAATCTCTGTCTACTTTTCCAAACTCAAGCAGTTATGGGATGAGTATACATCATTGGTCACGCTTTCGTCTTGTTCATGTGCTACAACCACAACATATATCAATCATGACCAACATCAAAAGCTTCTTCAATTTTTAATGGGCTTCAATGATAGTTATAGCCATATTTGTAGTCAAATTTTACTGATGCAACCACTGCCCTCAGTCAATCAAGCATATTCCATTCTCAGTCAAGAAAAGTCACACCGCAATGTTCTTTCCAGTCAGTCTATTTCAGAAACTCTAACAACTGCATTTTATTCTTCTTCGAATAAGAAAGCTGAGGGAGATCGATGTTAAAATTGTAATATTGTTGGGCATCTGAAAGAGAATTGTTATCGTCTTGTTGGCTATCCACAGGCCACAAGTTACACAAGAAGTTCCCTCAGTAATCACAAAAAGGCTAGTACAAAAATTCGAAACTTTATGCACACAACAGACTTAATATGGATTCATCCTCTACTCCTCAAACTTTTGAACCTCCTGCTGCTGCTCTCACTTTTACACAAGAACAATATGGGCGAAATTTTGCAACTTCTTGAACAGTCTACATCATCATCAAATCATGCAGCCAACCTTGCAAGTACTCCGACCACATTACTCTCTGTTTTGGATACTAATACTTCGAATGGTTTGCTAAACCAACAACTTTGCTCTACTTCCAATGGATCCACCAGGCTTCCAAATGGAAAGCTCACCTCCATTCTTTCACAAGGATCAATACCTTTATCCTAATCCATTTCCTATATAATTCCCTTTATGCACCAGATTTTAATTTCAATCTTCTATCCATCTCTAAGTTCACTAAGCATCATAATTGCTTCGTTGTTTTCCATCCAACCATTTGTACATTTCAGGACCTTTCGACTGGGAGGATCACGGGGATTGGTAAACTCAAACATGGACTATACTACCTTGAAAGTTTTGATTTCAGTCATGTATCTGATTCATGTGATGTCTCTCAAAGTTGTAATAAGTCTAACACTTCTTTACAAGATTCTATTGCTTGTAATTCGAATTCTTGTACAAACATTGGTATCAATATATGGCATAAACGTCTTGGCCATCATTCTCTTGCTCATTTGCGTTGCTTGCCATTTATTACACAGAAACATCTTGATCCTCATTGCCCTGTTTGCCGTTTGTCTAAACAAACTAAACTTCGCTTTCCCAAAGCCAGCACTTCACGTTCTTTACACCCTTTTTTATCTATTGCACATGGATTTATGGGGGCCATTACAAACTCCTACATATCATGCTGCTAGATATTTCATTACCATCATTGATGATTATTTTCGTTGTACGTGGATTTTCCTCATGCAATTTAAATCGGATGCCTTACAACTCATTAAGCAATTTTTTGCTTTTGTTTCCACTCATTTTCAAACCAATATCCAGAACATTAGGATGGATAATGGGTCTGTAATGCCTCGATTTGTTATGGCGTAATTTTGAATAATTACGGTATGATGTGGACTCGGGTTCGGGTTGAACCGAGGGTTAATACTCACATACATGAAATGAATATTAGAAATATGGCAATGTATGACTTGATTTAGTAAGCATTTGCATATGCATGTGACTTGAATTTGAGTTGGAGTTGTATTTGAATTTGAAGTTCATTTCATGTACATGTTAGATAACATGTCATTAACTCCAAACAATATGATACCAAGTGGTTAGAGAAACTAATGACCTTATATCAAGGTGCTTTAGGGAAGAGAATCACATAGTACTCACTTTACACCTACTAAAACACTACACAAGCTCCTCTTCATCTCTTTCAAGTGCTTTGTGGTTTGAGCTTGGGATTGACTTGTGACTTGAGTTAGGAAGGTGTGTGAAGTGAAAGTGTACCATCTTGGTAAGGAATTCTTAACTTTACACTTGAAATATGTCATTGGTGTTGCATATGTGAAGTGAAATATCAAGTGTTCATGTGAAGGATTATAACATGTTTAAATGCTTTGAATTGGAATCTATGATGTTAGAAACATGTTAATATGTTCCTAGGGATTGCAAGAAACATGTTGAAATGGTTCAAGATGAGGTATAGGAGAAGAACCATGGAGATAAGCTTGAAAATCGCAATGTTCTAAACTTTCTGGGCATCGGCGATCGATCGCGAGCTTTGTGGCGATCGATCGCCGAGACAGAGTAAATTTTAAGGCGGTTTATAGATGTAGCGATCGATCGGTGAAAATGTGGCGATCGATCGCGAGCAACAGAACATTTTGGCGATCGATCGCGAGGTTGTGGCGATCGATCGCGATGGAACAGAATAGTATAGCGATCGATCGGTGAGATGTGGCGATCGATCGCCAAGGGCAGAAACTTGAAAAATGTTATATTTTGTAGCTTTTGATATTTAAAGCCTCTTATAACATGGTATATTGTTCATATGCTTGTAATATCATCACAGGGGACAGGTCACAGAGGCAATTAACCAGTGATGACTGATTTATCTGGTTTGTGTCGCGTTACAGGTACGTGTTGACGTACGGAGTATAGATATTGTGTGATGATGTTATGAGATTGATATCATATGAATTGTGTTGTGTTGGTATCATATGGTTTGAGTATATGCATGTACATTCATGGATATCATGTGTTTGAGATGGATGAGGTATATGCTTTAGCATTAGAGATATACGTCTGGTTTGGGTATATGCTCGGTTATGTATTTGAGATATACGCCTGGTTTGGGTATATGCTCGGTTATGTATTTGAGATATACGCCTGGTATTGGGTATATGCTTGGTTATGTTACATAGAGATATATGTCTGGTTTGGATATATGCTCGGTTATGTGACAGAGAGATATACGCCTGGTTTGGGTATATGCTCGGTTATGCTATATAGAGATATACGCCGGTTTTGGGTATATGCTCTGACTATTATCATTTGAGGACGGTACTATGATATGTGCTACTAATATGAAGATGTGAGGTGGTTCCACTGACATATTGAGCTGAATAGGCATATCATTTTAGTCTCGTGATAATAGGGTACTTGTTGAGACATGTCATGACATGGTGCATTTGTGGATGCACGATACAGAACATTCACATGAGATGATTTATTGTGCTTTATCATTATTATTGATATTGTGTTTTGATATTGCACTGAGATAGTTGTTCTCTATACTCACGTTTTGTGAATGTTTCTATAGGAGTTCATAGACGTGGGAATCGTGAGTCTTTTTCCGCTGCGAGATGAACCACTGCATAGGAGTTGTACCGGATTAGGTTGTTAATTATACATGTAATGTATATGTGAAAAAGTTATTTGGTTTTGTACTAGTGGTTTTAGTACAACTGTAACAACCTATTAGTGAGAAACTCTTAAACAGTGTATGTTTTTACTTAATTCAGACTCACATATGTATGCTTAATGAAATACATAATGGATTAAGTAAAGAGGACCCCACATTAGTGGTATCAGAGCAGTGGTTCGAGAACGGGATAAACAAGGGTAGAGGAAGTGAGTTAGGGAGTTACCTAATCACTTAAGGCATGTGATACCGATGATATAGTGTCTGGGAACATGCTTTGTATTTGTATCTGTTATTGTTAACCATTGTTTTGCAGGATGATAGTATAACTTGGTATGAATCCTTATGCGTGACATAAGTGATGTTGTGGGTGTAACCGTGATTGGTACACCGGGTTTCTGTACTATCATTTGGCAAGGAAAACATGATATGTTTCGCAGGAGTTATTCCACTGATTTCGTGGTAATGGTATATAGGTCGATACCGAATTGGAGGAGTAAGTTGTACAGTGGGTGGAGCGTGAAAAGCAAAGCTTGATATCAGCTCCATGTGCAAAGTCAGCCTGTATTAGATTGTGTATCAGACCTAATGATGGACTGGCCGCTGACACATGATGTGTGAATGGAAATGACGATACAGGTTATTGATCACTGTATCTAGTTCAGGGGCAATTCTTGATATTGCAATCTGTGGTTGCATTGTCAGTTCGACATGTATGGTCTAAATGGAACTGTAATACTTTACTCTTGATCTGTGGAGCGTATGGCTAACGCAGTGTGTTTACATTGGGAGTTTCAGATGGTACATGTAGCGACTGTGAAAATAGTGTACAATAATAGTATTCGTTATTGTGATATTTCACAGCGGTAATTGGTGATTCGTGAGATCATCGTGGTGATGATTTTCTTGTCAGGGTATCATCTGTGTATGGTTCTCCGGTGTGTATGTGTATGTTGATCTCTATGTTTGTTGTCATGGAGTTGGCAAGGAACATGAAATTGAGAGAGTTTAATGATAGTGACGCTGAGGCGTACTGATAGAGCAGTACAATCACAGTAACTGTGAGTTAACTGATAGACTATTATGTCATTGAGTCACTCGTGTTTTGGTGACTGGTTCATAGAAACTGCTTGTGTTCGCTCTTGTTATAGTATCTGGATTTGAGCATGGAAGTTGTTCAGATTGAACGAGCATACCGGCGGAGAGTGCAGTGCTGCAATGATCACCGGCAAAGATGTCTGTGATGCCTGCACATGTGATCTTTGTGATGGCTGTACTGAGACATACATGGTGAGATGTGGCCATGTAGGATATCTGGCTAAGGTATAGTACAGATGGGAATGGATATCATTGTTTTGATATGAACTCCGTCCGAGCTATAAGGTTGTCCGTATGAAACTCTATGTATGTGGTATATGTGGCAGCCATGGGTGTCTTTGATTAACACGAGATACCTCAAGTGCATACAGTTGTGTATGGGATGTTATATATGAACATCTAGTTCTGTGTTTGTGAACTGTCTTTATGAAATTGAAATTGATTGGTCTGCTTTGAACAGAGTGTGAGTATCGATGTTGTTGCTGAGAGCATTGGATGCTTGTATGGCTTCTGGATACAGAAAAGGACGTCATGATAGAGATCCGTAAATTGGTTCTTTAGTGGAACTGTGTATGACATCTTGTCATCTTTTGGATTATTGCACAAGTGAGACCAACAGAGAGTGGTTGGCAATGTGAGACTAACAGAGATTGGTTGGCAATGCGAGTATCTGGGAAGCATTGAATGTGAACTATTGTATGATAGCATAGCTTGATGGCGATGATGTATGGTTCACAAGTTTGATGTTGAATGTCCACATTGCTGACATCTAAGTGTGATGTGGATTACTTTTTGTGGTTTGGACAAGTTGGTGTCCAGTGTTTGTTCTAGACTGGTATCGTGGTCAGTGTTTAATCTAGACTGAGAAGTCTGGCATGGGAGATTAGTATACATACGATAGATGGGTATGTTGTATCTATCACATTGTGTAATGACATATGATAATATCACTTGGTGAAATGTGCGAGCAGAGATGGCTCTGTGCACATTTGGATGTGTAGAATCTGCATGTGACAAAGATCGAGGTACTTGGTTTAGAGTATCTTGTGGAGATAAGCTTGAAAATCGCCATGTTCTAAACTTTCTGGACATCGGCGATCGATCGCGAGCTTTGTGGCGATCGATCGCCGAGACAGAGTAAATTTTAAGGCGGTTTATACATGTAGCGATCGATCGGTGAAAATGTGGCGATCGATCGTGAGCAACAGAACATTTTGGCGATCGATCGCGAGGTTGTGGCGATCGATCGCGATGGAACAGAATAGTATAGCGATCGATCGGTGAGATGTGGCGATCGATCGCCAAGGGCAGAAACTTGAAAAATGTAATATTTTGTAGCTTTTGATATTTAAAGCCTCTTATAACATGGTATATTGTTCATATGCTTGTAATATCATCACAGGGGACAGGTCACAGAGGCAATTAACCAGTGATGACTGATTTATCTGGTTTGTGTCGCGTTACAGGTACGTGTTGACGTACGGAGTATAGATATTGTGTGATGATGTTATGAGATTGATATCATATGAATTGTGTTGTGTTGGTATCATATGGTTTGAGTATATGCATGTACATTCATGGATATCATGTGTTTGAGATGGATGAGGTATATGCTTTAGCATTAGAGATATACGCCTGGTTTGGGTATATGCTCGGTTATGTATTTGAGATATACGCCTGGTTTGGGTATATGCTCGGTTATGTATTTGAGATATACGTCTGGTATTGGGTATATGCTTGGTTATGTTACATAGAGATATATGCCTGGTTTGGATATATGCTCGGTTATGTGACAGAGAGATATACGCCTGGTTTGGGTATATGCTCGGTTATGCTATATAGAGATATACGCCGGTTTTTGGGTATATGCTCTGACTATTATCATTTGAGGACGGTACTATGATATGTGCTGCTAATATGAAGATGTGAGGTGGTTCCACTGACATATTGAGCTGAATAGGCATATCATTTTAGTCTCGTGATAATAGGGTACTTGTTGAGACATGTCATGACATGGTGCATTTGTGGATGCACGATACAGAACATTCACATGAGATGATTTATTGTGCTTTATCATTATTATTGATATTGTGTTTTGATATTGCACTGAGATAGTTGTTCTCTATACTCACGTTTTGTGAATGTTTCTGTAGGAGTTCATAGACGTGGGAATCGTGAGTCTTTTTCCGCTGCGAGATGAACCACTGCATAGGAGTTGTACCGGATTAGGTTGTTAATTATACATGTAATGTATATGTGAAAAAGTTATTTGGTTTTGTACTAGTGGTTTTAGTACAACTGTAACAACCTATTAGTGAGAAACTCTTAAACAGTGTATGTTTTTACTTAATTCAGACTCACATATGTATGCTTAATGAAATACATAATGGATTAAGTAAAGAGGACCCCACAGGGTCTGAATTCTTAATGTTGAATGCAAGTCATATTTTCATTCCATGGGCATCCTTCATCAAAGCTCATGTCCTTACACACCTCAACAAAATGGGTTGGTTGAGCGTAAACACCGTCATATCCTCAATGTTGCTCGTGTACTTAAATTCCAGGTTTCCATTCCTGACATCTACTGGAGGGAATGTGTATTGCACGATGCATACTTAATAAATCGTACACAAACTCCCATCTTAGATTCCAAAACTCCTTATGAAGTTCTTTTTGGCAAGCCTCCTTCTTATCAACATCTCAAGGTTTTTTGTTGCCTTTGTTATGCTAGAAATCCTAATCCCACGCATAAATTTGATGCCGGTGCCAAGCCTTATGTTTTTCTTGGTTACCCCTTACATCGAAAAGGTTTTAAACTTCTAGATGTCACAATACGAAGTTTATTATTTCTCGGGATGTGATTTTTCATGAGGATATCTTTCCATTTCTTACTTCACCTCCAGCTACCTCCCCATTTTCCCGTCAGTATTACTCTGATATCTTTGAAGATCATGATAACTCATTGTCATCGTCAACTCCTGTTTCCTCCCCAGAACAACTTATGGTCCCTGTTTCATCCTAAAATCTGCCTTCAGTTTCGGTTACATTCCCATCACAAGCTTTACGACAGTCCACTCACATCCATAACCCACTTGGACAAAAGATTATGTTTGTTCATCTATTTCCAGTACTTCAAAACCATCTACATTATATCCCATATCTAATTATCTTAACTATGATCATCTTTCACAACCATATCAATATTTTCTGGCCAATATTTCTCACTACTCTGAATCACAATCTTACAAAGAGGCAGCCTTGGATCCAAGGTGGTAGCAAGAAATGGCTGCTGAGATAGCAGCCCTGAAGCCAACAATACATGAACCATTGTCCCTCTGCCTCCGAATAAGAAACCCGTAGGATGCATGTGGGTTTACGAAGGATAGTATTGATAAGGATACTAAGAGTTTTGTAGATCTTAGATTATAGATTTACTTATCTTATATTTAAATCGTAGATTAAGATTATCTTTTATAGTATTCTAAGATAGTAGAACTCTTTTCTCCTCTATATATAGATGACCTTTCTTTGTATTCAATTAAGTTGATAAATTAATAAAAAGAAGAAGAAGAGAGCACAGACTCTCTCGATTTATTCCTTCTATTTTGCTTTCATGGTATCAGAGCCATAAGATCACATATACATTTTTTTTACAGCCAAATTCTGTGATTTTCGCCTCACTGTCGTTAGTCTAATTCTCGACGTGATTTGCGAAAACTCTCTGTGATTTTTTTTTCGCATCAACATCGTTTCGTCTGAACTTGACGTGAATTGCGCATGTAATTCGTTCCCTTAGACCAGACGAGAATTGCGCATCATCGTCGTTCTCATCAACCCGACGTGAATTGCGTTTCAACGTAGTTCGCACGTCGTTCATCTTTATCGCAGTAATTGGACGTTTTCTTCACGAATTCCATCGTTGTTTGTTTCCAGAATCTGTTTCGTCGTCTGTTTCTCGGAGAAACTTTCTCCTCTACGTCGAATAACAATTTTTTTATCTCCTATTTCTCACACATGGCCTCTTCAGATGATAAACCCACTCATATTCCTCCAAATTCAATCGCTGTTGACGCCTATTCTTTACAAAATACCAACCACAAATTGACGGACATAAAACTTTCTTCAATGGTCGAGATCCGTCCAATTGGTAATTCGCGACAAAGGAAAATACGGCTTCCTTGATGGGTCTATTCTTCAACTCCCAACCACTGATCCATTGTTTGCTCCTTGGGACATCAACAATTCCATGGTAATGGCTTAGCTTCTCAATTCCATGGTTGATAGCATTAGTTCCACATATCTCTTTCACTCCACGGCCAAAGAAATATGGGATGTTGTCTCGCTGGCATACTCTGACCTTGCTGATTCCTCACAAATCTTTGAATTGTGGAACCAATCCCGCAACTTAAAGCAAGGAGACAAGACAGTGACCGATTATTTTGGTTCCCTCAAGCGGATTTGGCAGGAACTTGATTTGTTTATGGTTTGCGACTGGAAAGACCCGGCTGACGCTATTCTTTATCGTAATCTGATCGCTAAAGATCGCGTGTATGATTTCTTGGCGGGTCTCGGTCGAGATTTGGATGAGGCTCGTGGGCGTATTTTGGGGTTAACTCCGCTGCCTACAATTGATGAGGCGTTTGCAATTATACGTCGGGAGGAGAATCGGCGTCGTGTGATGCTTTCGCCTACATTACAGAATCCTGAAGCATCTGCTCTTATTACTCACACTCCGGCTGATTCATCTACTCCACGCACCAATGATGGGAAACCATGGTGTGACCGTTGTAAGCGGTCTTGGCATACTGTCGAAACATGCTGGAAAATTCATGGTAAGCCAACCGATTGGGTCCCAAACAGGTTTAAGCAAAAGGATAGGGAGGCTCCACAGGTTGCTCTTGCTTCGGAACAGTCCTCCTCCTCCGATACTTCAATATCGAAAGACCAACTTGATCAGCTTCTCAAATTACTATCGGCCAGCAGTCAGAATTCCTCCTTAAGTGCCGCCACAGGTACTGTGCACGTTGCCCTTAGCGCTCTCAATCAGCCAGGTGAGCATTGGATCATTGACTCGGGTGCTTCCAATCACATGTCTTCAACTAAGAATATGTTTACTACATTTGTACCAGTGTTGGCTACTCACCGAGTAAAAATCGCCAATGGTTCTTATGCCACGGTTGTTGGTCGTGGCAATATATCTGTAACTCCTAATTTAATTCTCCTTGATGTGTTATATGTGCCATCTTTAGCTTGCAATTTGTTGTCAGTCCACAAGTTGACCAAGGATTTGGATTGTACTGCACCATCCTCTTGTGTTTTTCAGGATCGGAATTCAAGGAAGAAGATTGGCAGTGCTAAGGCGATTTCAGGTCTCTACTACCTTCAGGAGGATTCCTTTGTGAGCCATGCTGTCCATACTCCAACATCTCCTCCTTCTCTTTCCCGCGTGCAACAGATTATGCTTCTCCATTTTAGATTAGGCCATCCGAATTTTGCTTATTTGAAACGTTGGTTTCCTTCTATGTTTAGACACAATGATCTTTTTCAATGTGAGATTTGTCAATTATCAAAACATACAAGAGTTTTTTTACCACCATCTTCTTATAAATCTTCTGCGCCTTTTAATTTAATTCATAGTGATATTTGGGGCCCCTCCCGTATGTCTACAACTTCTCATAAGAGGTGGTTCATTACTTTTACGGACGATCATACTCGTGTTTGTTGGGTCTACCTTTTAAAAGAAAAATCAGAGGCTGGAATTGTATTTCAAAACTTTTATTCGATGGTTAAAACTCAATTTAATACATCAATTAAAATTTTACGTACGGATAATGGCACAGAATTTTTTAACTCCATCTTATCTGATTTTTTGACTACCAATGGCATCATTCATCACAGCTCTTGTGTTAACACACCACAACAAAACGGTATTTCAGAACGTAAAAACAGACATCTACTTGAAGTTGCACGCTCTCTTATGTTCACCTCTAATGTTCCCAAGCTTTTTTGGGGAGATGCACTACTCACTGCATGCTATTTGATAAATCGGATGCCTTCCCGACTTCTGAAATTTAAGTCCCCCATTGATTGTCTACATCATGTGTTCCCAGAATATCGGTCTTTCTCGACTCTCGATCTTCGGGTGTTTGGTTGCACTGCATTCGTCCATATACATGATCAAAATCGTAGTAAACTAGATCCTCGGTCACACAAATGCATATTTTTTGGTTACTCATCCACCCAAAAAGGGTATCGCTGTTACTCACCCTCTCTGCACAAATACTTTATCTCTCGCGATGTCACTTTCTTTGAATCGGCTCCTTTCTTTCCTAAACCAGACACGATGGCTCATCATGAGGGGGAGTTTTTCCCTCACCTTGCCCAGCTTCTACTCAGCCACAACCTTTTGATTATCTACGGGAAGTCTCTGCCGTGCCTTCACAACCTCACAACCCAGACCCTCCGTCTCCTCCTCTCTAGCAGCTCACGGCAGGGGGAGATTTATTACAGCCATTCCCTTTCCATTACTCACGTAAAGATCCCTCCAAAAAGGTAGCAGAACCTACACCATCCATTGGACTTGACACTCAATCTTCTGACTCAAATTCCGCGTCAAAAGAGGTACCTATGAACTTGATACTGATTTATCTCATATACCTAACCTTGAAGATCTTGACATCCCTATAGCATTGAGAAAAAGGACTCGGTCATGCACAGAGCATTCTCTTGCCAGATTTGTGTCTTATGGACACTTGTCATCTTCTATCCAAGCCTTGGTGACTAATCTCTCAAATACTAAGATCCCTATTACAATACAAGAGGCTTGGAGTGACCCGAACTGGAAGAAGGCTATCTTAGAAGAGATGAGAGCTCTTGAAATGAATGGCACGTGGGAGATTGTAAAAAAACCGAAGGAAAAGACCCAAGTGGGTTGCAAATGGGTCTTCACTGTTAAGTATACGGCTGATGGACAAATTGATCGATATAAAGCAAGGTTAGTAGCAAAGGATATACACAAACATACGGCATTGATTACCAAGAAACATTTGCTCCGGTTGTCAAGATTAATACAGTAAGGGTACTATTATCAATAGCAGCAAATCTTGATTGGCCTCTATATCAATTGGATGTAAAAAAATACTTTTTTGAATGGAGATCTCGAAGAGGAAGTATACATGACATTACCTCCAGGGTTTGATGAAGAAAGTAAGAGGGATAAGGTCTGCAAACTGAAGAAATCATTGTACGGGCTAAAACAATCTCCACGGGCTTGGTTTGATAGATTTACTAAAGCAGTCATGAAACTTGACTATCATCAAGCCAATACTGATCATACATTGTTTTATAGACATAAGAATGGAAAAAAACTCTATTAATTGTCTATGTGGATGATATCATACTCACAGGTGATGATCAAGAAGAAATAGAAAGGTTGAAAGGAAGGCTTGCAGCTGAATTTGAAATGAAGGATTTGGGTAAATTGAGGTATTTCCTTGGGATGGAAGTGGCGAGGAACAAATCTGGAATTTCTGTCTCTCAACGAAAGTATGTAATAGATCTTCTAAAGGAGACCGGGATGCTTGGGTGCAAACCAGTTGATACTCCGATGGATTCTAATGTAAAACTAGGAGAAACTATGAGTAGCAATCCCTTTGATAAGGGAAGATATCAACGTCTAGTGGGGAAACTAATCTATCTTTCTCACACTAGACCAGATATAGCTTTCCCAGTGAGTTGTGTAAGCCAGTTCATGCATGCCCCATTGGAGGAACACATGATTGCAGTTTATCGGATTTCAAAGTACTTAAAAGGGTCTCCGGGCAAAGGCCTATTTTTCGAAAAACAGATACAAGAGATGTTGAAATGTTCACGGATGCTGATTGGGCAGACTCAATAAGTGATAGAAGGTCAACATCAGGGTATTGTTCGTTTGTGTGGGGAAACCTAGTAACTTGGAAAAGCAAGAAACAACAGGTGGTAGCAAGAAGTAGTGCCGAAGCTGAATTAAGATTAGTGGCTCATGGTGTTTGTGAAGCCTTATGGTTAAAAATGTTGCTTGAAGAACTGAAATTGAGTATAACACTACCTCTAAAACTACTATGTGACAACAAGGCTGCCATTGACACCTCACACAATCCAGTACATCACGATCGAACCAAACACGTAGAGGTAGATCGACATTTCATCAAAGAAAAGATTGATGAAGGAACAATCAGCATTGTCTACATTCCCACATCAGAACAGACTGCAGACATACTTATTAAAGGCCTGTTTCGACCCATGTTGGAAAAATTCATTGACAAGCTTGGAATGCATAATTTATACACTCCAGCTTGAGGGGGGGTATTGATAAGGATACTAAGAGTTTTGTAGATCATAGATTATAGATTTACTTATCTTATATTTAAATTGTAGATTAAGATTATCTTTTATAGTATTCTATATATAGAGGACCTTTCTTTGTATTCAATAAAGTTGATAAATTAATAAAAAAAAAAAAAGAAGAGAGCACAGACTCTCTCGATTTATTCCTTCTATTTTGCTTTCAGATAGGCTTGTCGCTAAAGGTTACACACAACAATTTGGGATAGACTACCACGATACTTTCTCTCTGGTAGCCAAAATTGTGACCGTAAGATGTTTGCTTAGTATTGCTGCAGCCAGGAATTGGCCTCTGCACCAGATGGACATTACAAACGCATTCTTATAGGTGATCTTCATGAAGAGATTTAGATGACCGTTCTCTTGGATTTCTCAGAACAAAACTGTTGTTTGCAAGCTATTAAAATCTTTATATGGCTTGAAACAAGCCAGCAGTCAATGGAATCAGAAATTCAGTCAAGTCTTGATTCATATAGGGTTCACTCAATCCTCCAATGGTCATTCCCTCTTTCTTAAAAAGGATGGTTCGAAGTATATACTCCTTGTAGTGTATGTTGATGATATAGTTATTATAGGCAACGATGTTGATGCCATTCGGCTACTCAAAACTAAACTTCATGATAATTTTGCTATCAAGGATCTTGGAACCCTACTTTATTTCCTAGGGATTGAGGTGGCTTGTTCCAAGGAAGGCATTTCTCTTAATCAAAGAAAATATGTTCTTGAATTGTTATCAGAACCAGGAATGTTGGAATGCAAGCCTTTTGACACTCAATGGAGCAACATTTAAAGCTTACTTCTACTGAATTATGATCGTCTTGCTCATGCTGATACTTTGGGTTCAAAACCAAATGATTTATTGAAGGATGCTTATGAGTTTCAACGTCTTATCGGTCGACTCATTTACCTTACTGTTACAAGGCCTGATATATGTTTTCCTGTACAACAATTGAGTTAAGTTATGCACTCTCAAAAGCAGTCACATATGGGCACAGCAATAAGGATATTGGCTTATCTCAAACAGGCTCCTGGTTTGGGATTACTTCTTGCATCCAAGAATGATTTTACTCTATCGGCCCACTGTGATTCTGACTGGGCAGCATGTCCCATTAGTAGGAAATCAGTTACTGGTTGTTTTATCAAACTTGGATCATCATCCATTTCCTGGATATCAAAAAAACAAAATACCATATCACGTTCTTCGGCGAAAGCAGAATATCGATCAATGGCTTCCACCACTTGTGAAATTCTTTGGATCAAAGGCATTCTTACAGATATGGGGCACACAATTGATCAACCTACTATGCTTTATTGTGATAATCAAGCGGCACTACACATTGCATCCAATCCATTATACCATGACCGTATAAAACACATCAAAATCGACTGTCATCTTATTCGAGAGAAGATTAATCGTGGTCTTATTTCTACATTTCACATATCAACTCATGATCAACCCGCGGATTTGTCTACGAAGGCTTTATCATCCCAACAACACAGTTTTTGATGTCCATGCTTAATATGATCAAGATCTTATAAGCTTGATGGGGACTGTTAAATTGAGTTAGTTTCAGTTGGTTAGTTAGTTAATGATTAACAGATAGTAATTAGTGGTTGATAGCTGTTGATAGTTACAATAACAATACATATACGTTGTATCTGAACGTGTAGAATTGGTATTGAATAACATAACTCATTTCTCCATTTCTCTCTCTTCATTTTCTCATGAACTTGATCATGATTATTACTTCTTAATTGTTCTTCCTGGATTTGAATATGGTTCATACATATCATTTTACATGATTCATGCTTATATTTGCATGAATTTAACAGGTTCCTAAGTTAACAATCTATACAGTAGAAGAACTTTTAACCAGAAAATCAAAGCATTTCTCGTAACCTGTTGAGCAAGAATATGAATGGTTGGAGGTATGAATTTATTCCATTTATTCCGCTTTTGATATATTACAGCATGTTTATATCATTAAGAAATTACTTACAGCCGAACCACGTATATCCGATGTCATTTCTTTCACTTTCTTTTATTCTTTAATGTTGCGTATCATTTGCCCTTTTTCCATCGAATTTATATTCTGATGTGAATTGTGATTTCATTTCTGATATTGCTTTGGGCTTAATGCATTGTGGAATCTGTCACATGTGTGTGTGTGCCAAGGAATCTGGAATCGTTTCAATTGGCTATTTTGTTTATTTTCAATATTGATTTAGTTCTTGTATCCAAAAACCAAGTCCGAGAATTGGCAGTAAGAATGGAAGTGCTTAAGGAATGGAAGTGATTCTCGACATATGCAGTGTGCAACAGATAGTGTTGGGAAAATAACGAAATATTTTCTGGTCAGATATGTGGGAGCAAAAATAAATGCGGAATAAAAACACAAGATTTACGTGGTTCGGCAAAAATAAGCCTACATCCACGGGGCTGCTGCAGATCTTTTATTGAAGAAAAATACAAGTGTTTACAAAACACTGACAACACTCAATCTGAAAAACACTCAGAAAATTATACAGCAATTTTCTCTCACTAGTATTTTTACTCTGATTGCACTGTGTTATTTTTCTCTCTACAATTTGATATTTTTCTGAATGAAAATGTAACTCTATTTATAGAATTTATTCACGCGTTGTTCACGCGTATTTGACAAAAATATTTGTCAATTTTTCTTTGCACGTTTCTGACAAATCTTTATGCAGATTTCCTTGAAAAATTTTGGCCACAATTTTCAACAAATATGGGCCCCCCATATTTATTCCTTTGACTAACAATCTCCCACTTGAAGACTGATCTCAATCTGTCTTCACACCTCGATCAATGCAGCAGCCTCTTCTGGCCTGTCAATCTAGCAAGCCAACTGAAGTTGAACACAACTTCAGTTTATCAATGGTCACTACCTTTGTTAACATATCTGCTGGATTCTTACTTCCTTGGATCTTCTCTAATGTTAGCACATCATCCTGAAGCAGAGATCTGATGAAGTGATAACGGAGACCAATATGTTTTGTTCTAGAGTGGAATGCTGAATTCTTTGCCAGATGTATTGCACTCTGACTATCACTATACAAAACATTCTTCTCCTGATTGAATCCCAGCTCTGTTAACAAACCTTGAAGCCATATCAATTCTTTACTGGCTTCAGTCACTGCAACATATTTAGCCTCTGTAGTGGATAAAGCTACAATTTTTTGTATCCGCGACATCCAACTAACAACTGTAGTTCCAACAGTGAATACATATCCTGTGGTGCTTTTCCGGTGATCGACATCACCTCCATAGTCTGCATCTACGTAACCTTGTACTTTTAGTTCTCTTTTTCCAAAGTACAAACACTTCTTTGCAGTGCCTCGTAGATACCTCAAAATCCACTTAACTGCTTCCCAATGAGCCTTTCCTGGATTTGACATAAACCTGCTGACAACTCCCACTGCATGGGCAATGTCTGGCCTTGTACAGACCATTGCGTACATCAAACTCCCAATGGCTGAAGCATAAGGAACTTTAGCCATGGACTCTTTTTCTTCTTCCGTCTGAGGACACTGGTCCTTGGATAGGCGAAAATGACTAGCCAAAGGTGTGCTAACTGATTTGGCGTCGCCCATGTTGAATCTCTGCAAAACACGATTGATGTACTCCGCCTGAGATAACTGCAAAATTCCCTTTTGCTTATCTCTTGTGATTTGCATTCCAAGTATCTTTCTTGCTGGACCCAAATCTTTCATGTCAAATTCTTTTGACAACTGCTGTTTCAAGTTTCTGATTTCGTCCATATCAGAACCAGCTACTAACATATCATCGACATAAAGTAGCAAAATGATATAACTGGACTTATATCTCTTGAAATAGCAACAATGGTCGGCGTTGCTCCTCTGGAAACCTTCCTTGTGCATAAAGCCGTCAAACTTTAAGTACCATTGTCTTGGAGCTTGTTTTAGGCCGTACAAGCTCTTTTTCAATTTGCACACCTTATTCTCCATTCCTTTCTCTTCGAAACCTTCTGGTTGAAACATATAGATCTCCTTATCAATGTCTCCGTGAAGAAACGCAGTCTTCACGTCCAGTTTCTCAAGATGGAGGCTTTCACTGGCAACAATACTCAATACAGTCCTAATAGTATTGAGCTTCACAACCGGGGCAAAAATCTCTGAGTAGTCAACTCCTTCTTTTTGCTGAAACCCTTTGACGACCAGTCGGGCTTTGTATCTCATGGAACCATCATGATCTTCCTTTACCCGATACACCCATTTGTTGTGAAGTGCCTTCTTGTCCATAGGCAACTCAACAAGTTCCCATGTCTGATTGGACATCAAAGACTTCATCTCGTCTTTCATGGCAAGCTCCCACTTGCCGGCATCTTTGGTCTGACATGCTTCATCGTAGCATTCAGGCTCACCTGCATCAGTTAGCAACAGATAGTTCATATACCTTCTGTTAGGTACATGAGGCCGAGAACTCCTTCTCAATTCATGAACTGGAGCAGGAGATGCATCATGCTGCTGCTCGCTGTCTTGATCAATTGATTCCCCTAACTGAGGAATCTCAACTATCTGTTCCACATGACTTTCTGGGACATCGTCTACCTCTGCATATGCTGGCTCACTCTTTTCTGAGTCGCTGACAACTGTGTTATGCCTGTCCTTATACATCACTCGTTCGTTGAAGATTACATCTCTGCTGCGGACCATCTTTTTGTTTTCATCATCCCAAATGCGGTAGCCAAACTCATCTTCACCATAACCAATGAAAGTGCACTTCTTTGATTTGGGATCAAGTTTGTTTCTGAGTGCATCACTGATATGCACATATGCTACACATCCAAAAACCTTAAGATATGAGAGGTTTACCTCTTTTCCGCTCCATACCTCTTCTGGTATTCTATGCTCCAATGGTACCGATGGACCTCGGTTAATCAAGTAAGCTGCTGTGTTGACTGCTTCTGCCCAGAACTGCTTTGGCAGGCCTGATTGTACCCGCATGCTTCTGGCTCGTTCTGTCAACGTCCGGTTCATACGCTCAGCTACACCATTGTGTTGAGGCGTACCAGGCACGGTTCTCTCCATTCTGATTCCGTGCTCATAGCAGAACTTCTTGAATCTGGTGTCTTCATATTCACCACCATTGTCGGTTCTGAGCTTCTTTATCTTCAAACATGTCTCATTTTCAACCATCGCTTTCCAAATCTTGAAAGCCTCAAATACTTCTGACTTATATTTCAGAAAGTAAACCCATACTTTCCTGGAGTGATCATCAATAAAAATCACAAAGTAGTGTTTCCCACTAATGGATGAGACAGTCGTTGGTCCCCAAACATCAGAGTGAACTAGTTCAAGTTTCACCTTCTTTGGGGTTCTTGTACCTGTCTGAAAGCTAACTCTTTTCTGCTTTCCAAAAATACATCCTTCACATGTGTCAATATTAATTGACTGAAGGCTCGGAAGTTTCCCCTTTGAGTGCATCACCTTCATTCCTTTCTCACTCATGTGGCCAAGTCTCTGATGCCACAGAGTAGGACTTTCTGTGTCTGCTGCAACTGCAATTGAACAGCGTGCTCCTGCTGTCATGTAAAGAGTACCACTCTTACTGCCTCGAGCAATTATCATTGCACCTTTTGAGATCTTCCAAGTATCACCGTGAAAGACCGTTGTATGACCTTCACCGGCCAACTGGCCAACTGAGATTAAGTTCTTTCTCAGATCGGGAATATGTCTGACATCCTTCAGTTCCCATACAGACCCGTTCAACTTAATCTTTATGATACCTTTGCCAACAATCTCGCAAGATTGTTCATTACCAAGGTAGACTTTACCAAGGTTTCCGGGGACATATTTCTCGAAGAGTTCTCTCTGCGAAGTAGCATGGAATGATGCTCCGGAGTCTAACACCCAAGACTCTTCTTTGCACTCTAAGGAACATATTAATGCATCATCTCCAGAAGCAACGTTTGCTTCTGCCTTCACCTCCTGATTCTTCGGTGCATTTTTGCACTGATTTTTATAATGTCCGGGCTGCCCGCATTTCCAGCACTCGATAGTCTTTGAGTTTTGAGAATTAGGGGGATTCCTAGATTTGGACCTCCTGTCCATTTGTTTGCCACGTCCACCTCCTCTGTTTGATTTTCTACCTCTTGACTCTGTATGTAATACTGAAGAGGTTGATGATTCATTTGAATCTCTCCGTCTGATCTCTTCACTGAGAACCAGATCACGAACATCATCAAATTTCAACTTTGTACTTCCTGATGAGCTACTCACAGCTGTGACAGTAGCATTCCAGCTTTCCGGTAGGGAAGACAAAAGTATTAATGCCCGTACTTCATCATCAAAATCAATGCTAACTGAACTCAACTGGGTTGTCACTGTGTTGAGTTCATTGAGGTGTTGAGCGACCGATCCGCCTTCTACCATCCGCAAATTGAACAACCGCCTCATCAAATGAACTTTGTTTGAAGCTGATGGCTTCTCGTACATGCTTGAACGAGCCGCCATAAGACCCACCGTGGTCTTTTCTTTTGCTATGTTGAAAGCAACGTTGCGTGACAACGTCAGTCGAATAACTCCGAGAGCTTTTCTATCTAGAAGAGCCCATTCTTCATCTTTCATGCCTTCTGGCTTCACACCCGAGAGAGGTTGATAAAGGCCTTTCTGGTACATATAATCTTCTATTTGCATTTTCCAAAAGCCAAAATCTGAACCATTGAACTTTTCAATATTCATTTTTCCTTCATCTGCCGCCATTACTCCCACTCGAACCTGACTCCCACCGGATTGCTGTTTTGACAATTTTTGAAAATCACCGTGTTATTGAAAAAACACTGCTGTGGACGAATTTGGTATCGCTGACCAAATCACTATTCACGGAAATTCACTATTCACATGAATAGTAACCCGACAAAAAAAATTGACAAAATTAACAATCTGGCTCTGATACCAGTTGTTGGGAAAATAACGAAATATTTTCTGGTCAGATATGTGGGAGCAAAAATAAATGCGGAATAAAAACACAAGATTTACGTGGTTCGGCAAAAATAAGCCTACATCCACGGGGCTGCTGCAGATCTTTTATTGAAGAAAAATACAAGTGTTTACAAAACACTGACAACACTCAATCTGAAAAACACTCAGAAAATTATACAGCAATTTTCTCTCACTAGTATTTTACTCTGATTGCACTGTGTTATTTTTCTCTCTACAATTTGATATTTTTCTGAATGAAAATGTAACTCTATTTATAGAATTTATTCACGCGTTGTTCACGCGTATTTGACAAAAATATTTGCCAATTTTTCTTTGCACGTTTCTGACAAATCTTTATGCAGATTTCCTTGAAAAATTTTGGCCACAATTTTCAACAAATATGGGCCCCCCATATTTATTCCTTTGACTAACAGATAGGGTAGGAGTTATGCTGATGATCATCACAATCATGAATGTAGGATCTCAAATTTTCCAAGAAACTAGACAGGGACAAAAGTATTATGAAGCAGGACCTGAAATTTTCCAAGAAGATAGAGCTGGGCAAGAAAATTCAAGGTAGATAACAAGTTACCAGATTTCAATGGATCTTTGTAGGACCCGTAGACCGAAGGATTAGGAGAGATAGGTCAAATGAACATGGTTAGGATGTCAATTGTATTTGGATTGAATGATTTCATTTCAATAATGAATTTTAAAATTTGGATTTTGAAATGACTTCGATAATTAAGAATTTTAAATACCTTCGTATTGTTAAAAAATCCCTTAAAATTGAAGATGATGGATTTAAAATCCATGGATTCAGAATTAGCCAAACAATTTGATAGATTTATATTAATGATTTGAAATCAAAATTCATCAAATCTTTTCATCCAAATGAAGACTTAATTCATTTGGACCTGCCTGTTTCCATGCCGGAACAATAGGTTGACCAACATGGAAAGCGTCATTATTATATTCATTTCGTGTTTTAGATATCTCTATGTAGGATACACTATGTTTCACTGACATTATAAAAAATCACCACATGCAGTCGGAGACTCCGTGGACGCGGACACGTTATGACATTATAAAAAATCAATCAGTATTTGATTTCACATCTCATTGTATTTAGCAATTACCAGCCAAGTGGTGGACCAATTGATGTGATCTTGGTCGTAATTTCTATGGTTTGTCTGCATTTTTCTTTTGATTTTAAATTTCTCAAAATAATTAACTATAAGAAAATAAATTGATATATAGTTTATATAAATATTATTGAATAAATTTCTTTTTAATATATTATTTAATGTATATTGGGCAACTACAATAAGGTTTTGCCCTAATGATTGTCATTTGTTCTCCTACGTAAGAGATTTTAGGTATGAATATTTCCCCCTCCAAAAAAAAAAATTATGCTTTCTTTATTAGTGGAATGCGAACCCGGTTTAATCATCATAAATAATTAGCCGGCTTTTTCGTGGGGTTTTGACCGATTTGGGGTTTTAGGTTTCGAAAATTCCATCATTTTCCCATCAATCTAGGGTTTCGTTAGGGCGGCGCGCCATTCAATCTTATTTGGGTATATAATTCACATTAGTCATTGTTTGAAAAGTGGACCAAAGATCGGTGTAGAAATTTCTTTTATGTCATATAAGAACAATAACTATTGATACCAATTTGCACATCTGATCTTTAAAAAGAGGAACTTATTCTCCGAAATTTGATTTGATCCACCTCAATTTCAGGTCTGTCAACTCTCCATTCTATGATATGTTCTAAATGATTTCATGGGAATGGTTCGACTAAATTTATTATTTGAATGATTTGATCAAATACAGGTTTGAGAATTCTTGATTTTTATTTCTTTTTTAAAAAAAATTGTTGCAGCTCGAAGTAATTTGTATCTCTTTTGATTCAGTTGATTATATCTGCTTATTCCAATTCTTAATCTCTAATTTTCTGGTCAGAATGTCTACAATTCCTAGATTTCCATGCCAAGATTTGTTGTTTTACATAGAATTGGCATCATTTTGTTTGCCCACGAAACAGATATGTTTATTTTTTCCAGAAATCATTCAGAATGGGTTGGTTTGGAATCGTTTCAATAATATATTTGACAAAAGAGAACTAAATTTCATTATATTCGGTGCCTTTGATGATTTATTATTTTTCATTTTTCAGCAGTTCTGTGCATGTTGCCTTTTACTTCATTTTTTGAGTTTTGATTACGTTTCTGTGGTATGATGTTGTTCTGTATTGACTTGGCATAAATACTTCTAGCCTTGTGTCTGTTCCTCTTCGGCCAAAAATTGAGAGAAGCAGTTCAGAATTCAGATTGAGTTGGAATATTTGTTGAGAACTGAATGAGTTTTCCGGATCATACAACGCCACATTCAATTATGCAGCCACCTTTTACCTGTGATGCTGGAGGATTTTGGCCTCCATATTTTTCCGAAAATATGGAACCAGATTTAGTTCCACAGTTTGATCGTGCTCCACCATTTAAGAGAGCAAGAAACTCTGAAAACAAGCCGTCAATCAATCAGACAAATGGTACCGGAAGTAATGGTACCAGTCACATATTTTACAAGACGCGAATCTGTGCTAAATTCATGGATGGCATGTGCCGCAATGGTGAGCATTGCACTTTTGCTCATGGTACTGAGGATTTACGCGTGCCCCCTCCTAATTGGCAAGAGCTTGTTCGAGAAAAGGATAGGGGTGCTGGGAGTAATTGGAATGATGATCAAAGAATGATTAATAGAACAAAAATCTGCAAGAAATATTACAATGAAGGTGAGTGTCCATATGGGGAGAAGTGTATCTTCCTCCACGAACGGGCTCCTTCGAACTTTAATACTGAAGTGCCTTGGCAGAGGGAGAGTTCTGCTATAAGCATAGGGACTAGAAGTGATGCCTTGTGGAGCAGCAACGATTTCAGTAAACCTGATTTGAATAAGCAGGTTACTGGGGGCTTGGATACTTACCAAGTAAGGACGAGTTTTTGGAAAACCAGGTTATGCAGTAAATGGGAGATTGGTCAGTGTCCATATGGAGAAAGATGCTATTATGTTCATGGCCAATCAGGTATACATGATACACATTTTGATCGTTCAATTTAATACCGTTTTTTACATGACCATTTTTAATATTTCTTCAGTTGATTTGAGAAATTATGTAATAGTCTTGTGCACATTCATTCGGTTTGGATTATTTGAACATGATAGACACACACCGCTGTAAGTAACATTTAGCGGATTTCACACCTTAAAGCAAAAAAGTATAGTTTTTTGTCTGTTCAATTATTTGGTTAATGCCTTGGTAATATACTTACCTTTGTTGTTGCCATTCATTTTACAACATTCTTTTTTGTAAAGATAAAAAGAAAGGAAAAATTGGCTCCCTGTTTTCTAGTTTAACACATGTTGTGGTTGTTTATAAGTTTTAGTGTCTTCCTTCTGAATTCCCTAGTATCCAAGAATAGTTTTATTCCATTCTGATCGATTGTTTATGGTTCTTTTCTCATTTTTTATAATGCATGTAGCAATGGTATACGGTTTTGAGACTATGAGTATGTACTTTCAGTATGTACTCACCATTTTCTACTCTAGTTAATTGTACAGAAAATTTTCGTTTGATTGTGCCTTTTGTATTTGTTCTACAGAACATTTAACCATGATTTTGTGCATTATTTGCCGTATGCCATGCTTTCTTTTTCTTGCGTTTTGGACAAAGGTCTGTATGATGATAGACAAGTACTATTTCTACTTTGACAGATTTGAAGGTTTCTGCTTCACGTGTCGATACAGAACAAATAACGAACGCTGGTTCCATTCCGGCCAAATCTATGGCTGCACCTGGAAATCTGGTGATTGGTTCTCCTCTTGGTGAAGCTGGAGAAGATAAGAAGTCGCTGAAATGGAAACTATCCAAGAAAATTAATCGAATTTATGCTGATTGGATAGATGATCTATCGCCACCACACTGCTCACCGAACAAAAAGGATGATATATGAGCTTTGGGATAATTATTTTTTCAGTTACTAATATCCCAAAAACTACTATTGCTGATAGGTTATGATCCTTTTATCTGTGTTTGTTACCGTCTTTTGGCCATCTCAATTGTGCAGTGGCGATTGCATCATTCATTGTAGAAAATTTAAATAATGAATTCTATTTTTTTTCTCGGAATATGCACTTCACAACTTGTTTCTTAGTTGGAGAGCATTTATTGGGTACAAAAGCTTTTAGGGCAAGAACATATCAGAGATTTTGGCTAAAATGAGGATGTTTGGGTGGATTTTTTTTTTTTCAAAGCATTTAATAAGTACAAAAAATCTTGTTTTTGTTTTCTGGTTGTATTTGTAATTTTTGCTACTCTATCCAAAAACATTTAAAAAGCATGCCTAATAAGATATTATTCAAGTTTTATATATTTTTATACGAATTGGACTTTGGATTTGGACAAAAAAAACGTAAATTGCTCTGCAACTTTATCATCTTTCTATGTTTTATCTTTCTTGGCCATCGTTTAGTTCGTGAGATAGGATAATAAATGATTTATAATATGTGAACAATAAATTGTAATATATGAATAACATAATAAGTTATTGTGAAATCGAACCAAACGCTGGAATACAGACGTTAAAACAATCAAAGTTTTATCATTTGTTATCCATCAAAAAAAAAAGTTTTATCATTTGCACCAAATGGTGAAAAGTTTTAAATATTTAAAGTTTTAAGTCTGTTGTGCAAGAAAATTATTCCCAAGGCATCTCCAATCTGAAACCATTTTGGCACTGGGGATGGCAATGGGTCGGGTCCAAACCCGGACCCGTATTGAACCCGACCCGTCGGGGCGGGTCCAAACCCGCTTCAACCGGGTTTGGAAGCAGGGCGGGGCGGGTCCTGGGATTGGCCGAACCCGCCCCGCACCCGCCCAGCTATGCAATTTTAATTTTTTTAAAAAAAAAATTAATATTGAATATACATTTCACTTCTTTGATTGTACAATAATGTGTTATTGTTTAATTTCATATCAAAATTCATGTGTTTATGGTAAAGAAATTGAACATTTTGAATGGAATAAAAACTAAATAATAAATATTTGATAGTTTAAAGATAGTTTTACGATACTTATTATAAATATTTACTAGAGGAAAACATTAAATTCAATCTCAAAACTCAATTTTTGTGTTTCAAAATTAATTTCTACCAAATTTTTTTTTATAAAAAAAAAAATTGTTTGCGGGGCGGGGCGGGTAAACCCATGAACCCGGCGGGTCTAAACGGGGCGGGGCGGGTATGGGTTTTATGTGTAGCGGGGCGGGTCCTGGAATTGGCCAAACCCGTCCCAAACCCGCCCCATTGCCATCCCTACTTCCCAATCTGGAGCCATCCCTGCATAGTTCGCCAACAGTTGCGTTGGCGCAAGTAATATAAGGTTTTTTTTTAAAATTAGTTTAAGCACTTAAAAATAATAATAAAAATTTAGAATATATTTTTATATCGTGCTTGGATTGAAGGATTTCAAATTTCTTAAATTGTTTGGATATAGAAAATTCAAGTGATTTTCAAATTCACTATATATTAAGTTACTTACGCCAAGATAGTGTCATTTAAAATCTATTCCTCAAATCTTTCCCAAAATAAAATTGCTTCCATCAAATCAAATCAATCAATAAGTTTTGAAAATCGGATCGGACCGGTCGGTTCAACCGGTTTAACCGATAACCAGTGCTTGATCCAGTCCGATTGACCCTATAAAACCTCATGCTAAAAAAAACGGCGTGAACTAGAATAAACCGGTAAAAAATCGGTTCAACCAGTGAACTGGTCCACCGATTGAACCAGTTGCTTCTTCATTTTCTTTCTTTTTTTAAAAAAATTATTTTTTGTTAATATTATAAATCAAATTTTTAGAAGAAAAAAATATTATATATAATTTATTGTTATTGAAATAATTACGAAATAATAATTTATGTATGTATCAAAAAATCCATAAAATTTCATAAAGGTGCCTTATATGTTATATATAAATATGTTTAGTTTCTCGTAAATTATAAAATATGTGAATCATTTCATAATTTTGTAAATTTTTCTTATGATTTTGGAACATTGTTCTTTTTAGGTATTGCTTGTGGTTTTTGAGATGTTTTATTGTTTTTTTCTTTTATGTTTGACATTTGGTTTGATCTGATTTTTTAAGTTTGACATGAAACGTTGGTTTAATGATATTTTTTTATTGTGAACAACTTGAAACTATAGCAAATACAGTATATATACATTTTACAAAAATTAAAATAGATATTATTTAATGTTGACATCATCACCGGTTGAACTAGTGGTTCAAACGGTCGATCGATCGAACCTGTAACCAGTAAGGACACAGATTTCATATCCGATCCGGTTTTGAAAACACTGAATCAATTTAATCACAACCTTATGTTGCATTTGGATGGAATGATATAACTTGGAAGAAATAATTTAAAATCCAATCATCTGAAAATCATAGATTTAAAATGACATGTAGTTCGTTATCATTTCAAATCCTTTCAAAATGTAAAGCAAAATATATTGAAAAAATGATGAATTTGAAATTTTGAATTACCTAATCAAAATTTTACCTAAACATTAATGATACATTTAAGTGAGGAATTTGAAATCTATTCATTTCAAATTCATGTATCAAAATACAACCTTAATGTATTTATAATTATTCTAATTTTTAAATTAACAGAATTTATAGAAGTAACTATATATAATTTATTTGTACTTGTTGACAATGTGAATCACATAGTCTTGAGAAGATTTTAAGCTATAAATAAATTGAAAAATTGGTGGATAATATAATAAAAGATACATAATATGAGGATAATGATGTGTAACTCTAATTATTTTAAAATTCCAGTCAAATGTTGAATAAAACAAGAAAGCGAAAAGAATCGACGTCATTAAATTAAAATAAAAAGAAAATTAAGCTAAATAAATTCATTAAATTTACTTGGAAATCACCACTAGCAGCCACCTTTATCATATCACTATAACAATCACAAGGAGAACCGTAACCACTTGCCTCAAATCCATTAACATGCTCAGGTATCTGATCAAAATAAAGGTTTACTTTTTAGCTATCTCATGGAGTGGATCAATGATCTCATATTTATCAATATATTGAGTCACATATAAAAATGTGACATATTAATAAATTTAGATCATTGATCAAACATTTGAGATAATGCCTCGTAAAGTGATCAATAATAATTCCAAAACAAGAATGAATACATGATAGAGTAGCCAAATGCATGGATTTCACTTCTCTCTAATCTTAGACACTTGTCAATTACATGCTGAGTTTCTCAAAATGTACAACTAAAAAGACAACCAAAAGTGCCTTAAAAAAAAAAGACAACCAAAAGAAAAATACAATAAAGGCAAGTAACATGGGTTTCGATCACGAGAATTGGTTTTATGGGAACTTTAAGACACTTTTGTCTTGTGGTTCATCAATGAAGACCAAATGAGAGCCAAAGAATTTTACGTCACAAATAGGCTATGATCCAACAGTTTGTGTAGGTTCAGGCGTTTATCATTTTATCAAAAGTTATAATTTGTGTTAACGATATAACTCTAGTCTTTAAATCGTATAGCACCACAAGCGCCACATTTCGATCACTTTCCAAGCAAGGACAATATTGCACTCCAATAACCTCCCCCTAATAATTTTACTACCATGCAACTCATGGGAATCGAATGCGTGACATTTACCCTAATACCAATTATAGGATCAAACGATTACCGCTTTACCAAAAGTTATAGCTGGTGGTAACGATGCAACTCTAATCTTTAAATAATATAGCAGTCCAAGCTCCACGATTCGATCGCTCTCCAAGCAAGGACAATATTGCACTCCAACAATCTCCCTCCAATACTTGTAATATCCCGCAACTCATGTGAATCGACATTGACTCTAATGCCAATTGTACGATCAAATGTTTGCTGCTTTACCAAAAATTATAGCTGGTGATAACGATGCAATTCTAATCTTTAAACTGTATAGCAGCCCAAGCTTCACCTCCCTTATTGCTTTTTATTGCACTCCAACAATATGTGCGGCCTTAGTGCTAGCTATATGTTACATGGGACTCAATAATTTACTGCCAATAATGATGGGGACATGTGAATTCATATGCATGTGGTGATTCTTCTATCACTTTCACGGTTAGGAATCACATGTGAACCCCAGGTCGGATGATGTTACATTCATATATCCTTTCTATATATATATATATATATACACCCCTTTCTTCCCAATTTTTTGAAATATTGATCCGCCCCTTATCAAATGATTTACTTAAGTATATGCAAGTGATGATAGAAATTGATGAGTTAGTGGGTTCAACAATTTTTCTGTGTGCGCATAAGGCTAACCACCTATGACATAACAAGCTTAACATATAGTTGTTAGCAGATGGGGCTTTACTGTGGAATAAAGAAATAATGTTGCATATCTGCTAATAACTATAATTTTTGATAAGATGATAGATATTGATCCTAACAGAATTAGCTGAGCCAAAGATTTGCTAGTTAATTAAATAACTATCAAATTCAAAACATTTCGATCTTATTATAATATATTAATCATCTCTCAATATTTCTAAATAAGGTTTGGAATGGATGGGTTAGGTGTGTATTGCATAAGAATGTATTACATTCGACTACAATCCTCTCATTTCGTATGTCCCGATTGAATATAAGTCATTTGTTAGTTGAGATCATAGAATCTTAATGACGATATGTCCGTTCTGCGTCGTGCTAACTAGAAAAACTTTGTTTAAGGATTCCAGTACTCATAAAGATTGTAATTTAGATGTTATCACCCAATACACGATAATAATCTCATGGACTATAGTCATATCAAGGTTTCTGTCAATGGTTGAGCTATAATAATATAGTTCTTGGTTTTTAATAACATAAATAGGTTGAACGAGATCTATTCTATCTAAGTAAAGTCAGTATTTACACATACATAGACATAAAAAAAATTAAAAATAATAAAAATCAGTATTTTTAGACAAACAAAAACAAAAACTGTAAATGAGTTATGTATGGTTTTGTTGATTTATAGGATATACATAAACTCAGGTGTGAATACACATTCATTAGGAGCAGCTGCATCCCTAACAAATCCTACAATTTTACACCGACCAAAAAGCTAGATCCGCCCCTGCACAGGGGCGGACCTACTCGTACCTCCCTTGCCCAAACAAAATTATTACCTAAAAAAAATAATTTCAAAAAAATTGTATTTTACCCCCCAAGAATAGTTTAGTTACATTGTTGTATGGGTAACTCGAAGCTGCAGGTTAATTGTCGCAACCCTTGTCCCATCGGTTAGAAGGTGGGCCACATATTTCTATTACCAAAAGCATCCATTATAATATGGGTAATCATAAAATTCGAAAAAGGGATCCTCAATGAGCTGTTACGTCAGCTTCTTAGAGGTTACATAAAATCGCCGATGCGTTTCGGCGATTATGTAAACCTAGACGGATTCCTTTTGAGAATTTTATAATTACGTATATTACAATGGATGATTTTGGTAATGGGAGTATGACCACTCAAAAACTACAATTTTCCCCACCTAAAATTATATTTGACCCCGTAAGTCCTTAAAAAAACTTTTGCGCCTTTTGTTTTTTAACCAAAATTCTTGCATCCGCCCCTTCCCTGCATATGGTTGAAATTAAATTTTCGGTTCTCGAGTCATTACGTACACACCATGCACCTCGATAACAAACCTAGGAGTTATTCCATCCAAACTACAGCCTAAACTGGTGCGTCTACAGATCAGGACAAAGGGTTTGCCAACGTTGTCACGGGTTCAGTATATATATTTACACCACATATACAAGGGATTCCTAATATTTAAGTACCACAAATTTCACAATCTTCTCTTGATATCTAAACTAAGTCGAATATAATATTGCATTTTCAATCATATTCTCTTTCTTTATCGAAGAATTATCCCAAGACAACGATATGTTTGAGAAGCAAAACAACTTGCTGGTCTGTTTCTTGCTCATTTTTCTTCTACTTGCTGTCGAAACCCATGTAAGCGTTCATTGTCCTTTGCCTCACAGAGAGGAATTCGAGAAAAAAAAAACTACATATTCTCGTGATTTCTAAAAAACATTGGATTATAAAATTGTGAAACAGAATTTTTGAATTGGATCAAAACTTCCAGTTGAATAAGTATGAGTAAAGGATCCATGGTACAGAAAAATTACACGAAATTTGATCATTTTTGGGCTGCTTGACATTTATTAATTAATATTTTCTGATGATATTACTTTTTTTTTAAAAATGCAGGCGACAAAGGTAGACTACTCTCCAGCTCCTCAGCCACAACCATCAGGCATCGTCAATCCAACGGTGAGACTATTTAAGTAATTACTTAGTATATTAACAAGGCAATAATATGTATAAACCATCATTTAATTAATGGGAAATACATTAAAACGCCACTGCAGTTTGGGTCAATTCCCAGTCCACTTCCTAAGGTTTTAGTGGCCAGATTTAGTTCCTAAAGTTTTACAAATTTTCCAAATTCAGTCTCCAACGTTAATTCGGCCAATATAATAAAAGATGGGCTGAATCCGAAATATTTTAAAAAATTTATGGATTGAATTGGGTACATAACAGACCTAAAACATTTAGAAACTAAACCGGTCAATGAAAACTTTAGGGAATGAACCGGGAAAAGAACCCAAATTATATGGGTGTTTTAATATATTATCTCTTTAATTAATTAAAACACATTATTCAAATGAAACTTAATCTCTCCTTAATTATTTGTGTTATTTATCAGTATGGCACAACTCCTGGCAGCCTTCAACCTCAAGGTACGTAAAAATATTTAAGTTTTGCCACTAAATTTTCCTAGATTGCATGGTTTAACTAGCTCATTTAAATTATTGAGTCAATTTAGTTTTGGGTGTTGATCCTTAAATATAATATTTAGAAGAAAAAAAAAACATTCATATTTATTTTCTAAATTACTGTCCATCAACTGAAGATACAAATAAAGGTATTTTACTGAAAATTTGATGATATCCCACACGCAGTATCATAGGGTAACATCCACGGTTGATTTTTCCATTAAAGTGGTGGAATATTCCACCTTAACGATGATGACTTGATTCGACGTAATTTTGTTACACAAACTTGAGAACTTAAAATCTGATGAACTAAAGCATGGTAATAAAGTCCGGAATTATATTATTTTTAGGTTAGATTTAAAAAATGACCCCATAGAACATCTAGTCTCAAACTTTTATAACTAATCAATGGACAGAATGCGAGGGTCGTTGCAAGATTAGATGCTCGAAAACGGCATTCAAGAAGCCATGCATGTTCTTCTGCCAGAAATGCTGTGGGAAATGTCTATGTGTGCCTTCTGGTACTTATGGAAACAAGCAGTTCTGCCCTTGCTACAATAACTGGAAGACCAAGAGAGGAGGCCCTAAATGCCCTTAAATCGCTATATTCATTAATTTTTATTTATTTAATAATAGTACTGTAATGAATCCTGTTTAATTATCTTTTATATTCAGTTCGTATGTATTTAATTAAATCTTAATTTGAAAATTATTATTATTATGATATTGTAATCTTGAAGTGTCGAGGTTATTTAAGCATATTTAATCGATATTTAAGAATAAAAAGCGTATTTAGTCTATATAATTTAATTATCTCTAACTAAATATGGATAAAGAATATATATAAATATAATAAATTTAAGATTAAATATATAAATTTTATATTTGAGGGAAATGAATGAGTCTGCGGTCTTTTTTTCCGTGGGGATGATTTTCAAATTATTTAGCATGTATGGGGAATATATATTTTTAACCAAATCGTTATATTTTACTCAGCGTTTCACACTTAATTACTGCCATAGAATATATAGTATATTTTAAAAAACATTAATGTTAACAGTGGCGGAGCCTAAAAATATTTTTTTTTAAACCTTAAAATATTTTTAATTTTTTGCATTTTTACCCTTAAAAATTACATTTTACCTTCAAAAAATGCAGTTTGCCCCCCTTAATTTGTTTCTTGACTCCTTAAAAAAATTATTTGCCCTAAATTTTTGAGAAATTTTTTTTTTGCCCCCCCTTCTTGTATAATTTATGGCTCTGCCCATCAATGTTAAATCATTCAATGAGCTCTCCGATCTTGCCGGGATGGATAAGAGTTGCATATTTTTAACCAAATCGTTATATTTTACTCGGGTTTCACACTTAATCAGCTGCCATGGAATATATAGTATATTTAAAAAAGCATTAATGTTAAATCATTCAATGAGCTCTCCGATCTTGCCGGGATGGATAAGAGTTCATGACTATTTTGAGCATACTCAAGTTCGAATCATGATTGGCGCAAAAAATTGATTAACGCATCTCTAAAAAAAAAAATCATATAAGTATATAATAACTATACCTATTTTAAAATTTTGGTTCCTAAAAATTAGTAACTTAAATACCAATAAAATATTTTTGCCAAAAACGAATTCTAAATATTTTTCAGTTAAGTTTATTTTGGAAAAAAAAAATAAATTCTTTTTAGTTCATTGTATTATCGATTATTACTTGCAAAATTTAAAATATAAATAAAATTATCTTCCGAAAAAATAACTCAAAAAAATGTTGGTCTGTCAGACAACTGCATGACCACCCCAGCCAGCTCACACCGACTGAGAACGATCCTCTACTGTACCGATGGCTCGGATTACACGAGCCACAGTGCTGTTAATCACGCTCTGATCATGCAGTCAGATTTCATCCACCAGACTTGGTTTCCTGTCTCCTTAGAACTCAAGGACACAGAGGTACGAGCCTATAGAACAGATCCTGTTCAAGTAAGGTCGTGAACGTTGTGCACGCTGCGTGGTATTAAATACTCTTTAGTTCTGTCTATAATTGCAATGTGGGATGAGGTGTGCACTTATCTATACTGGGTTGAGGTCCTGAGGGATTTCTTGATCATTTTGCATCTTTGGATTTGTTTGGAGGTACTTGGTTCTGTTAAGATTGACTGCATTCTTGGAAATTAAACAGTTTTTTTTATTCTGAAGGTCGATGATTTTATTGGGTTTTGGTCATTGATTGCATCGAGCAAACAAGAAAAAAATTTAATTTTGCTCAAAATCTTCAACATTCCTTCTCTTCGTTACCCCTTTTTTCACCTCTGTAATCACTTCTTCTCCTCAAATCATGTCTACGCCTCAACCCACAAGCCGTTTTCGCTTTTATTCAAATCCCATCACTTGAAAATTCATAAATTTTGTGATTTTGCAAACCCTTTTTCTTTTTCTGTCGTTGCGGCTCTGAATTCTTGCAGAAGCCTTCAATGTCTGCGGCAAATCCATGCTTCTGTTGTGGTCTCTAATGGGCATGAACTGCTTTCTGTAGTTTCTATAAAGTTGATATATCTGTACAAGCAATTTAATGATGTTGGTAGCTCTATATCACTGATTAAGTCTCTGAGAGAACCCGACACCTTTTTATGGAATTCTCTGATGCAAGATTATGTTAGTTCGGGGTTCATTGAATCAGCTTTTCTTGTTTTCAAATTAATGAGAAAAAAGGATGTTCCATGTGATGGTTTCACCTTTCCAATATTGATTAAAATTGTTGTATCACTTGATGAATATGGTGCCAGGTTTGCGGAGATGATTCATTGTGTGGGGATACGAATGGGATTTGAATCAGATGTGTATTTCTGCAATACGATGATCGATGCGCATGTGAAGCGTGACTATTTTGTGGATGCTTTGAAGCTGTTTGACGAAATGCCTTACAGGGATTTGGTTTCTTGGACTTCGGTTATTTCAGGGTATGCCTGTGAAGGAAATTTAATCGGAGCTGTTGCATTGTTTAATGAAATGAGAAAAGAGGTGGAGCCGAATGAGGTAACAATGATAGTGATGATGCAAACTTGTTCTAATGTGATTCTAGGTAGTCAGTTTCATGGTTACGTGTTCAAAGGTGGATTCTTGATGGATCGTGCGCTGAAAAATTCAATCTTGAAAATGTATGCTGATTTTGATTGTCTGGATGATTCTGAAATTCTTTTTGAAGAAACTGTTGTAAGGGATGTGGTTTCTTGGAATATCATGATTTCTTTGTATTCTTCAAGAGGAGAGACTCTGAAAATGGCAGATTGTTTTGGTACTATGCGGGGTGAAGTTGAACCAAGCATTGAAACATTAACTTCACTTGTTTCAGGGCTTGCAGAATGTGGAAATCTGTATGAAGGTAGACAAATACAGTCTCTTGCATATAAATATGGATTTTCAGATCATATTCTTAGTAGTAGTTTGTTGGACTTGTATGCAAAGTCTGCGGATTTGGATACCTTAACTCGATTATCCAGAGATGTCTCTCACAAAAACTCCAATACTTGGAGCACTATGGTATCTATTTTGACAGAAAATGGTTATTTTGACGAAGCCGTAAGCCTGTTCCGGCAAATGGTAATCACAGGCATTCAGCTGGTTACCAAAAATTTGAGAAGCATTATTGTTGCGTGTATGCACGTGGGCGCTCTATGGTTGGGAAAAGTTGTTCACTGTTACTCTATAAAAAATTCTCATTTCGACTGTAATGAAGATTCTCTACCCTTGGAGACTTCTATTCTTAACATGTATGTTAAGTGTGGAAACATTTCTTGGGCAAGAATTATTTTTGATAGGATACGTGTGAAAGATCTTGTAGCATGGTCATCAATGATAGAGGGCTGTGGGTTGCATGGTTTAGGACATGAATCATTCAAACTTTTCCATGATATGATGGATGAGGGAATCGAGCCAAATCATGTAACGTTCTTGAGTTTATTGTCGGCTTGTAGCCACTCAGGCCTCTTGCATGAAGGATGTGAAATCTTGACTTCCATGAAAACGGAATATGGTATTGAGCCTGATTTAAATCATTATACTTGCCTCGTGGATATGTTAGGTCGATCTGGTAAGGTTAAAGAGGCTTTGTCAATTATTCTAAAGCTTCGTATTCTACCAGATAATAGAATATGGGCAGCACTTCTTGCTGCTGCCAGAGTTCATGAAGATCAAAAAGTTTCTGAATATGCCAGTGAAAAAATTTTCGAGTTGGGAAATCAAAACGTTGGCTATTATACGCTCTTAAGTAACGTACGAGCCCGTGTGGAAAGATGGGATGAAGTTGAAGAAGTTAGGAATGTTATGAAAGACAAGAATTTGATGAAGCATCCTGGTTGGAGTTGCTTAGAAGTGAAAGAAATGCTTCATGGCTTTGTTTCAGGAGATAGATGGCATAGTCGATCGGATGAAATATATACAGTGATTGAATGTTTGTATAGAAATGCAATAGAATCTTGATACTGGGAGATACTCTCGTTTTTTGAACTTAACTGTTGCTTCGAGTGTCAATTTTGATACAAAACGTAATAATAACTGGTAATGTTCGATCCCAGAACTGGGTTTCATTATTGTTGTCCTTAAGGGCACTGCCCTCAGGGGCATCATCCACCACCCATTTGGAATCTTTTTTATCTTTTTTAAAAAAAGATTTCAAATGAATGGTGATGATGCCCTTAAGGGCACTACCCTTAAGGGCATCATCAAACAAACCGCTTTTTTAAGGACAACAATCGACAATATAAATTGTTTCACCTCTCGTGTTTTGGTAGATGGGTACACAAGACAATATTGGCAAAATTATCTACATAAATATCAAAATCAGAAAGGAAAACAAGTACGTATTCTAGTGCTTAATCTCTCCCTTTCTGGAAAAAAAAAATGTTGATAGGCTTAATGAGTTCGATGTTGTCTTTAGGTGCAGATCAACAGAATATTCTAAATTAACAGTTGATGCACAGGCATTGCCAATGGGATAACATCAAGTTCCCGTTTGATGGGCCGCAAGCAACGTAAATATTTATATAATAAAAAATCGATTATAAATTAATTAACACAACCTTTTATTAACCCAATAGAGAGAACCGCAAGTCCGCAACCAAGAATACAATAGTTTGAGGTACACAAAGTGACGTGACAATAACCGCAAAGAACCGGGTGTATTTACCACTTGCATGCCACGAGTGAATATTTGCGAGAGGAATGAATCCTAATTTTAGGATTACTGACCCATTTAATCCAGTCAATATGACTTTTTCGGGAGCTATAGATAACGAGGAAATGCATCTCAGGTGCATCAATTTGTAGGTATGAGAGAATTAACGTTGGATCATCATTCTAGAAGTGTAATGTGCATATATACTTTAATTTACGCCTGCTTTTTCAATAATCTATCAAAAGGGAAAACCATATTATCAATCTTTGGCCAAGAAACAGCACAAGCATGGAATCGACTAACTGATGATTAATCCTCACCACAGGGCAGTCTCTGTCGTAGGAAACAATTTCTCCAGCATGCTGTTCGAAAGGATTCGGTTAGGATCAAGCTCTCTTCTTGCTTTATTATATGCATCCACAGGGTATTTCTTCCTTAGCCTTGCCTGCATTGCTGCAAGCTCATCTTTGTCTTTCGGTACCTGCAACCAAGTAACGTCAAGAATGTGAAACAGAGAGCTTCTTGTTGTAACAAATGGTATGACAGATAGTATTGGTACGACTCAAATTTTTGGATAGGAAAGATGCCCAACCATCATATTTCGATCTTCATGTTAGAAAGACAACCACACAAGATAATAGGACCGATTACTGCACTCCCATAAAGATTATGAAAGCTCTTCTAGAAAAAAACAGCACCACAAGTTGGAGTTCAAAAACATTCCACATCGCTCGAAGGTGGGCTCGTCGGTTAAGAAATGAAAGACATGATTTACATTTTGGACCAGATTTGACACTCAAAGGTTGTTGTGTGTGTGTGTGTGTGTGGGGGGGGGGGGGGGGGGGGGGGGGGGGGTTTATATACCTCAATCTTAGACCAATTATCATAAGCAGAATACTTATCCCACAGAGCTACTTGAGTCAGTTTCCTGTAGTGGAAAAATTCTTCAGTGATTTCTTTCCTCTGACGAGCATCCGTTGTAGGAAGATACATGATTATACCAACCTGTTTTATAGAGTTTAAATTAAACAAGAACCTAAAAATTACAATTTATAATGGCATAATCAAGAAAGAATAATGAAATTCAAAAGAACATTTTATAAAGGAAGGCACCTTATTTAATCATACATTGCATTAAACTTTTGCAAGGTTGAGGAAATTGGATATTAAGCTACATATATATTGTCACAGACTCAATTGTGCAACACAGCTTAATTAATGTTTTCAGTTTCAAGATTTTTAGATCGATTAATGGAATACCCAGATTAAACTTTCACCACAAAAGATCTCATATACTTCAGCAAGCACTTAAAACATAAATGTTAAAGCTTTCACACAGAAATGAAAGAAGACTTGGATATGATTGAGAGGTACCCATGAGAATATGTCGTCCTCCGATGAGCTATAAGCCGGACTCATGAGGCTTTTGCTGCATGCCGTCCATCTCTGCTCGATCGGTGCAGGGGCGGGAATATTTTCGTTCACAATAAGCTGCAGCAATTGTTCTATGTATTCCAGATCTTTCATGTTTGGTTTTTTAAGGGTTCCAACAGGGAAACAGTTTTCAGAAACCCACTGTTGGCCACCACAATCAAAGCCTAAAATTTCGTCACTCCATCCTACTCTATACCCCTCTGTCTTTGTCCAATATTCAGCCTCTGCTTGATTGATCTTCATTACATGGTCTTTATTGAGAGGATCCAAGGCGAGCATCTTATCTCTCAGTTCAGCAAATGAAAGCTCGTTGATGTTCACTTCATTTTCCTCAGGATTCTTGGCCACAACTTTTCTGCAAAATAACAAAATAGCAAGAAACATCAGCATTTTCACCTTTATCATTCATTATTGCTCCTATAAGTGGCAGAAATTGAAGAGCAGACAAGGCACGGAAAAACGGAAGATATGAAATTACATTTGCTTCCTATGATGGTTTTGCAAATTTAAAGGATTAATTCATAGAATACAAGTATAAGAGGTAACAAACGGAAGATATGAAATTACAATTGCTTCCTAAGTTGGTTTTGTGAATTTAAAGGATTTATTCATAGCATGCAAGTATAAGGGGTAAAGAGTTTACGAGTACTTCTTCAGCAACTCGCGATAGAGTTCTCTCACATGCTGTACTGCTTCTTCCTGAGTATACTTCCGTTCCTGCTTTGGCGGACCTCTCCATTTTGAAAGAGGATTACATGTTACAACCACAACAGTGTCGGTATACGGAATATACAAGAACTTGACATGTTTGTTTTCGGAAAGAAGTTTTCTGCAAAAGGAAAATTGGAGAAATTATAATGTTTTTAAAACATCAAGAAATTATGCATTTTCAATTTACACAACTAAATTAATGTAACATTAATTCCAGCAGACAAATTGAGCAATGATTGCAAAATATCTATAAGCCTGTTAACTAAACTGTCAAACAAAGCACACACTACCCCGGAATTAGTCAGAAGAGAACCAATAGAAGATATCCCATCACAATGGCATCCGCTTCTGTTAAATGATAATGCATTGTGATGAGGCCCAGTACAAATAGATAACATGTGTTCATGCATAGTTTCTATCACCGTCACCTACTTCATAGTTCAGCATTGTGAATTTTAAAAAATCTAGAAGAGTTTTAAAAGAGAAACAAACCTTTGGTTTTGATTTTCAGAAGCCACTGATAAATATAGACATAGGAAAAAAATGTGAATTAATTTTGAATATAGTTTACTTAAACAATTATGAATAATTTAAACTAAAATATTTGTTTATCTAATGAATTCAAGGAGGGTTTTTTAGATGACATGAATAAAAATTCTTGGATTCAGTTTCAAAAGTAGTGTTCTCATAAAAACAAAGTACATACAGTATTGTTGCCATACATTATTCAACACCACATGGGGTTTTTATGAGCATCAAACTTCATGCCATTGGTTCCTCTAGGATATTACAAAATGGTATCGAGAAATCAGAAGCCATGCAAAATATCGTCAAATTTTGGAAATTTCTGAAAGTTTCAAAATTTCAAGGATATTCCCATATTTTTTGGAGGAGCTTTGTGTAAAAATAAATTGAAATTTGCATTTCATATCGGATGGTCGTGAAATCCAAACTATATGTTGAAATGTTGATCCGAAACAAATCTAAAACCATGCAAAGAGATCAACCATCAGAATAGAAGTGTGTGGTGTTTAAACTTCATCTTCAACTGACTCCTTAAAATTACATCCAAGGACACAAAGTTGGTAAATATGGCAACACATGCCAAAATTTCGATCATTTCCAGAACTCGCACGCAGATGTCTGTCCATGAAATTTCATGTGCCTGTCTTTTATCTTGCAGCAGAATTCAGGACATGGTTAAAAACTGGATCACATGACGGTTTCATCTGATATCGAGATTAATTAAAAATGCAATTATCCAGTATGACTAAAGTGACATAAATATTTCTAGTTAAATAGTTAATAGGAATATAAACATGTAACCCGGTCAAATACGGGAATTACTTGTGATTTCTTTTTATGTCCTTCATATTTGATATATATGTGTGCTCAAGAAGCTCATGCCTCTCCACACATTGCAGCGTGGCTTCAGCAACCACACCAAGCCCTCCTAGACCACAACGAACCAGATAAAAGAGCTCTGGATCTTTCTCTTTTGAAATCTCAATCGTACCCTTGGCAGGAGTGACCAGTTTCATGCTAATAACCTGCTCGTCAACTGGAGGCAGAGTTGCACCTGTTCCATGTGCGCCAACCTGAGGATGAGAATTACACATCATGCAGGGACCTCGAAAGCTCGGAAGTAATTCAAAACAACAGCATCGCACATGAGCATTGACAAAAATTGTACGACAAGAATCACAAAAAGATTTAAGGAAAACAAAGGAACACATTTTCGAATCACTAATCACAACTTAATCACAACTTTCCCATCTTTATCCATATAAAATGGGATTAAACAGGCCATTGATGATTTGGCTTGAATAGATGGAAGACGAATTCTAATTCACATATAAATTAAAACAAGCACAACAACCAAGCAAATAATCATGAGCAAGCATAAATAAATAAATAAATATATCTTTCTTCACCAATATTCTTGGACTAAATTATAAGAAAAGAACTACTATGTTGTGCAATAACAAGCGGAATACAGGAAATGAGAAAGCTGAGGTACAGCATTTTGTGCAACTATAATCTTCACATTAAAAAAAAATGTAAAAAAAAAAAAATAACCCACAGAAATGTAAACAATGCCGAGGAAGAATTAGAAAACAGCATTGCCGATCAAAGTAATAACATTCATTACAGGAATGTTGAGCAGAGGGAAATCAAAGCAATCAACCTGAACAAACCCACCAATCTGCTGCTCCCTAATTGATGCAAAATTCTGCAAAGTAAGCCCATGTTCTTTAATTCCATCAACGAGCTGCTGAACCCTTATTCCAGCCTGCACCGTAACCCTCTTATTTTTCTTATCCACCTCCAAAACACCATCCATCAAAGCTAAATTCACCATCCCAGCACGCGTTAACCCAATCCCATTTGGCGAAAGACCCGACCCAACAGGCCGAATCTTCTTCTTTTTCTCATTGAATTCTTTGACTATTGATTCAAGCTCAGCCAATGACTCGGGCTGGAGAAAAGTCTGTGTCTGTACCTCATGTGTCCCACTCCAGTTGGATACTGTGTGGAGTTCAGGGGGAAGGGGAGCGTAGCGGAATAGTTGGGCTTTCTTGTGCTTGGCGTTTTCCGAGAACGGGAAGGAGTAGTAGGTGGCGGCGCCGCACCCGAGAAGAAGGATGGTGTAGCCGATGTATTTGCGTAGTTCGGAATCAGAGGCGGAGGATTGTTGCGTGGGGACAGAGCAAAATGGACGAGGGCGAGGAGCAAATGGGTGAACAGCGGCAGAAGGAGATTGAATGGGGCGATGATGGATACGGCGGAGGGAATGGAGGGAGCGGCGGAGTGAATCAGCTTGGAGCCGAAGCATTTTATGAATTGTAGTGAGTTTGTAAACAGGGGTTCGATGGAAGTTGAATGTTAGTGCCTATCCATATTTGAAACCTCAGAAACTCGAACCAAAGTTTGTTTCCAAGAAATCCAATAATAAATTTGGCAAAAAATTTTGTGTGAAAGCCAGTTCTAGTGCCCTTCTGGAGCTTTTGCCTGAGACAAAGAAGGAAAATCTTAATTTTGAACTTTCCATGTATGACTCTTCGAAAGGCCTAGTGGTGGATCTCGCAGTTGTAGGTGGTGGTCAAGCAGGACTCGCGGTGGCGCAGAAAGTTTCAGAGGCTAGCCCTTCTCTTTTCTCAGTCGACCCTTCTCCCAAAATGATTTGGCCTAAAAGTTATGGTGTTTGGGTGGATGAATTTGAGGCCATCCAATGAATTTAACTTCCTTTATCGATTTAATCTTTTGTGCGACCCGTTAGGATCTTGCAACGTTGGCAGTGATATAAAATATAATTTTATGTCACAAGCAATGAGCGGTATCTAGCAACACATCAAGGCTACCCAAGTTACAAGAATGTCATTGACTCGACATTACCTATGGCATGTGATAATTTCACCATGTAACTTAATTCATTTGTCCTATGTATTTAGATTAAACACGAGTCATGAAATAAGTCATACTTGCATAGTTCAATTTATTTCTTGATCCCCGGGTATACTAGAATAAACAAATAAGCTCGATATCACATATCGACTCATTCGAGCATGGCCATGCATTTTAGTCTCGCTTGATCAGGGCCCAAACACTTCTCTTGTTATATAGGAGGGACAAATCATATCTTGATCACTCAACACCCCTCTGCATAATTCATAGTGTATCCAATGATTGTCTTTATAGTTTACCCTATTACAGGTAACGTTTGACAATATCAAGATACACAACTCCTTATGTTAGGATCTCTGGTGATCTCAAAAAGTAAGGATTACATACACTATTATCACTATGATAATTGCTTATGACATTCATATAACTATCCATGTAGCATTCTCATTACGGGTCTGTCCAGTACATAGTTCTCTAACATGTATCTATGTGTTGATTCGATATCTCACATCCTTGAACAAATTCGTCAATCAATACATACTAGTCTCAATGCATTATCATTATCATAAATCATGATAATACTTGACCAGGGACAATCTTTAAGAATAATTCAATTTTATTCTAAGGACATTAATATATATTTATTCGTATTACACAGATACTGGAATAAAAATGAATTGTCATTAATAAAATCATATTATATTGTATGTCAAAATCAATAATCTAATGTATTGTCTTAGGGCACATCCCAACACCTACATCCACGGAGCATACACACTTCACTATACCAAATATGAAGAGATTACAATAGGAGTACAAACTCTCGATTCTCGGAGAAGGAACAAACTGTTAAACTCAACTCTAACTCTCTCTACACTCTTTGTTATCTCTCAAAGCTCAAATTGATTTGATTTGTGTTGTGATACAGAATGAACAGATCTCTTACCTATTTATAGGCAAAAACCAAGATGTGAACCAAGAAACTTCTTGGTATAAACTTAGGCATAATTAGATTTGAACATTGACTTCAATGTTCAAACTTGGCATGGTTGTTTGGCCAAATTTAACTTCAAACTTGAGGTTTTTGCAACCAAACATTGTTAGTCAAACTCCAATATTGTGGGCATTGGTGGTACGGCCGGGATGGTGCACCCTTCAACTGGCTACATGGTAACAAGAACTATAGCGATTGCCCTAGTCGTTGCCAATGCTATCGTTAGTTATCTCAGTTCAGACCGAAACCATCTTGGTAATGAATTATCCGAGGAGGTTTGGAAAGTTTTGTGGCCGATAGATAGGAGACGCCAAAGGGAATTCTTTTGTTTCGGTATGGATAGTCTGCTGAAGCTTGATTTGCATGCCAGATGCCACCGGAAGGTTTTTCAGTGCCTTTTTCGACTTGGAACCACGTTACTGGCACAGATTCTTGTCATCCAGGTTATTTTTTCCAGAGCTCGTACTCTTTGGTATATCCCTTTATCGCACATGCCAAGGCACTTTTTCTCTGGTAAATATGATCAACAACTTGATACAGGATTAAAGATTGAAAACCTGATATCTTGAATATCATGTTTGTTATTGACCTTGTTAGCAAAAGCATCACATTTGCTGTTATTATCGATACTTCTCTGTTTTTGTGTTCTTTAACTACTCTTCTTTGTTTTTATAGGGGAGAGGCTAAAGTTTTTTTCGCGCATTGTGGGTCTCGAACACGAGTCTTCCCCGAAAAGGAGAGTGAGGTTTTGTGGATTAAATTGACTTCTGCATCTATATTGTTTAAATACATAGCAGAGACGATCAATGACCCTGAAGAGAAACAACAATCTTTATAATTTTAAGCATAAAAAGTGCAAGTTCCACCATCCAAAAGCTCATCAAGCCATTCACTAAGATAAATTCTTATGATCCGAATCCATAGTCGTTGGAGTGATGGTGCAACTCCCCATGCTTCTGGCGCAGTATGATTCGAATCAAATCCCCAATGGAGATCACGTCATTTGCTCGATTCAGTTGCCTGTTCCAATATTGTACTCAAGACGTGGGTTTTTGGCACGGAACATCATTTGGTTTTCAAATAGACAGTTTACCCGATGGTTTAAAATAGGCAGTTTACCCATGTGATTTTAAAATAGGTTCAAAACACCCCCTCTATATATGATTTGTGTTATACATATCATATCTTGCGTTTGGGATTTAAAATACGTATTAAAAGGTCAAATTGTACCTTTAGGTACCATTTGGTTTGAGGATAAGATTAAAGTTATGAGATGATAAAAATTATATTGTGATAAGTTATATGTGTTTGGTTGGAGGATAAAATGATAGATTAATATTATTGGATAATATAGGGGATAATATGCATCTAAAGAATAACATAAGAGTGTATATTGTACCTAAAATGTATCTCATGCGGTTTTGATCATGTGCAATTTACCTCCATGTGGTTTGAAAATAGACAGAACACCCTCTATAGTTTGTGAGTAGGTACAAAACACTCATCCTAAAGAGAGTATTTTTGTCATTACAAACTTAAAAATTATGAAAATTATGGAAGGAGCGATAAACTATATTTTGCAAATCACATAGGGTAAATTGTCTATTTATAAATCACAGTGAGGTAAAGTGTTTATTAGTAATACCAAATGGGGTAAATTATTCTTCCCCATGCTAAGACTATTAGCTTACGGAGTGACCATGGACCAGACCACTGAGGTGGAATGGATTCATGGGTGCGTGTGTTACATTATCAGCACCTTACGCAGAATGTGGGTGATGCATGTAGAAGCGGAGTTTGGTTTATATGCTCTGGGTGGTGCACACCAACACACACATATATACATATACCCCATTTTAGGATAACTTTCACTTTTCCTTCTATTTTTGTGCCATTAGTTGGCCTAGTATTTCCGGCGAGCACAACTTTAGGCTCTATTTGGACGTAAATATTTGATGGATTTAGATTTAAGATCCATAAACAAATATATTCAAACTATATTGTTAATTTTGAAAAACATGGATTTCAAATCCACCATCTTTAATTTTAAGATATTTATAACAATAATAAGTTATTTCAAATTCATAATTATTGAAGTCATTTTAAATCCAAATTTTCAAATTCATTGTTGGAATGAAAAACTTTCATCCAAATCCCTCTTTAATGCTTCAGATATTTGATTATAAAAATGTAAAATAATGTATCTGATATTTAGCAATTAGGATTAGGATAATATATTTTATATTCACAGAAATCCTTTTGTAAAGATTTATTGTGTATACACAAATTGTTTTGATCAATAAAACGTTAAAATGATGCCTTCATACACAGTACATCCGTATGATCCAAAATGAAACATCGTTCTTTAAAGATATTATGTAAGAATGTCGATCTACGGTGACAATTCCAGTTAAGAATCAATCATAATATCAATTCATCCAGGCCATGCATACGTCCAAACTCCAGTAGCCACTCATCAATCTGTTATTAGGAATATTTGTTTTGTTATTCTGTTGCAACAACTTTCATTACACTTGTCATTAATTTATTGGTTATCTTAGTTTATAAATAGTATGGTAAACTCTCTGTAATGGGTTGAGGAATTGTTATCAAGATAATGGAATTCATTCCAAAGTCCCAGAATCATAATTCTTTATTTCTCTAACTTGGTATCAGAGCCACAATGGCGGAAGCCGTGTCTCACACCGATTCTGTTCCTTCCTTCCCTCCCGCTGGCAGTTCTAACTTTCTGATTGTAAATCCGGCCAAATTACTCCAGTTAAATTAACTGATGACAATTTTCTACTTTGGAATCTACAGATCCTTGCAGGACTTAGAGGTCTTGGACTTGATATTCTCATTCTTCAAGATCCTCATGTTCCTCCCAAAAGTGCACTTGATGAAAAAGGCACTGAGATCGTCAATCCTAATTTTATTTCCTGGTGCAGGCAGGATCAATTGCTTTTTTCTTTTCTCCTCTCTTCAATGACTGAAGGTGTCCAAGGGCAAATGGTAGGATGCATAACGTCTACCCAACTCTGGTCCAGGGTATCACGCTTGTTTGCTAACAGATCCAAAGCTAGAATCATGCAATTTAAACTTCAATTGCAGACTCAGAAGAAAGGCAATCTCACAATGCTTGATTATTTAAGCAAAATGAAGACCTATGTGGATACTTTAGCTGCATGTGGACATCCTCTTTCTGAGGATGATCAAATTCTTCATGTGCTTGGCGGTATTGGACAAGAGTATGATGCTGTAGTCGTTCATGTTACTTCCAGGGTGGATGATCTTACACTTTCTGAGGTCGGTGCTTACTTGTTAGCACATGAAGGACGTATTGAGTCATACACAAGCAATATTGACATCTCTCCACACTCTGTCAACACTGTCACACTCTCACCATCAAAGAAATCAGAAGCTCCTTCTCCAAACCAAGGTTTTTCTTTCAGAGGCAGAGGACGAGGAAGGAGTAATCGTGGTGGACGCCGTAATTGGTATACTACCTCCAGTCTTCCAGTTTGTCAGATCTGTGGCTATGCTGGTCATGTTGCTGAACGGTGTTACTATAGATTTGACAAGGACTTTGTTCCAAATCAACGGAGGTCCAAAAATCAGCATCCAAACATACCGATGCACAACCAAACACCACCTCAATTTCCCACTGCTGCTCTTGCTACATCCAATGCACCTCCCCCATCAAATGATTGGTGGTATCCTGATTCTGGAGCGTCACATCATGTGACTAACGAACTTGGAAATCTTTCACTTGGATCAGAATACACTGGAAGTGGTAAGATTCACATGGGAAATGGTGCAGGTTTGTCTATTTCACATATAGGTCACTCTAACTTCTATCCTTCATCCCGTTCTTTTGTTTTAAAACATCTTCTCCGAGTTCCTCAAATTTCCAAGAATCTCTGACCGCTTTATTTTTAAACAGAAAATATTTCAAAGTGTAGTGTGAAGCGATTCTACCGCAAGTGCACGGTTGTCAAGTTTTAGTATAGTGAAATGTAAGTAAAGGTTGTCGAATCCACATGGATTAATGTATAAGTACCAAATAAGACTAGCAAAATTATATTTAGCCTACGATTAAAGAAGGTGATTAACTAATGCAAACTTAAACTAAGGAATGAAAATTAAACAAGAATCAATAAAATGAATGGTTCCGGATATGCAAAGGTAAGTCGCTCGAGAAATTTATCAAGCTCTTCGTTCAACTGTGTTATCTTTAATGATTCATCTGAATAAGCAAATTATCAACCAATTGATTCTAAAGGTGAAAGGTTTTCACTGTTATTCAATACACTATCTCGAGCTGTAAAGAAACTAATATCAAACTAGAACAAGTCACTCTCGTGCACCTATTTACTAATTCAATATTGCATAAATCGTCAAAACCTCGCTACTCTAAATCTCTCGATTCAAAGTTCTCACGTATGTGATTTCATCTCTCGGTCTCAATCTTAAACATACTTCATGAATTAATAGAGCGTGCTATAACGTTATCTCTCGATCTTATAACTCTCAAAATCAATCAAAGTTAGCTATGCTTTGATCTTAACAAGTAATTAATTCATGAACAATAGGAATCAATACACTCTAACACAATTGAATCAATAAATCCAACACAATGATACTAAATCTCAATAAAATAAACTAGATTTAATTCAAATCAATTACACAAGGCGTTTAATTGTCTCTCGACCTCAAAAACATCAAATGGAAATGAAAATCAAAGAAATCAAAGTTTAGAAATACGATAAACGGCGGATGAATCTGTGCGTTGCACCGTGATTTCTTCTCTTGCTCTTCCTTGCACTCCGGAATCTGTTGGCTCAAGCTCGGACGAAGAACGGAGAAGATGGCTCTCCTTGGCGGCGGCTAGGCGGCGGCTAGGGTTTCTCCTTTTCTTCAAAATATGGTCTGATATGAGATGTTGGAGGGAATGAATCAAATCCCCCTTAAAACCCCCGAAGATCACGATAAACATGGAAAATAAAATCTTCAGGATTTCGCATCTCGATCAATCGAAAGGTTTTTTTCGATCGATCGGTGCACTGTTCGCTCGATCGATCGAGATTTTCCTTCCGATAGATCGAAAATTGTCGCTGAAGTTTCTGCCTGGACCGATCGATCGAGACAAAATCTCGATCGATCGGTGCTTTGAATAATTTGATGCTCAACACACTGCCTGGCTCGATCGATCGAGATTTTGTCTCGATCGATCGAAGCCTTGAAAATTCAATTTTCTTCATTTGATCTCTTTTTCGCCTCGATTTCGCCCGTTTTCTTCATTTTAGTTCATTTCTTCCACTTCCGACCTAATTTCCTGAAACAAACAAATAAACACCAAAAAGCATAATATCATCCAGGAAAAAGTACGAAAAATGGGAAGAAATTACAGCTAAAAACACTTAAAATCTAAGCCTATCAATCTCCTTAGTGTTAGTAAATTTGCAAAAGATAATCATGTTTTCTTTGAATTTCATCCGTGCTTTTGTCTTGTGAAGGATCTAGCAACCAAGGTTGTCCTACTCCGTGGGACTTTGCATAATGGATTGTATAAGTTTAGCCTTGGCAAGCCCAGTCCCATTCAACTCTGCTGCTTGTCGCCACACAACCTCTCCTTCAACACAACCTTCCAGTTCTTCACCAGAACCGAGGCAACCTCATAATCTCGTTTTAAACAAGTGGCATCTTAGATTAGGCCACCCTAGCCTTTTAATTTTGAAACAAGTTTTGTATGGATGTAATATCTTAATTCCAAGAAATGAACATTTGAATTTTTGTTCTGCCTGTGAACTAGGCAAAAATCACCGTCTTCCTTTTTCATCATCACAAACTAAATTTACTGCTCCATTCGAACTTGTCTTGTCTGATGTATGGGGACCAGCACATACTCTATCTCGAGAGGGATATCGCTACTATGTTAGCTTTATCGATGCCTATAGTAGATTTACTTGGGTTTATTTCCTTAAGCTTAAATCTGAAGTAAATCATGTTTTTACATTATTTCACAAAATGGTTCGAACACAATTTAACACCACAATTAAGACACTTCAGACGGACTGGGGTGGGGAATTTCGAGCCTTAACACCATTCATTCAATCCTACGGCATAATTCATAGATTTTCATGCCCACATACTTCTCAGCAGAATGGCATTGTCGAAAGGAAGCATCGCCATATTGTAGACACTGGCTTAACTCTTTTGGCTCATGCTTCCATGCCCTTTCATTTCTGGGTAGATGCCTTCTCTTCGGCTGTTTTTCTCATAAATAGACTACCTACTTCGAGTCTTTCAGGTGATGTTCCTCTCACCAAATTATATAACAAAGTTCCTGACTACTCCTTACTCAAAGTGTTTGGGTGTTTAAGTTTCCCGTGTCTTCGCTCGTATAATCACCACAAACTTGCATATCGATCCACTCCATGCACCTTCATTGGTTATAGCACCACACACAAAGGCTATAAATGTATGAGTCATGATGGCCGTATATATATATTTCCAGACATGTTAAGTTTAATGAAGATTCATTCCCTTTTCATCACAAGGAAGAAACCTCAGCTTCTATCTCTTCCCACTCCACATCTTCACCAGTAAATCTTCCTGGTTCCTTCCAATCTCTTGATGGACCACCCTCCCTACAATCTAGTTCTCATCTCTCTCAAAATATTGTGACTCCCTCCTCCTCAAACAACATTCCCACTTCATCTTGTTCTCCCCCTCACACACCCCAAGATACTGACTTGGAATCTGATAATATTCCTCCACCCACTCACACTCCGCTTTTATCACCTTCTATTTGTTCTCCAACAGCATCAACATTTCCCTCTGTTTCTCCAGAGGTTCCTAGTGAAAATGACAGACTTGCATCGCCCCTTGAGAATACACATCACATGGTTACCCGGTCTAAAGCAGGTATTTTCAAACCTAAGGTTCTTACTGCTAATTTTAATCATATTCAGGAACCATTAACTTTACAAGAAGCACGTCTTCATCAAGAATGGATCAATGCTATGAATTCCGAACATCATGCATTGATACAAAATAAAACCCGGTCCCTAGTTCCAGCACCATCTCAAGGATCCATCATTGGTTGCAAATGGGTGTTCAAGCTCAAGACAAACTCGGATGGATCAATTGCTCGCTACAAAGCACGACTTGTAGCCAAGGGATACTCCCAAAAACCCGGCTTGGACTATACTGAGACGTTTAGCCCGGTGGTTAAACACACAACCATTCGCTTAATCCTTACTATAGCAGCGTCTAAAGGGTGGAGTATTAGACAACTTGATGTCAACAATGCATTCCACAATGGCTCCTTAAATGAACTTGTTTATATGAAGCAACCTCCAGGCTTCGAAGTTCAACAAAGTGATACTCCAATGGTCTGCAAACTTCATAAAGCAATATATGGACTCAAACAAGCTCCTCGTGCATGGTTTGATAAACTTCGAAGTACATTACAAACTATGGGATTTATCAATTCTCGAGCAGATGCATCTCTGTTTATTAGGTTTGCACACCATTCTATCATTTACATCCTTATTTATGTGGATGATATTGTAATAACAGGAAACAATCAAAGTCATGTTCAAGACATCATTTGTAAATTGAACAAGCAATTCTCACTTAAAGACCTTGGTGCCTTGAATTATTTTCTGGGAATTGCAGTTCAAACCATTTCAGATGGTTCTTTGTTTCTCTCCCAGTCCAAGTATGTTCGAGATCTTCTGTTAAAAACAAAGATGAATCAAGCAAAGCCTTTTCCAACTCCTATGACCTCGGGTCTTAAATTATCCTCAAAGGATGGTGATTCATTTGAGGATGTGACCCTTTATCGTAGCACTGTTGGAGCTCTTCAATACTTAACCTTAACAAGGCCTGACATAGCGTATAGTGTGAACAAGGTTTGTCAATTCATGCAAACTCCTCTCCACACTCATTGGAAGGCAGTGAAACGTATCCTCAGATATCTTATTGGCACAATTCAGTTTGGCATCAACATTTGTGTCTCTACCCGGTTTTCTCTCTGTGGTTATTGTGATGCAGATTGGGGAAGTGATCCTGATGATCGACGTTCAACATCAGGGTTCTGCTGGTTTTTTGGCCAAACACCGATATCTTGGAGTTCCAAGAAGCAATCTGTTGTATCTCGATCAAGTACAGAAGTCGAATATCGAAGTCTTGCCAATGCAACATCAGAATTACTATGGATTCAATCGTTGCTCAAAGAACTTCATATCTGCTCTACCACCAGTCCTGTACTATGGTGTGATAATCTCAGTACGATAGCTTTGAGTGCTAATCCAGTACTCCATTCTCGCACCAAACATCTTGAGCTGGACCTTCACTTTGTTCGGGAAAAGGTTCTTTCCAAAACATTACATGTACAACATGTTCCTTCCTATGATCAAGTTGCAGATGTTCTTACCAAACCATTATCAGTTACTGCCTTTACAAGATTACGGTCCAAGCTTAGCATGATTTCTAATCCTTGCTAAGCTTGAGGGGACAAGTTAAGAATCAATCATAATATCAATTCATCCAGGCCATGCATACGTCCAAACTCCAGTAGCCACTCATCAATCTGTTATTAGGAATATTTGTTTTGTTATTCTGTTGCAACAACTTTCATTACACTTGTCATTAATTTATTGGTTATCTTAGTTTATAAATAGTATGGTAAACTTGTTGGGTTTTCGTACCCCGGCGCCAGATCCAAACGCAGCGGAAATAATACAATAAACAGATCTGACCCGGGGACTGACGATCGCGCCTGATTCATATATAAACATGCAAATATCATAATATAATGCACGAAAAAGGATTACCGATAACAGCGAAATCAATCTGATGGCGGTGATCCTCGAGTCCAATCAACCTGACCAGATCTACAAGCCTGGCACCAGTGCTAGTGTGATGACGGCTATTCTCAGAGAGTGAGTGTATTGGAATTGAATTGGTTAACCCTAGAGTGAACCTTATAATTATAGTGTTCATGAGACAGCTAATTGGGCTAGGGCTCATAAAGCCCATTGGGCCAACGTTTGGCTTGCTGGGTATTTTATGCTAACAATCTCCCACTTGCCCAAAAGCCAACACAAAACAATAAATTCATAATCCAAGTTAGTCAATCCAATTGAATAACTTGATGTACAACCATTGTACATAATTATGAAACATAAATATAAATTCATCTATACTAAATCACTCAATTTGTGATTTTAGAAGTCAAACAACTTCTTTGGGCTTACCCTGAATGCCCCATTGTCAATTAAACTCATTTAATAGACAATGGCCGAAATATAATTCCAGCAACAACCTACCGATCGTGGGTAGCGCCTAGCATCTGCGCTTCACGAAGACCTAGATACAAATGACTAGCAACGTACGAGAACCTGTCAGTCATAGTTAGCGTGCAGTACATTCCTTTCACTCAATATGTCCCGATTGAATCAAGGGCATTGGTTGGTCGAGGCCCCTTATGATTTCAATAACTATGTATTTGTTTCACATTATATGATTCCTTGTGTGCGTATATGAAAAACCCATTTTTCACAAGCACTACCCACTCTGGCCAGAGATTCCTCGAATCATATATAGAAAAACACATAGGACATCCTGGTTCATCAAGACCAGTGGTGAATCCCCAACGACAATCATAGGCCTCTGACAGCATCACTGAATACCCAAAATAATGACTTTATGACCCACATGTGATCAGTCATTAAATCAAAGTACACAACTATCTATCAAGACCTCAATGACGCCTCGGGTCATGAGGAGTAATGGTGCACAACTATGACTAGAAATTCTATACTCGACAAATGGTAACCACTTATAGAATTCCGAGTAGGGTCGTTCAGTGAACTCATTCCTAATGAGCACCTATTCATGTGTGCTGACTTCTCCAAGCCAACGCCGATGAAACGCGGCGCACTACACTAGACACATCATGAATACCAGTCTCTAACGAGCATATATCGATATCCCATTCTCGAAGGCTCATCGACCAGGAACATTTAGAAATCGCAGTCAGAATGTATTTCATGGTCACCATCATATGCGTAACCACATTCTATGGACTATAGCAATCTCAATGACTTCATCAACACATCAAGATGCATGGGTAAACAGATGAAGAAGTGCCATATATATTAATATTCAAACAATGATTTGTCATAATAAGATTACAAGTACAATCAATCAACTATTGATTTACTTAATCATGTATAACAACAATATCTTTCACTTTCCCAAAGCCAACTACTCATGTGTCTTAAGACCATCTTCCCAAGATGTCTAACAAACACCAATCCTTGTAAATGCTTTGTCAGTGGATTCACTATATTTTAATGTTGAAGCGATTCTCTCGATAATAATGTCGCGTCTACCATCTCTCTCATTAGATAGTATTTTCTCAATATATGTTTGGATCCTGATGAGATCTTGGCTATTCATAATAGCTCAAATGTTGTCACAGTACACAGAGACTGTGTCAACTGCACTAGAAATTACACCCAACTCTTGGATGAAATTTCTTATCCAAACTGCCTCTTTGTTGCATCTTATGCTGCAATGTATTCAGCTTCAGTGGTGGAATCCAATGTGGTGTCTTGCTTGGAACGTTTCCAAGAGACATCACCATCATCGAGCTTAAATACAAATCCGACCATCGATATGGTATCATCTACATCCAATTTAAAAACCAGCATCAGCTTAGCCTTCAACTTTTATTTCTCACTTAAAGATCCAAAAACCATGAGCATATCATAAGTTCTTCATAAGAACTTGAGGATTATTTTCACAGTTTTCCAGTGACCTTCACCGGGATCCGTCTGAGGTCTGCTCATTACTCTAAGAACATACATCAGGCCAAGTACATACATAGCATACATTATGCTATTAAAAGTAGAAATATAAGATACCAATGCCATCTTTTCTCTCTCCTCATCAATCTAATGCACATTGACCTCGAGAGATGAACACTATGACATATTATGAAGTAACTCATTTTTCGACTATTCTATGCTAAACCCTTTTAGCACAGTGTTTATGTATGTAGATTGAGATATCTCAAGCATCCTTTAGATCTATCCATATAGATCCTTACGCTAAACACGTATGACGCTTCCCCAAATCTTACATGGAGAAATTAATAGATAATCATGCTTTAATTGATTAATCCAATACCATTCATAATGAGCATGATATAATCAACTTAAAGCATCACAAATGTAACCATGCTCCTACTAACCCTTTTGCACACACATGTCATTTCTGGATTTTTAACAAAACCAAACATTTTGATGATGTTATCAAAACAGAAGTTCAAACTTCGGGATGCCTTCTTAGGCCCATAAATGGACCTCTGGAGTTTGAAAACATTTTTCTCACTCCAAGAAGTTGTAAACACGTTTGGCTGCTACATTTCTACCTCAATGCCACCACTGAGAAATGTTGTGTTTACATCCATTACTCATATCTCATATTCATAATATAAAGATATAACTAATAAAATTTAAATAGACTATAGCATCATAACCGATGAAAATTTTCTCATAAACAACTCTTTGCCTATGAGAATAACTGTTTCTCACCAGTCAAGCTTTGAAGGTCACTACCTTCCCATCCACTCCAAGCTTTCACTTGTAAATCCATGCAGCCAATGGGAACAATTCCCAAAGATGATCTACTAAGGCCCATACCTTATTGGAGTACATGGAGTCCATTTCAGATTTCATGGCATCTTGCCAATGTCCCGAATCAATATCTGACATCGCCTCCTTGAAAGTCCAAGGATCATATCCATGGTCTATTTCTTGACTACTTTCAAGGAGTAGATTCATTTTATCAGGAGCTCTTGAAACATTTTCAAATCTCCTTGGTGTGTGTAAATCAAAGGTTGTGATTGACTAAATTAATTTCACTGTTTTCACTTTTCTAGTGGTTTGTGGTTCTTGAACCCTTTCAAGTTATATTTTGTCATCCTTTCTAATAAACATTTTCTCTAGAAAGATTGCACTTGCGAAACAAACTCTTTGCCTGCAATTGATAATATAAATTTCCACAAAATAACATAAGATGGATCAACTATCCAACTCATCTCCCACTGACTGCTTCACATAAGCAGAACAATCTCAAATCTATATTTGGATTATTTTTCAGTACATATCATATATGGAGTTTTCGTCACTGCATTGGTATGAATTATATTCAACAAATATGTAACTCTAGAGAGTTATTCAGAGAGAATCACATTCTCTTTAAGATAACTCAACATCATCTTGCACTAACATTTAGTGCTCCACATACGTCCATATGAATCAAATTCAATGGACATTCAGCACATGCTAAATATATGTTGGATTTAAGTTATCATTCTTTTTATATTCTTTGAATATAATCATACTAATCATTCATAAGTTCACCAGATTCAATAAAACAGGCATTCTTACAAATAATGCAAATCACATTCGCATATTTAAAAGAATATCATTCTCTATCAAAATAGGAACAATGTTCATGATTAAATCTAGAACAAATAAATAATTGCTCAAACCAGTTCCTAACCAGTTCAAGATTTTATATTAAATAAATATTTCAAACAGCCATTGCAACAACTCTTGCTACAATGCTTAGCCTCAGGTAGGTTCACCTTCCTAGGGCTCTCTACTTCTTCACATCACATGCAACTCTTTGCAAAAATGCGAGCACAACTGGCATCATATACCAAAGAAGTAGAACCAATAGAAAAATTTAATTTTAATATATAACATACCATTTCTAGAACGCTTCTAGTATATGTATTCCTTACAATTTTGCGCTAGTGACCAGCAGTGAAAACATAGATGCCTCTCCTTTCTTAGTTGCTACAATATCCTTTTTGGTCTTTCAAGGTTGGGAACCATTTCCCTTCCTCTTCTTTATCCTTGAACTCTTCCTACCATTGGTAGAAGATTCGACAAGAAAAACACGTTTCTCCTTTTGAATCAAGGACTCATGAGTTTCCAACATTTTGACTATAAGATCAAATCTATAGCCAGTTAATGATGATTTGTCACATTTAGATTTTCCAATTTCTCAACAAGAGATATTTTTCTTACACCATGCTCATAGACCGAAGCCCCATCTCGCATGTGAAATGAAAATAGCTCTTTTGAAATCGCGAGTCTCAGTAATCGCGCCCGTTCACCAAACAACATTTGTAGGTGTTGGAAAATATCAGCAATGTGAACGAATTTCTCATATCTGTGTTGAAACTCATTGGTGACATTGATGCTATCATATATCACATAGTCTAGAGATCATCGTCCCATCACTTCTCAAGTGTGGCAATCTCTTCATGAGACGAACCAGGAGACACTTTAACAGGAGGCTCCCACCAAGGGTATATAGCAATCTTTTAGAAGCAAGCACTATTTTAAAATTAATAGTCAATCAGAATAATTTGGTGCTGTTACTTTGTTTGTATCGAGAATTGATGCAATCGGATTCACGGCAATCACAATACTGAGAATAAACAGAAAATACATGCAAACCGTTTGATTATTAATTAATTCAAAAACTATGGACTTTAGTTATTGAATGCTCCCACTAAATTTTTCGAATTCATCACCCTCATGACAAATGAACGGAAAATCATATTTTCTTAGTGGGCTTGGAGTCCAACTAGCTCATGAAAAACCCCGGACGTGGGCCCACCGGCTTCATGATACTAAAGGTAGATCACAATTGCATCATATGCAACCCCCAAGATATTTGTCTCGCGATTGGCATAACCCTACGTGGGCAGGACAATTATGCTTTCTCACGTCAAACTAACCCATCCCACGGATGGAAATGTCACGCCCAAAAGACCCCACGTGGGTGAGTAATCTAGAAGGTTAACATAACCACACCCTTAATTAAGTGGCAGTTAAACGCACAACTTTCCCATGCCAGATGCCCCCCACGTGGGTGAGTAAGGCAATATGACACAAGTAGCGTCTCATGGCTTAACTGTTGATGGAAGACAGGAAGCAACAAACTCTTTTGAGCTCCCTTTACAGTTTGATATTAAAAATTTTGAATCATATTCAAAAGAGGGATTTAATTTATTTTAAAATCTCATCAATTGCTTGTTTGTTTGTTTGTTTGCCGGATTCATGCAACTATGTTTTATTCATGCAATCATTTGTACTAATAAAACATACAAACAAACACTTATCATACATCACATGCATAATAAAAATAAATATGGACGATTACGGCCTTTTCCTAATTGATTCACGTGAGCCATACGTGGATCACAAGTCTGTCTAAGGTGATGCAGGTATGCAATCCTATTACATTTTTGCTTCCATTATACATGTCTTGATTCTTGGTGCTCCGTCTTCAATCTCGATCTCCCACTAATTCTAAAGATTTTACATTTAAATCGTGCAAACAAGAGAATAGGGATACAAATCCGGGGAGGGATACATCAGAAAATAGAGAGAGCAGACTCGCAGGCCTGATAACCAAAAATCACAATAATAATGAAACAATAAAAAACTTAAGCATTCACCTAAACACATTGGTCAAGGCCCGTAATCATCCATCATGCAATCACATCATATGTAATTAAACATTAAACTAAACAATTACATCATATGTAATTGTACTAATCACATCACATGTAATTAGATCACAATAATTAATTTATTCTATCGTTTCCCACTAATCGCATCATTAATTGAAAATAAAATTAATAAATTAAATAAAACTATTTTATTTAATTTTTAATTAATTAAATTTCAATTAATTGGTAAAATCTCTATTTTACCTTTAAATCATATTAATCGAAAATAAAATTAACAAACTAAATGAAACACTTTCATTTAATTTCTAATTAATTAAATTTCAATTACTTGGTAAAATCACTATTTAACTCAAATCATAATATTAGCCAAAAAATAAAATTAACAAATTAAATAAAACATTTTCATTCAATTTTCAATTAATTAAATTTTTTAACTAATTGTAAAATCTACATTTTACACTTAATAAATTAAAAATCACATTTTTAATAAATTGAGTATTATGATTTATTATTTCAAAAATAATATCCGGATAAAACATCTAAAATTACCCAAAATAATTTATGGACTCCAAACCAATTTGGATCCAAAAATTTAAAATGCAATTTCAACCCAAAACTTACCCTCATTTTTCGGATTTATCAAAAATAAATTTTTTTTTTTTTTAAAAAAAAACCGAAATACTGTTCATCTTCCCAAAATTGAATTTAGGGTTAGGGTTTCTGTATTAGAGCCAGCCCGAGCCGCCGCCTTTCTGCAAGCCAGCCCGCGCCGCCGCCCTTGCTCCCTTCACGTCGCACATCATGCCTTGTTCTCGTCACTTGCAACAATTTTACAAGGGACGTTCGTGCGGCTTGCTTGTGATCGGGATCCCTGCGAACGGCGTCTGCCTGCAGTCTTGTTGTATCGCGGCGGCGAAAGCTCGCCGGGTAGCGAGCCTCCCTGCGCGAAGAACCAGCAACACCATCTCGATATGATTTCAGTCTCGACGGCGCGCAAGGCGGCCTCCGCCGTGCTCCTCCGTGCGCGGCCGTGCGCTAACAGTGCACCGGAAACACTTTCCGATGCCGACTAATTTGGGTTGGATTAAATTCTTTTTATTCCAATTTTCTATATTTTTCCGGATCACAAAATTTCTGAAATTCGAACACGATTAGTTACGATTGGAAACGATCTAATAAAAATTAATTATTGAAAATATGAATCAAAGCGACAACCTGGCTCTGATACCACTGTTGGGTTTCCGTACCCAGGCGCCAGATCCAAACGCAGCGGAAATAATACAATAAACAGATCTGACCCGGGGACTGACGATCGCGCCTGATTCATATATAAACATGCAAATATCATAATATAATGCACGAAAAAGGATTACCGATAACAGCGAAATCAATCTGATGGCGGTGATCCTCGAGTCCAATCAACCTGACCAGATCTACAAGCCTGGCACCAGTGCTAGTGTGATGACGGCTATTCTCAGAGAGTGAGTGTATTGGAATTGAATTGGTTAACCCTAGAGTGAACCTTATATTTATAGTGTTCATGAGACAGCTAATTGGGCTAGGGCTCATAAAGCCCATTGGGCCAACGTTTGGCTTGCTGGGTATTTTATGCTAACAAAACTCTCTGTAATGGGTTGAGGAATTGTTATCAAGATAATGGAATTCATTCCAAACTCCCAGAATCGTAATACTTTATTTCTCTAACTATTCCCATTCAAAGAGCAATTAAGACATTCACCAACCAAGCAATGATAAAGTCAGCACAGATTTTGCCGAAGACAAATAGTAATTTTGCTGTCTGAGAGCGACTACTGTATATGGAGTTTTTGATGACATTCTTTTTTCTTCCATATTTCCTAAATTTGTGAAGGACTGGCTTGAACTCGAGAAGTTTACAAAAGGAGAAGAGGAGTGGGTGACGACAACCACCAGCCACCCATAATGACAATCTTGATCCCTCTGTTTCTTCATATAAAAATAAAAATATGTGCATTGGTCACGTTGGCAAATTACATAATAGATTGAAACAACAGTATCTTGGACACTTAAACCATATGGCTCAATATTTAAAATGTGATATTTAGACTGTTACATATTTTTAAAAAAATTAAATTACTAATAGTTAAATCTGACCATGATTCAGTAACAAACGGTTCTGACTGCAAACAAAGGTGAACAAACAACCTGGTTCCGATTCCAATTCTGGTTCCGACGGTTCTGCTTTGAACCAATTTGAACTAAAAATTAGTATTTTAAATTTAAATGCAAAAAATAAATAACGGTACAAAACGTAGGATAATAAAACTAATTGTTCAACAATTATGTTATAAAATGATATTATATTTAATTTTTATTGAAAAAAATTAAAAATAAGGATTTAAATTTAATTTATATAGATCAAATAGTTTAATTACACGACTTAACGAGTCTATATATCTAAAAAGTTAAGATTAATTTATAATTTTGATTACGGTTCCACATGGTTTCGGTTCAAACATGGTTCGATTCTTATTTTTTGGAACCGGAACCAGACGACAAACGGTATCAGTATTTGAGAGACGGTTTTGGCTTCGGTTCCACGGTTTCCGGGAACTGTTGTTGTCTACTAACAGCTTTTGCTAATTGGTAGATGCTCAATGCTACGGTCTCTCTTAAAAAAGGAATATCAATTACTAACCGGCCCTAGGTTCATCATCTATTTCAATTAAGATCAAGAAAAAATTGAATTTGGAAACTGAAGGACACATCAAGATGAACTTCCCCAAATTCTACAACGGTCCAGAGTTATTAACCTTGCAGAACCATTGGCTACATCAGAACATAAACACAGCAAGTAGCAAGCCGTAGCAAAGGAAAATCCATGTCTGATCAACACCGGCATAACGGGTCACCAAACACAGCGATATGTTACATGTAATTGTGTAAGTTCACCGTTGTAAGTAACCTTCACGACCTGCCCCTTCTCCAGCCCATAGTAACGAGCTATTGCATCTTTCTGTGACATCCGCGGAAGCTGAAAATAAGTGAGGAACAAATGTTAATGATCGACCAATACATAACTAGAAAAAGAAGACCAGTTGGTTGTGAAAATTTATTAGTTCTCAACAAAGCTCCATATTTGTCCAAAATTAATAGAGTTGTTATTATGTGGCAAACTGTCCGCATTATGTTGGAGAAATTTTGCAATGTACTTGATATGTATGCAACAATAAGCATATATCGATTTCGAAAAGGGCTATTGACGTCATTTACCACAAGAAGATTTGAAAATGTTAACATTTCACAGTTTTCAATATGCTCTTAGAGTTGATGGACCAAGAATACAAGAGATTTATCATTTCTCACTTGGTCAAAATAAAATCCATATAAAAAATTTCTGCATATCCCTGTTTTTTAATAATAAATGTGGACATAGTAACATTATCTTAGAACATGAGTACTAACCTGTTTTTCATCTATGTTGTACTTCTTTAGTAGACTTTCTTTCTCTCCATCAGTCAGCACTTGATGTTTTGGCTTTAGTTCATGTTTAGTTATGTTGACGAGCAAGTCCAAGATCTAAAAGACATGGAAAAAAATAATAGGAAAGCGAGTCAAGTCTGTAATGGAACTGTAAAAGATGATATACAATCTATAGGATTACCACCAGATAAATATTGGAAAAAATGGTCTAAAGCCAAAGATGTGGTAAGCCAGAGAAAATGGAAAACAGGACATAGAAAAGTACTTTATTAGATCATTACAGATGATAAGTTTCCAGCATTTTACAAGTCAAGTGCATTGAAGCTCAGAATCACTAAATATAAATAAGACAATACATACATGTGAGCATTCAGCTTCCTACTTTGCAAAAAGGTATCTATTGTATTGATATGCTGGCAACAGATTAAGCATTTGCAACAGAAAAATGAACTTGCACTCAGAGACGGAGCCGGTGAGGTGCCCCACCTCAGCCCCCACCCCCTATTTGATTAATAAACAGATATTTTATTTAATGATTTAAGCACCTGTCCCCTTTTTGTTCGGCCACCCCCATCCTCCCCACCAATTGTGCGGTATAAGTTCCTTAATTCTAGTAATCCCCCACCCCCCACCCCCCACACACACACAGTTGCTCAATAAAAGTTCATTTTTATTTAATAGTATTTTGAAAAAATCAGAATAATAAATAAAAAGTAAAATAATAAACACACAACACAAATTTTAAACCAGTTTTACCCTATTTTCCTATCTCTATTTTCCTGATTTCCAGATCACTGATATTCATCAAGCCATATTTGAATTCTTATCTTCCAGCTTTTAAGGTAATTATGTTTCAAACTTAAGTCATTTCCTATCTTCCAGCTTTTAAGGTAATTATGTTTTAAACTTTTTCCAACATCACACTGCACCTATTATTGGAATTAGTCATATAAAAAATATTTAATTACAAATATGCATTGAAAAAGAGAGGGCTCAAACTTTCAGTAATTATTTAACTATTAATGAGTTAAAGTTATGAAGAAACATCGAGCAAAACCTAAAACTATTAAATATAACACATAAGTTAATAAATTGTCTTTTATAGATATTTTTTGTTACTCTAATTTCTATATAACTGATTCGATTACAATAATTTATACACCTTTTTGCGGGCTGGTTTGGCAAATGACCTCAAGGGAAATGTTTTTTTTAAAAAATGACATAACCAAATGTTATTCTAACACTTGGGGATGTCATTGTTTAAAAAAAAAAATTTAAAGTCATTGGCCAAAATTTCTCCCTTTTTGCTCCTATTTTTAGGTAATTTATTTTAACATCATATTTTTTAATATTTTTATACTACTAAAGTATTTTTTTTTATATAATCACCTTCTTGTTATAATATATTGATGAAAACATAATATAGGTATTATTTTGTGCGTAGATGTTAATTATATATATATATATATATATATATATATATATATATATATATATATATATATATATATATATATATATATATATTATATTTTGATAATTAAATATATAAAAATATTAATTTTCACCCCCCAATTGACTTTTCTGGCTCCGTCCCTGCTTGTACTCAAACCATGTAAATCAAATCAAAATCAGGGAAGCAGACAAAATGCCAACAGCAAAGTTTACCTGGAAAATTTCAACTTTGCATGAAATAAGCTCCACAGCTTTTAAGGCCTGGCTTGTTATTTTATTCTGCACTACCAATATCAGCCGATCCAAGCTGTCTCTGTTGATAATCTCACTTACAATGGCACGGATGACATTTACTTTAATTATGTTTGGAGAACAGAATAGAACCAGAGTCTGCAATGAAAATACATAACACCTCAATAGATTCAATACTGTCGTCCTCATACTTTGTGCAAATTCATAATAGCAGTTCTGGAGAAAATTAACTGACTGAGCAAAAGTAAAACTTAGAATCAGCCAATGGTCTAACAGAAGAAAAAAAAACCAAATGAGCAGACAAAAATGATCTGCATGAGAAAGACCAAGTGCTCACAGTCATAACCTGGGATTCACAGGTCTGCATACCGTGGAGAACCCATTGTAACTAGTTACAACCTTAGTTCCCCATGATTTATTTGGTGCAGTGTAGCTTAACAACCAAAAGCCCTCCTAAATAAGCATCACGGTGCACGTACAAGGTATGACAGTTAAGTCTACAGATCTTTTGGACTTTCATCCTCCTAAATAAGCATCACGGTGCACGTACAAGGTATGACGGTTAAGTCTACAGATCTTTTGGACTTTCATCCCAAGAAAATTATTATCAAAATAATACCTAAGAGAAACTAGATAGGCATTGCTTGCATAAGCTTAATTGAAGCTATCAGTATATCAATGCTGATTCAACTTTGTTCCTCAACTGTAGAATTTCTCATTAAACGCATGCGTGAACACAAATCTCCAGCAATCTCAAAAAAGAGAAAACAAAACCAAAAACGAGTGAGCAAAGAAAAAATTGGAAAAGAAGCGACCTTTAGAGAAGGGTCATCCCGGTGAAGAGCAGAAATCCTCAATGCATCGACATCAGGCGTCTGGCCATGCCTATCCCGAAATTCTTGAAGAGAGAGCGCAATCTCAGAAGTGGGCACTGCGTAGCCCCGGTCTCTAAGCATCTCCAGCAGCGTTCTGCGCGCCAAATAGTACCTATGGCTCTCGGTGCTGCCATTATTAACGAAACTGCTGAGGCAATTCCCCAAATTTTCTTCACCATCGACATCCATTGCTGCTTCTTTCGTCGTTTTCCCTTCTAACTCAGTGGGATTTTGAGGTTTCTGAAAATAACTGAAATCGAATTAGGGCAGAGTCGCTGGAGTAGAGGGGTGCCCGGATGTCCATTATTCGACCAAAAATGTTAAAATATTTGTTTATATTTGTTTAAAATATAATTGTTTAAAAAAATTAAGAAATATTATAAATAAAAAATATTATCAATATCAGTTTTTAAACTATCCAAAAATAAGTTGGCTGAATAGGAATTATTTCCAGATAATATATCTATTTATTTATTTATTTAATATTAACGTTTATATGAATATTATTTATAATCAAATCCAATAACAATGAAAAATAAAATAAAATAAATTCAAATTAATTATTTTTATTCTTATCTTGATTATAGTCAATATCAGTGATTTTTTTTTAAATAATAGTCAATATCAATTCAAAAAGCCTCACATAAACAACAAAAATTAACTTTCATAAAGTACTCCAATTTTTGTGATTAATATTTAAATGAAAGAAAATTCACTAACGGAGACAAAAAACTATGGGAAAATACATTTTTAGACCTAGTATATTTCACAGTGCTTGTGATTTTTATACTTATAGTTTCGAATCCACGATTTTGATCATTTATGCTTGTTATGCGCGATTTCGACACTATACTTACTATGTGAATGAAAATTAGTTTTATTTTAATTGTTATAATATAAATCATTATCTTTTTATGTCTGTCTATTCAGTTATATAAAAATAAAATAACGACACTGATAAATAGCTCGAGTGTGAGGGGATAATTTGCACGAAACTTTTGTTACCTCCGGAGTTTGGGAATGGGTCGAGCCACTTTGGTCCTAATTCACGCATCCTTCCATTGCATTGCAAGACTATATTTACTCGACTCGAACTCATAATCTTCAGATCACATAACAACAACTTTACTGGATAATGTTTTTCAAATAACAAATATAAACAATCAACAAAGTTATTATATCACAGTTCAAAGATTAAAACAATATAAACACGATGTTTAGATAATCTTGCCACATAAAGAGTTGTAACTGAATTGATATCTGATACCCCATGAGTAGTGCCCCATATGATAGATTCATCAATTCGAGGAGTATATTATCATCCAATGCCGATGAAAATATATAAGTCCAATAGATGATACTACATGGGGTAGTGTCTCATCTTATGGGGTAACCAAGAATAACCCTTGGAACTGATAATTATTGCTCCCCAAACTCCAATAATACACATTTAGAATGAGTATATTAAACTAGAGTCTATACAAAGAGATACACAAGAAATAGCCTACAAAACAAACACCAAGTAATTCATGTCAATTTTCATTCATGGACTTAAGGGCAACAAAGCGAGCACCGAATCAACCCATTCTCGTTGCACTCCGGGCACCTTCTCAATTCCCCTTCTTCCTCCTCATAAACCTTCCGGCTACCATAACAATTTGTGCAAGGAACAAACCTTACATCCCCACAGATCTTGCACATGAAACTCGAATCCACAACCGAAAAGCCTTCCAAAATCTTTGCCAACTCCCCTGACTCATCTAGTTGCTTAATCTCCTCCACACTACCAATGTGTTTCCCTTTGATAAAAACTTGTGGCAAGCTCATTTCTTTCCCTCCCAATGCATCCTGCAACTCCTTCCTATATGACATATCCATCGAAATATCTCTCTCATCCACAGGCACTCGATAACCCTTCAAGATCACCCGCACCATGCAGCAATCCTCATAAGTCTTCCTAATGCCCCGCAAGCTAGTAAAATACAATGTAATCCTATCCTCAGAACCTGACATACGGCAAGAATCCTTCCTGTCAGACACCAAAGAACTGGGATTTTGAAACTCCAAAAACTCTATTTTTTCAGGCTTTGGAATGGGTTTGTATTTTTGAAATCCTTGTTGCCTACCTAACAATGCCTGACGATAACTTGATACCACATTAGACTCCATTTTTGCAAGTAATGATTCCTCGGATAGATACTTCCACAGAGGCCTTGTTTGTGGCTGCTCAACAAACTCATCAGGGTTAATCTCTCTTTTGCAAGGCTTTTTGGGGGATTCACCACTGTGAAAACTGAACTCGTCCTCGTCAAGCCCTTTCATGAGCTCCCAAGTGTTGATAACTGAGACTGGGGATAAAGGATCCTCAGAACCGCCAAGATCGTTGGCTCTTTTTGTCTGGAGTCCGGCCATAAAATCTCGGCTGTTGAAACTAGAAGTTGGGAGCACAAGAGAACCATAGGTAGTGGAAGTGAGGGAAACAAAGTGATTGGAATCCCCTTTCCTCACAGGTGGGTGATATATCAAAGGGGAGACAACAGAGAGAGTTCTTGGAACCGGATTAACAAAAGGGTCCGAGAATGAGCTACTAGAAGACAGCAACTGCGGATTACAATGTGAAGAGGATGAACATTTGGCTGAGGGATCCCTGTGCTGAGTCACAAAATTAGCAGGACAAGAAGCTGAACAGCCCATGACAAGGTTAAAGATTTGGAAAAAAAAAAAAACAAATGGGATCAAGAAAATTGATCTCCTTTTCTTGTCTTCAATATTCAGCTCTTACTTCCTTTTATCTTTTCATTGTTTTATATGGTGGGAATTCACGGAGGAGTTGTGATTTGTCAGTGCTGGTGGGGTTTTGGTGGGATGGGGGTGGAGGGGGAAGTAAATAGGAATTAAATGCAGGATTAAAGGTGGAAAGGTGCCAACTTTACGACAGGAGAATGATCAAGAACGCGGTACTAAATTGGTGCTGCTGCGCTGGTTTTGGAGATGTAACGCTTGCTCGAAGGGGCCCAAGGATTTTCATTCTTGTGTTTCATAATTAAATTCAGTTTCATTCCTCAAAATACGAAATTAAATTAATTCATTCAACTTTGTTAACTTCTTCATATCAAAATGTTTTGCTTTTACGCACTTCAAATGATAAAAATTTAGGAAATTCTTCAACAAATCCAATATGCCTAACTGATAAAAATGATAAAATTGGATGAATTAATTTAATTTCGATACGAAGAACCATGATTTGCTTTTCTATTTCTGATTTTAACTATTGTTACCACGAAATCAAATACCCACGATTTTTTAGTCTGAAAAACAAATAAACACTTTCGGAAAATGTGATTGTGTTTTCCGAGATCTCTGTAGATATGCTTGAAGGAGTACAACAACAACTGTTCCGCGTACTAGAAGAAGCTTCCACATCATTTTGGAAGAGGTTATTTGATGATCTGCTATTGCTGGTTAAGTGGAGGTTACTTGATGATCTGCTATTGCTGGTTAAGTGGAGGTTACTACCTGTTGTGAAGGTGACCAACTCTTCTATATATAAAGACATGAAGGACACGAGAGAGGCTTGGGGAGAGAAAAAGAAAAGGAACAAACGAATGAAGGCACAGTGAGTGACCGTGAGACAAATGGTATTTTTGAGAGTTTTTTTGTGACGTAAAAATGAATTCATGTGTTGTTCATTATAATAGATAGAAGTGGATTACGGGTGTGAATTAATGAGCGTAATCCTTGTATACTCAAGAAGAAACCAATGAAAACTCCTCCCGTGTTTGTTTCATTTCTTTGTGTTTTCTATTATGATTTCATTGATATTACTTGTATGATCTCTTGTGTGTGTGCATATCATTTGTATGCCTTGAAATCTGCAGTTATTATGATGGTTATTCATCGAATTATGCCGTCAGTTGTTCAAGTTTACATGTGTTCTTTTGTTAAAGTACTGTGGATGATCTTGGAAATTAATTGGACGTGCAAAGTGTATTCTTGAATCGGGAATTCGCAGTAGGTGCAATTCATAATAGGATTCTTACCCACCGAAACTTCACAAGTATGCGAGATGTACAAGACTATGCCAAGCGATTGCATCAACTCAGGCGCTCGGTTGGGCTTAAACATGTTTGGTGTATTTGTGGTGGTAGTTTATAACTGTGTTGTTGGCTTGGGTTTTTTTTTGTAATGATCTTTTATTATCGTCGGTTTGTATTTGTAATTGAATGTAATTATTATTAAAAAAATATATATATTTGGTTTGGTAAACACTTTAAGCAAAATAGCAAAAAATTGGACTATTTATATTTATTAAACTAATCAGATGAGTGTATTGTGGTGTACATAAGTCGAAATATCATGATATAATAACCTAGATATATATCATGCCAATCATCACTGGGGATTCACCTAATAACCTGGAAATTTCGATGCTGCCTCCTAGGTTGGGGCGAATCTAACCTAAAAATTTATGGGCATAATTGTAGGTTTTTTATTGTAAAAAGCATAGAAATTTTGGTGTCAAAACATTTATATATATATATATATATATACTAGTTCGACTTGCACCGCACAAGGCGCGGTGCCAGTGGCCAAATATCTAGAAAGCCGAACCATGAATTTTTAGCTTTCAGCCGTGGAGAAAAATTTAGCACATATGAATGTTGTCCAAGGCACTAAAGCTTACAAATTTTTCAAAAACTTCTTTAATTGCAATTTCAAGTGACGGCATTTCATCAAAGCTGCGGCAACATTCCCAACATTGTTTTCCTCTTGTAATTGAATTCACAATGAGATGTGCCAGAATTTCGACGAAATCACTGTATCAACTCCCTTAAGAAAATTTGAATATCAACATTTAGGCATAGACTCCATAATATTGCATGCTCATTTTTGCAAGTACTTTGAATGCTTAAACTCTTTGTTTTCACTTTCCATGTGGAATACAGATAGCCATGATGGCAGCTGCTTCCATAATCCATGACAAAGGATTTCGCATAAATCCAAACAACATGAGTATTTTGCTCTCCTGAAGGAGATAAAAAGATCTAAAAAAATCATTCAGTTTAAGAAAGAAGCCTCACAAATATATGATATATCATAGTATAGAAGAATGTGGCAAGAGATAAGATGAACAAGAACCAGCCTGCCTCTTTCTCTTCATGTTTGTTATATTCAAACACTTCCAATCGTTTATGAACCACAGAAGAGCTAAGACCCCCCTCCGTGCATTTCAACTTCTCAAAAACTTCTTCAATAAGGATATTCTCCTGCCATAAGAAAATGCTACATATATTTGTAGCCATCCCGGCCAATCATAGATTTGTAGGCTGAGCAAAAAATAATGAGTCTATCTTGAGTCTCTATTCATAAGCACTGACATTTAATTTTTATCTTAGTATGGTTAGTACGAAAAATAGGAGTTTATAAGAGATCATATTAATCAACTAATACTTAATACTGTGACAAGAGTCTTTTACTATGTAATCAATGCCTACATTATATCTATCTTGGATATTATGAATGTTTTTCTATATGTACAAGTATCTCTTACTATTTAATTGATATCCAAATAACCAGATAATGTTAATTAAGATGTCAACTTCACTGTTTTCTCATAATATCGAATCTAACCACATCAACAGTTTCATTATTGATAGCTTACATGGTGAGTTTGGCTATATCCATGTCCGTAGTAACCAGATAGGATTAAGTACTCGTACCTTTTCTTCAAAAAATATACGAAGTCAGACTATATAAATGAAGAAATTAGAGAAACAATAAGGAATATAAGCATCAACTGGCCAAAAAAATTGAGTACAAAATACATTTATCATTAATTGGAAAAGATATTAAACTTAAAAATTTGTTTGCTGCCTCATTTTTACCTTTTATGCTCATTGAGCACATACATACATGAGTTTTTGCCTTCACTGAGTCATATAGTCCACCAAACAAATTTTGAATTGTATTGTTTCTTCTAAACAAACATAAAATTTGCATCTTGTAGTACAAATCTCACCCTTTGGAAGATAACAACTATCCCACCAAACGCCAGATTTTCATAAAACACCACATGGAAATAATTCTTGAATCACATTTAATTAATCATTAAATATTTTTACGTTATTCCAAGTTAAAAAACAGAAGAAAAATAATATTTTATATCCTACATATAACGGTACACAACTATATATTTCCAGAATCAACATAAGACTTCAAGAAATCGTGCATAAAAAAACAAAGCTCTTCATGAAGCATCATTACACAAGCAAGCTGCACTTCAAGGTCATATAAACCGATCATAAAAAAAAATGTATCGGCCTAACTGGTGGCATTTGATAAAAAAAAGGTATGATTGCAAATAATGCTCCGAATTTCCCTATACATGAAAATGTAACATTTTTTAAAAAAAATTATGATTAAAGTCACCAAAAGTGTGTAATTTTGGGATTCTTAGCAATATGCATATTACCCAATAATGAGAAGAAGTTCATGAATTCAACTGAATTTGGATTACTCTACGACTACCAACATGGGTGATTCCAAGAAGACCAATATTTTCGCAGTATTCAGAAACATAATTAGTGTTGTTCTTTATATATTAAGTGAAGGTGAAGCCGTAAATGAAGCTGTAAGGACCCTAGTTCCTTAAGTGCGGATTAAAGGCGTAAATAAAAATTTCCATGCATAACAGAGTATAAAGGTTGTGTTGATGCCCTGAGCTATTAAATTACAGTGCCAAAATAAAGTTCCAAAAGGGATTAGTTACATTCTCAACCAATGAATGCTAATCCTATAGCTTTACACTACTCCTAGAGTAGAGACTATACAAAAATTAAGCCTACTATGCCAAAAGCACTCCTCACTGGCTCACTGCATCAACCCGCCTTAGCCCGTCCGCCCAAAAGTACCTACAGGAACAACCCCAAACCATGAGCATGTATATAAATCATATTCACAATAATATGATCATAATTCAATGCATAAACCATAAATGCAAATCACTTCCTGTACTTAACACATATAAAAGCTCCCTTGGTTGTCCCTGTACCATAATCACAATTAATTGATTATAACACCAATAATATATGTCATGACATGCATCCGTTCCATGTATACCAATGGCCAATCCCAGTCTTATTATATCAGTGACATAATACCCCTCGCGTTACATGACAGCGGCATTAATACACATCGCTTCGACATATTAGCGACATAATATCCCTCGCATCAACATGACAGCGGCATGATCCTTCGCTTCGACATGTTTGCGGCAAATATTCTTCATCGCTAAATATGACAGCGGCAAGTATTCTATCATCGCCTCGACATGAAGGCGGCAAGTATTCTTCATCACTGTGATATAACCTCGACTCACAATTACATGCAACCATAATGCATGTTCCAACTATATATGCAACCATAATGCATAAATAAGACCACATCTGCAACCATAATGCATAGCCAATTCAAAGCGTAATAAATACGTTTTACCGTCCGATGCTCGTACGTCTCACTACGTACCTTAGTTCCAAAAGTGGAGATGTCGTGGAACTTTATCTCCTTTGATGTGTGGCTACCTGTGATGGTTCTACACAATCACATGAATCCATATTAGAAGCCAATAAGTGAACCATTACCAAAAATAACATCATTTAAAACAAAATCCCAAAATCCACATTTTATTCCTTGCGATCGATCGGTCCCCAAGCCCCGATCGATCGCCAAGTTAAGAAAAATAGGCATCCAAGTACTGCCTCCACCGATCGATCGAACCATTTTACCGATCGATCGAGACATCACACCGATCGATCGGGAAAAATTACCGATCGATCGATAAGCTCATTTCACGCCTTGTTCAGGCTCTGGCTTGCTCGATCGATCGGACCCATATCTCGATCGATCGGGCAGCCCTGTTCCAGCGAGAAACTTCCATGTATGAGCTTCCAACAACACTTAAACTCATATACAACCAAGAACAACTTCCATGCTCAACATATAACCACAAAACAACCTTAAAATACAACCCCCACACATAAACAAGATGTTGGACCAAGATCCACCCCTTTTTACCCCAAAAACAAGCTACAACCCAACCAAAACTCAACAAAACTCTACCATAGTGGAAGCTTACCACTTGAGCTCCAAGTTTCAAGCAAGAAAACACAAAAAGAGTCCTTTTTCCAAGTTTTCTCCTCTCCTTTTGTTTCAGAAACGAAAATGGGAGTTTTCCTTGCAAGAGGAGAGATGAAGGGTGGGTTTTTGACTTAAAGGTGATGGGAAGGGATGTGATATAAAGTGTGCAAGTGGCTCCCTTGCCATGCTATGGGTTTAAATGTGTACCAAGACACAAGCATGATATATAGAATACCCCAACATGATATTTTAAAAGCATTTCACCACAATGCATCAAAATCCCTATTAAAATCATGCATTACCAAATAGACACAACCCTTTTCATTTAAACTATTATAACACCCAATTCCCAACATGTATAACATGCACCCTGAAATGCTCTACCGGGTCACGCCTACCATGTGACAAGCATTTTACCAAGATAATTAGTCCCAACACATAATCTAATTATCGCCATAATATCACATAAACATAATTAATGCCCTAATTGCAATTAATTATTTCGGGGATATCACAGAAGCATTGCTCAAAGCCTTATTAAATACATCAAAATATAGCATAGACACACAAAACTCGAGCCGAAAACACAAGCAACGATAAAAATAAGCCTCCATCTCTCGATGATAGCCACCATTTTTTCTTAATTTTTAGGGTTTTGTTCAGCTACTGTCGACTGAGGCAGGTGTCTTCAAGACCTTCAGTATAAAATTTTAGTCAGAATTCTTTTTTGGACAAAACCATATGTATGCATGAATGAAGTATTGATTTAATACACCTTTGTCAAGATTTAACTTATAACCAGTTCTTGAAATTGTCCATTTTCAAAGATGGTATAACGGCATACACTGACAGTCGTGCCTTCCAAAAGAACAAAGCTATTTAATCCCATGGATAAGAATATATAATATACATGGCGAAACAGGAAGTAAGAACAAGAAAATTTATTGAATATATGAACTAACCTTTACAAAGATTGTTGAGTTGGGTTTCAATCTTGTCTAGAAAAGTCGTTGCTCCATCGTAAGACCTTGACAGATTCGTCTTGTACTTCACCAAAACATTACAGTACATTTACTTTACACAATATAAAATTAAAAGGAGAAAATTCAAGAGACAGAGAGAAGGAGACCATAAACTCATGAGAAATGGTTCTTAGCGCGTCCTATGAATTTCAAGTGATCGGTCGGTTTTCAAGTTCGGGATCAACTCCGATGCTCATCGAAACTGCCTCGTCGTGTTTACATAAGTCTTTCTCTCGCTAGAGTTCTAGCAAATTTGCAATCTCTGGGGGGTGCTGCAACCTGATAAAAACACAAATTATTAAACAAGCAAAGCTAAATAATTGAAGAATGGTTGAAAGAAATTATCTTCACCACAAAATATCTAAATCTCTTTATTTCACATCAGAAACATAAATAGCCCACAAAAATGGGACTTCATAATGCATGATACAGGAAAATGAAACAGAACATAATTCAAAAGTAACAAGAAACTTCGACGAATCTTCAAAATCACCTTTTGGCAATCAATATAAAAATCGAGCAATTTCGCGTACGAAGGATGTGAAGCAATCTTCGCCTTGATCACATTGGAAGCGTGTTCATCTTCATATCCTTTTTGAATTTTCGCATCACGGACGCCACTACAGAACATGATTGGAATCACAGTTCCTTCTATCCAAACACCAGATTCCGATGAAAAATTTCGACGGAGGCGACCAAAAAAGTGAAATTGTAGTCGTAAGGCTGGAACGCCGCTGGAAAAATCAGATTTTCGGGGAACATGAGTTCCTTGCAGATGAAATCATCATAAAAGCGGTCATTTATCATGAATCATGAAATAAACCCATATTGTTTCTGGAGAAACAAATAAAGCAAGGAACAAATGGTATAGTAAACGAAGATGATTGAAAACTTAATTTCTAATTTAAAGATCCTAAAAAAACCATCTTAAAGTTCTGTGATAAAATAACCAAAACCCTAGTTCTGGCACAAAACTATCAACATCTATACAAGTGAAAAAAAGTTATCAACCAAAAAAAGGAAAATCAAACTAAATCTCTTGGCTCGAGTTCCACTTCTCCTATCCAGTAATTTTGACAGACATTCCGAGGCGCTCGACACTCTTAATCTTCTTTTGGATATCAGTAAACGTAGCGCTGTAATAAACGTCGCTCGTTTTCTCACCTACCTCCTCCAATTTGCCTATCGATTTGTCAGCACCTGATTCGAAAGACATTGCTGGAAGGTTAAAGATGGCGTTAGAGATGCAAAAGGTTTCTAGGGTTTTCGACTTCATAGCAGTACGCCGCCATTGAAAGTGTATTTTTGGATCAATATCCTTCTTCACGACCTTGAGAACCCCTCGTTAGATGTAAAATCAAGATGAAAAGACGATGACAAGAGCTCCCCTCGTTAAACGAGAAAGCAAGACGAAGAGACATTCATTAATGTGAGTAAGAAAGGCCACCCAAAAAAAACTGTTCATTACTTTATGAAAACAAGACTCAAAACACTGTTTATAGTGTTTGGCCCTTATTATATTGGTAAAAATATACTTTTTAATACATATTTATATATATAAAAACACAAAAAAAAATGGGCATGTAAATTCACCCCTCCTCCCCCTAGGGACAGTGCCATAAAATTAGATATGCCATTGATTTTCAATTTATGTGGAATATTCCATCGCCGACCAATAATGACTACTCTCTTTAATTTTTTATTACATTGGATGATAAAGAGTTTTGAATTTGTCTATAAAAATATCATAAGTAGCATTTTAATTTTAAAGCATCGAAATGTAGATATTATAAAAAAGAAGGGAGACTTATGAGTCGATACCAGTTGCTGAAACATAGTCATTCCAGTCCACCAAAAAATGGGCATGTAAATTCACCCCTCCTCCTAGGGACACAGTGCCATAAAATTAGATATGCCATTGATTTTCAATTTATGTGGAATATTCCATCGCCGATCAATAATGAGTATACTCTCTTTAATTTTTTATTACATTGGATGATAAAGAGTTTTGAATTTGTCTATAAAAATATCATAAGTAGCATTTTAATTTTAAAGCATTGAAATGTAGATATTATAAAACAGAAGGGAGACTTGTGAGCCGATACCAGTTGCTGAAACATAGTTCGTTCCAGTCCACCAAAAAAATATGTAATCTCATAGTTCCATTTTATGGTGAAATTACCAAAATAGAATGCAAGACGTCTTCCAGGTGCATGTTGGGAACTTGCAGGTGCACGAATGGGAATAACACTTGCAGGTGCACGTCGGAAATGAATGTGAGAACACTGGCAGATGAACGTATTTTGTGTTGCTGATGACGTGCACCGCTTGGTTGGTGCATGTATTTTTTCACGACAAACCCAGGAGAATTAACCCAAAAACTCGTCCTGGACAACGGTGCACGTCCCATGCCATTGTTGCGCACTACACGTTCCTAACAATAAGGTGCACATTTCTAACACAGCCGTGCACGCCCTAACAACGGTGCGCGTCGCAATCCATCGTTATGCATTTTGGTGCACATCGAAGCAGAAAGCTTTCCTACCGGTGCACGAGGGATTTCGCTTGCACCATGCATCGTTACACATGACATTGACATCCCTTCTGGACCCAAAACTCCCATTCCACCTCTGAACAAACTTACAGCGTCTAAGCCATCCATTTTTCTGTGCACGAATTTTCTTCCATACCCAATTTTGCTCCATCAGCCATTATTCAAGCTCCAAAACTCACCGCTCGCACCATGGCCACCTGTATGCGATCCTCCAGAACAAAAACTCTCTAAACCAATCGAAAGATTGATGATCGTGATTTTAATAATTCATCCATATTTTTGCCAGAAGGCTCAAAATGGCAGACAAACTTGTTATGTGGATATCCGTCTTGGCACCGTCATGTGTACCTGCAAAACAAATATAAATACACAATATGCAAATATAATAGTAATCTCAAAAGGATATCAAGTCCGGCTCAGATCTGCTGTTTTCCCAAGCTACGTCACGGAGAGAAACCTCGGTAAAGACAGGAAGGAGAAGACCCCAATAATCTGTTAAACCCACCAGACGTACAAAGCAAAACACCGAGAACACAAAGCACACAGCAAGGTGATCACGGCCAGAACCACCACTCAGAAACACCACTAAACAAGGAACACGAATCTGCCTCCCACAAAATAGAACCACTAGGCGCACAAAGCACTCGAGAAACAGAACCACTCAGCCCACAAAGCACTCGGCCAGCACTCCGCCGCTATCCATCGGAGCACAGAGCAAACGGACAAGACAACCATCACTCTCAACACACTGAACCACAGAGGAAGAGCTGGAATTCTCAAAGAAATGAGACGCACATACAGATTGAGAGGAGTAGGGAGGCGGACGATTTTGAGTAAGTGGAATAATGAAGGAGGTGTGTATACTTATCTGACTTAGGGTTAAGCAGGGGGGATTACCATAATCAGAATTAGGGTAGGTTAATTAAGGGTTTAAATGGGCTTAGGTTATATGGTCCACAAACTCAACAAATCTCCACATTGGCCCAATACCGGTTTCTTTTCAGACGTAGGGAAAATACACAACCAGACATCATCATCGCCTTAAGGTCCCCACAATACACAAAGTAATTGTGTGGACCAAGTTCCTGTCAAAACACAAAGTAAAGACAAGGAAAACAATAACAAGCACACAACAAGTAAAGTGGGAAAGTAACCAGGGTAACAGTTTTGTAACGAGCACACAACAGGTTATAAAACACTAACCAAGGGACTAAACATGCATCACCAGTATCACATTTTAAAATTTTTAAACATTATTGAAATTTACTAAGCGGAAAACACTTAGTACCTATGTCAGCAGGATTAAACTCAGAATGAATTTTCTCAAGATAAACTAAGCCTTTGGCAACAACATCTCTAATATAATGAAACCTAACATCAATATGCATAGTTTTATCATGAAAGACTGGATTCTTACACAATTGTAGTCCAGATTGTGAATCAGAAAAGACAACTACATCACCTTCAAGCAAACCAATTTCAGAAATCAATCATTTTAACCAGATAGCTTCTTTTAAAGAGTCAGTTACAGCAACATACTCAGATTCAATTGTAGACAAAGCAACTATATGTTGTAACTGGGATTTCCAACTAATGCAAGCACCACACAAAGTGAACACATAAGACGTAGTAGATTTTATGTTATCCCTAACATTAGCATAATTAGAATCCACATAACCTTTTAGTTTAACACCTTCAGAACACTTAGAAAAACTCAAGCCATAATGCACAGAGTGTTTCAAGTATCTCAATAGCCATTTAACAGCATTCCAATGCACCATGACAGGGTTAGACATATACCTACTTAAGCAACTAACAGCATAAGCTATATCAGGCCCAGTACTAACCATCAAATACATAACAGATCCTATTGCATTTGAATAAGGCACATTCTTCATAGAATCAAAGTCAAAATCAGATTTAGACATTGATTTTTACTCAACACAAAGTGAGCAGCTAATGGCACATTAACAGGCTTAGCATCAAACATAGAAAATTTCTTCAAAATCTTTTCAACATAAGAAGTTTGGTTCAAGTAGATAGTCGACATCTTCCTATTTCTCACAATATCCATGCCTAATATTCTTCCTGAATCTCATAAGAATTTCCTGTCAAATTTTTCACTTAGACTTTTTTAACATGCTCAGTTGATTTCAAACAGGGACTAGCAATTAAGATGTCATCCACATAAATCAACAGGAATACATGCCCAGATATTTTATCCTTAGAATACAAGAAATGATCATAAGAGTTTCTTTTAAATTTTAAGGAAAGCATGCACTCATCAAACCTCTTATTCCATTGCCTAGGGGATTGCTTTAGACCATACAAAGATTTCTTGAGCAATCACACATTATCAGGGCTTTTAGAATCAATAAAACCTTCAGGTTGCTTCATATAAATCTTTTCATCAAGTTCACCATGCAAAAAGACAGTTTTTACATCCATTTGTATAAGTTCCCAGTCAAATTGAGCAACAAGAGAAAACATAATTCTCACAGTAGTGAACATAACAACATGAGCAAAAATTTCAGTGAAGTCTACACCTTCTTTTTGAGTAAAACATTTATCTAAAAGTCTAGCTTTGAACCTAACAAAATCATTTTCATTCTTAACTTTAAACAACAATTTGCATCAACAACTGAGCAATTAACAGGTTTAGGAACAAGAATCCAGGTATGATTTACAATCAAAGAATGCATTTCCTCTTTCATAGCACACAGTCATTCATTAGCATTTTTGGAATTCAAAGCTTCATTGTAGGTTTTAGGTTCACAGTTATCAATTGATTCAAACACATTGAACACATAAGAAGCAAGGTCAATGTCACTTAGCTTAGCAGATTTGTCTTATGTTTCTCCTAGCCCTATCTCTAGTCAATTGATAATCATGCAAATCTTCTTGTTCATCAGCAACCAATTCATCATGCACAACATGTTCATGTTCAACAACAATATCATGATTTCCAGGCATTTCATGAATCTCAGGTTCATTAACATGCAAGTTCACATGATTTCAGCAAAAAGCACATTGTTATCATTAACATGAAGCACAACAGGCGATGCTCCACCTTGCTAGGAGTAGCACTGGACTCAGACTCATCAACAGGCATAGAAGGAAGCAAGCAAGGCATTTTAGACTCATTGAAAATTACATCCCTACTTATAATGCTTTTAAAGCCAGGTTCACCCTTAGCCATAACCTATATCCCTTAACTCCATCGCGATAACCTAGAAAGACACACTTAGTAGATATAGGTTCAAGTTTATCACCTTTCACATGCACAAAAGCAGAGCAACCAAACACTTTAAGATTAGAAATCAAGTTCTTTACAAACACAGACAGATTCAGGACACAATCCATTTAAAGGCACAGAAGGAGATCTATTGATCAAGTAAGCAGCTGTCACAACAGCTTCACCCCAAAAACTTCTTTGAGAGGCCAGAAGATGCAAGCATACTTCCAACTTTCTCAAGGAGAGTCATATTCATCCTCCCAGCCACACCATTTTGCTGAGGGGTACATGGAACAGTCTTGTGCCTTTGAATCCCAGATTCATTGTACAAATTGTCAAACAAAGAATTACAGAACTCCAAGCCATTATCAATCCTAAGTTTCTTAATATTTTTACCAGTTTGGTTCTCAATTAAAGTCTTCCAATTTTGAAACTTTTTAAAAGCATCTGATTTATTTTTCATTAGAAAAACTCATACTTTTCTAGAAAGTCATCAATCACAGATATGAAGCATCTATTACCACCTTGTGTAGGAATACTAGAGGGTCCCCACACATCAGCATGCAAGTACTCTAGAATCACAGAACTCTTAGTCGCATTAGGGGAAGGGAAAACCGTGAATTTAACTCTTTGTTGTTTGCCATAAACACAAAAATCACAGAAATGAGTGCAAGACAACTTGTCTTTACCAAAACAATCTTTTTTATGCAAAATCTCTATACATTTAGCACTCATATGACCTAATCTTCTGTAAGGACCCCCCGTGCCCTTAACCCATTATTAGTGTATTAACCCATGCAATTAATGCATACAATTATGTTTTCAGGGGAAAAGACTACATGCAATCATGGCATGAAATACCATCTATAAAATTTCTTGCATCCTTTCATTAATATCAAGCTTTTCCCGACCAAGTCCATTTAACATATCATGCACTCTTGTAATACACTAATATGTTCTCGATTCATTTGGCAATTCCTAAATAATTGCATGCATTACATAATGAAAATAGAAAGACCCTTGCCTTTTTATATAACCCTTATACTCATAATAGTGTTCACATGCGAGCATCAAATAAGTATACGTGTATCAAATGTATAAAACATTGTGCTCAATACCGTCACTGGTACTTCGATCCTGGAAGCACCTCCAATCCATAGCTCTAGCTCAACTCCAAAGCCATCGATATACCTATTCACCTGCCCCAACAGAGACATCCCCCCACACGGGGTTAGCATACCAATATCCCAAATCATATAAGCACAATATTATAATTCATAATTTACACAATGTAAAAGCTACGAATATTAAAAGACACTCCCTGGATGGCATCATCCTCATCCGGGATCCCCTGTGCTGTTCCTGTTATCAAAATAACCGAAACCATCAAATTCCCAAATGCCAGTTAACCATTACATTGGTTAACTAATCTATTTTTCATATACCGATACCATAATCAATAATATCAAATCATTAAACAATGATCACATATATTACATATATTTCACTTTCTATTCCGTCGCTCGCTCTATAATAGCGGCGTCATAATCGATGTTCGCTCAAAAGCGACAACATCCAATCATTGCTCGCTCAAAAGTGGCGCCATATAATTCCCAATGTATATCAAGTAATTGCAACAACCATATATTATTCATGCACAACAAGCTATGCTCGTACGTTATACGTATCTTATGATTCCGTAGTCCGAACCAAACCTTGACTGAGTCCCGCGACCCGATGAATTACGTGCTAACACATAAATAACTCACAATTAAACAAAAGCATGCAACCACGTGCTCAATCACGTCCCATGACAATGGGCTAAGCATGCATAATACCCAAGATATTCCATTTCAAGTGACCAAAGGCTAACCACTTACTAAAACGAGTTTCCCATTTTATTATTAAAATTTGGCTCCAACCATTCCATTTTAAAGGTATAGCATTCCCAATGGAATATAGACATTGCCCGGAAAATCGGCTAATTAAACCCCGATTCCAAAATCCTGACATTTTCCCAAAATTTCGAAAAACCAAAGGAAACAGGGCCGCGATCGATCGCCACTTCCCGCGACCGATCGTGAGAACCTACTGCCCGAAAAAATGCATGCCGCGATCGATCGTCAGATCTCGCGATCGATCGCCAAGACCCCGTCGATCAATCGTCCACTTTTCATGATCGATCGCCGCGACTGTTCATCGTCACCCAAAAATCAGTATCATGTCGCGATCGATCGGCGCCAAGCTGCGATCGATCGCGACTTGCGGGTTTCCAAAAAATTAGAGCTGTAATGGTGTTTTTCACATCCAAACTCAAAACTAACAGCACATACACTTTCAACACCTCCAATACTCCATTTAAACCAATAAAAACAACAAAAACATAACTTTGGATTTTTACCAAAAAAAAATCCCCAATTTCCAAACCCAACATAATACTCAACCAAAAACCACCACACTACTATCAAATCGAAGATAAGGACGAAGGGAAGATCATTACCTGATTATCTTCGACAAATACGACTCCCGAGCCAGGTTACCAGCGATTACTCCTCCATGGGAGAAAAGAGGGGAAGGGGGAAATGGGTTTGGCGTAGAGAGAAGGAAGAGAGAAGAGAGATGAGAGACTTCATGCAAATGATGGAATACTGAGTCCATTTGGTATATATAGCAACAAAGCTCCAAAATACCAAGTCCTCCACAAATACATCATGATTCATTAAAAATCATCTATTTTCATTAATGACCTCTCAAACTCTATTTTCATTACCAGCCCCAGCACAAAGTACTCCGGACCCCAGATCCCACAAAAACCCAATTCCAAGATTTTTCACCACGATGAGAATACAATCTCAACATTTGGATCCAACGATCCCAAATACCCGAATTTAACATCCTCGGGTGCTCCAACACCGCAATTAATTCATAATTGCCACAATTAAAAACCATAGAGGATCATTACCACACCGGGATTAACGCCATTATTTCCCGGGCATTACATCTTCTATGCCACAGATCAGTCAAGTCATCAATCGCAAAATTCACATTATCATATACAGATTCAGTTTTGCAAACATAAAGGTTTCTTTTCTTTTCAGCTTTTGAAAACTATCAAAGAATCCTTTAATATTCTCATAATTCCATTTCCCCATTTACCCTCAGGACCACCAGATTCTAAAGCAGCACAAGACATCAAATTATTGTACAAAGCAGGAACATGTCTTACATCTTTTAGAGTCAAAGAATAACCAGAATCAAATTTCAAGTAAATATCACAAATGCCAGCAACTTTACAAAGTTTCTCATTAGCCATAGAAACAGAACCATTTTCAACTTCTTTATAATTAGAAAACAAATTTCTACTTGGTGACATGTGATAAGAGCAACCAGAATCAATTAGCCATTCATTTTCACACATAGTAGATGAATGCACAGAATTCACAGAATCACATAAATCAGTCACCATAAAGATATCACCTGAGTTTTCACCCGATGAAGAAGCATGATTCACTTGTTCATAAGTTTGGTTGTTATCATTTTATTTCTGGTTTATATGAGTATAATCATCAATATTCCTATCTTCAGTTAACTTAATATCTTGAATCAATTTGGTAAACACATCAAGGTTCTCATCAACATCTTTGTTCAAGTCAAGCTTGAATCTGAAAAAAATTTCAAGTAAAAACAATTTACTAGGCAAAGAGGTTTCCGTATACAACTCTTCTAATTTTTCCCAAAGAAATTTAGCAGAAATAAGTTTACCACATTTTCTAAACATATAGTCAGATAGATTCAAGATAAGGCAAACTAAATCACATGCTAACAAATTACACAAAGTAAGCAGCAAAAAGCAGGACCACACAAAATAGGCACGGATAATGAAAAACTTAAAGTTTGTAGACAATTTTAAAATTTCAGTGAGCCACACTAAAAATCATAGAAAACACAGAATCACACAAATTTCTAGTTTTCTACAGCAAGCAAGCCTCAGAATCTATGACCTAGACGCTCAACAAAGCAGTAAACGTTTTAGGGTTCAAGCCAATCACTTACAACTCAGAGGCCAACGCTCTAGGGTTTTTCCACCGAAAAGCCGAACTGACGCAGAAACTGAGCCACCGAACAGCCACTGCCCGTGCGTCGCTGTTCACCCACCAAGCGCCGATAGCCGCTCTGATACCACTGTTATGTGGATATCCGCCTTGGCATCGTCAGGTGTATCTGCAAAATAAATACAAATACACAATATGCAAATATAATAGTAATCTCAAAAGGATATCAAGTCCGGCTCCAGATCTGCTATTTTCCCAATCTACGTCACGGAAAGAAACCTCGGTAAGATCGGAAGGAGATGAGCCCAATAATTTGTCAAACCCACCAGACGCACAAAGCAAAGCACCGAGAACATAAAGCACACAACAAGATGATCATGGCCAGAACCACCACTCAGAAACACCACTGAACAAGGAACACGAATCTGCCTCCCACAAAATAGAACCACTAAGCGCACAAAGCACTCGAGAAACAGAACCACTCAGCGCACAAAGCACTCGGCCAGCACTCTGCCGCTATCCACCGAAGCACAAAGCAACCGGACAAGACAACCAATACTCTCAACACACTTAACCACAAAGGAATAGCTGGAATTCTCAAAGAAAGGAGACGCACTTACAGATTGAGAGGAGTAGGGAGGCGGACGATTTTGAGTAAGTGGAATAATGAAGGAGGTGTATATACTTATCTGACTAAGGGTTAAAGTGGGGAGGATTAATCAGAATTAGGGTAGATTAATTAAGGGTTTAATGCGCGTAGGTTATATGGTCCACAAACTCAACAAAACTCAAACCAGCAAGTCTTCTTTGTAGTTCATCTTCACAGCTCCAATGCAAATTCATCCATATTTTTTGTCTGCTCTTCAATGGCAACCCAAAGTATCCGTGCGACACAAGAACCCTATCGATGAGGAGAAGCAATCTGCAGAAACCGCTGGAGGTGGTGATGAAGCAGATGAAATTGTAGGGTTATATTTCTTTTTGATTTTCTAATGGGGCTAGAGTTGTTTGCAATTTCCTCTTGTTTGAGGGATATTTTTGTACAATTAAAAGATTAATATATTAAAGGTTTAAAAATTGGACATATTTGATTAAAATTTCTAGGAAAATGTAATTATATGGAAAGTTGAAATTTTATAATTAGTTGAAAAATGTTTTTGAAAGTAGTACCGTCCTACAATTTTTGATAAAAAGGAATAATCAATCCTCATAGGCCCATTAATTTGTCATATATATGGGCCTGAAAAAATAACCCGAAGCCCAATTTAAGCGGAAAATGCCTCTCCTTTCACGGCTCTTTTGATTTCCTTTTCCCTTGATTCTTTTCTGTAATCTCTGTTTCTCCTCCATGGATTTAATTATTCAGAACCCTTAATTTTATTGGAAAACTCCATTTTATGTATGCAATTTCCTGGACCCTTTTAGCCCATTGTTCGAGTTAACAATTGATTCAATCTGGCAGCAGTTTTTGGGGTTTCCACGGGTAAAAGTTTTTAATTCTTTGGCATGAAGGCCGAAGATTATTATTCTGCTTCTAGTAAGTCCTTTTATTTTCATGATTCTTACTTTAAAAAGTGAACTTCGTTTTTATGTGGCTCAAATGTAATCCTTTTATGATCCGCATTAGTATTTTGAAGCGTTGTGGTTTATTGTATTTGATATGCTTGAAATTGGCTCAAATCAGTTTCCTATTAGTTTGGGTTTCATTTTAAATGTAAATTGATTCTGTTAGATTAACTTTCAGTGGAATTTTCTAATCAAATTCCTGGTTTTAGCAGTTCATACTGCCATTTTCTTCAGGCAGATGCAAAACCCGAAACACGGAGACATTATCAGCCCCTTCTTTCTGTATTGTTTAATATTTGAGGCTAGATTTTGCCAGTTCGTACTGACCTGTTCCTAATGTAGATGAAAAACTTAGAAATATCAAAATGGTATCAGGCCTTGCAACGGAAAGATTATTTCATATGCTGGACAAATCATATACATGTATGTATCCCATAGATTCACTGGTTATTTACTTGCAATTTTGGGTTTGCCTTTCTGTGTTTTGGGCAGACGCCTCTACTAGCAATATTATGGATTATTATGCAACCAACCCTGGGCCAATGGATCATTCCATTTTGTATGACCAAGATAAGCATGTCTCCGCCGCAGTTTGGGAAGGACAGGTGCTCATTATTTCATAGTTTCTCCTCCCATCTTGATCATACTCGTGACAATTTGCACCTTACAATATGTTAATTTGATTTAACAGGAGCGAGGTGCACTTAGATGTCACGAACATACTTCAAAGCTTGGCCATTGGTCGCTTACTGAGAAACAAATTGAGTTGGTGAAGAAGACTGGTTTTGGCTATTTGAGATTGATTCCAGCGATTAGTCTTGATAATCCACTCATATCTGCACTAGTTGAGCGATGGAGGAAAGAAACTAACACTTTCCATATGACTGTCGGGGAAATGACTGTAACACTTGAAGATGTTGCCTACTTGCTTGGCCTTCCAATTGATGGTGAACCTGTGATAGGTGTGACTTATACCTCATGTGATTCAGTGTGTGTGAAGTACCTTGGTAAAACACCGGATTCTGGTAACATGAGTGGTGGGATGGTGAAACTTAACTGGCTAAAAGAGACCTTCTCTGACTGTCCTGAAGATGCCTCAATTGAAGTTATCGAGTGCTATACGCGTGCTTACCTTCTTTATCTTGTCGGTAGTACAATTTTTTCCACCACCACTGGTAACAAAGTTCCTGTTATGTACCTCCCATTATTTGAAAATTTTGATGAAGCGGGGAAATTTGCATGGGGCGCCGCGGCACTATCATTCTTGTATAGGTCACTTGGAAATGCCTCCCTTAGATCTCAAAGCACTATTAGTGGTTGTTTGACACTACTACAGGTGCAGTAAAATTTACGATTTCTCATTCATTTGTTTCCTTTTGTATCAATCTTTCTAAGTCCCTTTTACTGCAGGAGTCTGATCTTCCTTTTTTATATATTTTTTTATTTGTAGTGCTGGAGTTACTATCACCTGGATGTTGGTCGACCTAAGCTTCATCATGACCCTATCCATGAATGCTTTCCTTTTGTCCTCAGGTGGAAGGGGAAACATAATGGGCCAACCTCAAATCGTGATGTGGCGTTTTACCGTAAAGCTTTAGATTCATTAAAGCCTTCAGATGTGAGTTTGATACTTGCTTGAAAGAAACTCTGTGTTTTGTTATTTTTAGTGAACTGGTTCCATTCGAATGTAGGTTGACTGGTGTCCTTATGCTAATATCAGCCACACTATTATACCAAAGAACATTTTAAATCAACTCATCCTTGGACGTTCAAAGACAATGTTGATATGTTTTGACAAGGCAGAAAGGCACCTTCCAGATCGTTGCTTAGGACAGTTTGGAATGCTTCAAACAATCCCAGAACCGGTGGCGAGATGGGAAAGGAAGACCCGTGGTGTTGATGGTGGCATAGATCTCTCTGGAAAAATGGAATCAGAGCTTACTGAATGGGCAAATCGCTGCTTCCATATTGTAGAGGCTGAGGATCTAGATGAGGGTGAATACATGATCTGGTACCTAAAAATCACACGCAGGGTGGTTGGCAGGTCTATGCCCATCTCATCTGAGTTTCACAGAATGGTAAGTATTCTCAAGTCAATTTCCTCTGCTGTTGTGTGTGGCCAGCAATCCTCAATCGAATAATGACTTGTCTCATTGTATAGGCTAAAGTGTTTTAATTGCATCTTTTTTACCGGATATAGGTTTTGGTACAATAGCAAACACTCGATCCCATAACTTGAATGATTAAACATGGCTTGCTCCAAATCCATTGACCATATGTTGGTTACTTTTTATCATTACTTTTTTGCCTGTCTTTTTCTTGAACAATGCACATATTTGTTTACTGCTCAGAATGCTGCTTTGAGGGAAATCGCTCTTGTAGTCAACGCCCTCTCAACACATGGGATGGATGATCAGCAAATAGAATCGGTTTCAAAAATAAGGTATCTTGTGCATGAATGTCTGAGGGATCATGCTGGAAGCTCCGATCAGTTTGTAGCCACCCCAGAGAATGATGGGAAAATGGGTAGAGGAAAGGAAAGGGTTAGAAGAAGGGGTGTAAATAAGCGCCCAAGGAAAGGCGAGCCCGAGGAATATTATGAAACCAACGTAAATACACGGCAGTCTTCCTATTATTCAGATATGGATGCTGACCAAGTACTCCTATATAATGTGAAAAACGAGGTTGATTCTCAACATCCGGAATTTCCAACTTATTCTGGTGATAATAGAGAACTAGAACACCATGCAACCGCCGCTGATGCAGTCGACGATGCTATCCTTAATGTTAAGCTTCAGTCCGTTGAAACTAGTGAGGATCTTTCCCATCAAAATGGTAATTCGTGTTGATAGAGGATCATATTTTTTGGATAAATTACCATGCATTGATCTTGTGAGTTGCTGATATGATGATCCTTTTTTAAATGCAGGTTGTTCAGAGTTCATGCCAATGACCGGTGATTGTTCTTCTTGACTTCCTGAAATGGATGGAGATGTAAATGTATGTAGTCGGATGTAATTACTCGAGACATGCGGGTGATTCTTTTTACTAAATTTGTCTGATTGCTTCTTTCTTTCTTTGTATTTTTTTTTTATTAAAAAAATATACAACAAACTAGTTTGTAGCAAGTGTTTAGGTTGTTTTTTCAGGAATCTGACGCTATTTTATTAAAAAAAAATACAAAAAACTAGTTTGTAGCAAGTTTAGGTTGTTTTTTCAGGAATCTGACGCTATTTTTTCTGTCAGCAATTCAGGGAAATGGCCATTCACTCTCCAAGATTAAGCTGAATATTAACGTTTATTCTTCAAATGCTTTGTTTTATTTAATACATACATATACATGCATGCATGTGTATGTGTGTGATAATACTGGACTGACTCGAGTTTGAGTCTGAGCAGTGCCCAAAAACGTTTACAAATACCCCTTCCCCCATATCCAAAAAAAAAAAAAAATGTTTTGCACATCGTGCTCGAAGAACAAAAAATAAAAATAAAAATGGAAGAACACAAGTTTCTTCTTATATCACGAGAAAAGGGAACAAAATCCAAAAAAAAAATAGAGAAAATAGTGGAGCGAAGGAGATGAGAAAATCAGCAATATAAGTCTAAAAGTTGTGTAGTGCTTAAACGCATTAAATAAAAATAGCATCTGTACAAATATATATCAACACTATCGCTATCTCGTTAACAAATCAATACCTATATTAAAATAGTTCAGCATTTTCTCAAAGCATATTTCCAAAAAACAACAAGATCAGAACCGAAAACAGCCATTATTTTCCAGAATCCAAAATCACTACGTATAAATAAATAGATAAACTAGGAAAGGGCTTAAAATTCACAGTGGAGCCAACAAATTTACATAGTAGGAAATTATATTTTTCCTAGGATCCTACTCAAATGCTGAAGAAGGGCAGAAAATGTAACAAGGGAGTGGGTGGGCTAGGGATTATTTAAGGAAGTCGGTATGCTCGAGCCACAAGAACTCTAAGACATCAAAAGGGCTGCAGGGGTCAATACAAAGAGGCTGAGGCACGTGAAGTTTTAATATGATGACCTGAATAAATGTATAGTTCAAAGGTTTAATGTTGGATGAATAAATCAAGGATCTCACTTTCAAGAAACTAAGGTATCAGAGAATTCTTTGATTAACATTGTAACTCTGTCAGAAAACTTGTAGTATCAGACTTAAGCCTAGTCATTAGGGATTCAGGGGTTCCTACCGAATGTCAAGGACCATTCATGAGATTGCGAAATGCAGAAAAATAATTCAGTGAAGGACTGATTTCAAATTTCTTCAAGTTGCCTATTCCCATTGCGGGATTGATTTTTATGAAACCTCGAGCAATCCAGGGTTGATGAATGCCTTTCTTGGCATTCCCGGCACGGAAAAATGATAAATGTGGGAAAGAAATTTCGAACAAAAACTTCACTAGAACTGACTAAGCTAGCAAGAAGTCCTTAATTTCTAACAATACGGAAAAAATGACAGCAGACTAACAAGGAAGACATATCCCCAAACCCCAATTCTAGTGATCTTCATCAACTTCCCTTGAAATTACATTTGAACTTAAGAGCAAAAGCAACATAAAATCGGCCAAACTGATGCTCAAATTAACATGGGGCACGCACTCACCAAAAGAAAGAACAGAAAACATGGTGGGATTGGGTAGATTAAAGCCTGTGAGAAAGTCACAACATGCCAACCAACTAATTGCCAGTAATCTTCATCAGAAATAATTAGGCATCATGCATTAATATGCAGTTTTTTGAAAGTCAGCTACCAAATTTCAAAGCTCAACGCTAAAAGGTGGAAACTCTTCCTCATCTTAATTTGAAAAGCAATCACCATTAGATTAAAGTATCAAAAACATCGCCTTATCTATGACATCTACGAATTCCAAGCCATCATCACACATTCAAGAAAATGTAATTGAAATCAACAATCAGTTATTTATAATTTACATCATCAACAAAAAAACTCTATACATTAGAACATAAAACTACAGTAAGTTGGCAGGGTCGAAGCGGTTCATCTACTGATTGTTATTTCTCAACGCCTTGACATCAACCAACATGGAAAGGCCCGACATCACCGGTCCGCAACGAGCCAGCGATTTCATCAGCAACGGTCAAGCAAGAAACCACGAAAACACTCAATGCAAGCCATATCATTCTTGCCAGCCAAAATGTCACACTCCATGGAACGGCCATGACTTCAAAAATCAAAATTTCCCCAATATCTCGATTCTAATCCTATATCAATCAACCAAGCTCTAAAAATCTTCTGATTTAACGGCAACACACCACTGAATCGACACTCAAAACACGACAAATGGCAGCGGCTCCACTTGCTTTCGAGAAGCCAACCCAAGACTTTGTCGAGAATTATTGAACAAAATTCAAGACAACAGCTTTATATTAATTTGAGCAATAAAAATTACCCGCAACAGCAATAGCCCATTTCAAGATTTTGTCTCTTCGGCTCAGAACCTCTTCCACCCGAGTAAACGAAGCATAGTAGCACAGGTAACCTTTGACCCTTCCGAAGAAAAATCAAACAGGTCCGGGAATACAATTCACGAGTTTTTGTGTCGTGAGATGAAGGATTATAGGGATTCAATGTCGGGTTTAATGAAATAAAATAAAATAATTCTTTTTAACAAAATTACCTATTTTAGAAATATTTATCAAAATAACCCGAAACACCGTTTTGGATGACGCCAATTTAAATGGCGCCTTCAAGATTATATTTTTATATATTGAAGAAGCCAAATTAAACATATTTTATTATTTTTTTAATGTTGAAGATGTCAATTTAATAATTAATAATTAATAATTATAATTATAATCCGGAATGTACTGTGTTATATTATAATAATATAACCGAGCAAGACAACATATTTTGAATTATAATTATTATTGTAATTATAATAATTATTAATATTGTATAGAACTATATTTATATTGAGATTTAATTCATTTTCCAAACAAATTTTTAATTTTAAAAATAGAATCAATAATAATCAACATTTACGTCTTTCTTGAATCACGTACAGTACATATATATAAAAGAAACGAGTTCAAGTGCTTTTTACTAATAATCCTACATATTCTTAATAATTTACTATCGATTTGTAGCATGCATATTAAATTTTAATGTAAAATATAATTTTATAAAAAATAAATCGCCATTACCCTTAACTATAGTTATTGGTAAACTGATAAGCGCTCGATCCTACAATTTGTATCAGAGCTAAGATCACGTATTCGATTCCCATGAGTTGTGCAGATAATGCAATTATTGGGGGGAGAGATTGTTGGGGTTCAACAATTGTCTCTGTTTTGTGATCGGATGAACACATGACGCTTGTGACCGTCTATGGTTGAAAGGATTGAAGTTGCACAATTACCATTAGCTATAGTTATTGGTAAGTTGGGGGGGGGGGGGGGGGGGGGGGGGGGGATAATTGAGGTTCAACAATTGCCTCTGTTTTGTGTTCGGTCGAACACGTGGCGCTTGTGACAGTGTATGATTGAAAAGATTGAAGTTGCAACATTACCCTTAACTATAGTTGTTGGTAAAACAGTAAGTGTTTGATCCAACGTTCAGCGATTTTATGATATTCACATGGATAGAACGAGATGCATTGGTTGTCTTGCTCGGTTACATTACAATAATATAGAATTATAATTCGGAATGTAATCGAGCAGGACAACACATTCCGAATTATAATTAAAATTATTAATTTATTATATAGATTTATGTTTTTATAATATATATATAAATATATAATATATATATAATATAGATATTATATAAAAAATTTAAAAATATATATATATAAATGTTGAAGGCGCCAACATTAAAAAAAAAGAATAAAATATGTTGTTGGCGTCAATTGGGTTGGCGTCTTCAACATATAAAAATATAACCTTGAAGGCGTCATTTCAATTGACGTCTTCGTTAGAAGTTAGAAGGCACCATCCAAGATGGCGTTTCGGGTTATTTTGATAAACATTTTTAAAATAGGTTATTTTGTTAAAAAGAATTTTTTTTGGTTATTTTATTAAAAAACCCATTAAATGTCGATCAAATATCTTATGGTTAAACGTATCCGATCATCAGATATTTGGTGTTATTCGAATTTACGAAGCAAGAGGATTCACCAAGAAACAACGTATGAGTCGTGGTTGGAGCCATGTTATTATTTTAACGCCTTATTCTCGACACATTTTCTTTGTTCATTATTCATCATTTCTATCTTTTATCGAACGATCGAAAAATTAAGTAGATACAAAAATATTTTTAATATTTATGTTATCCAGATTAATTGGGATTAGAGTCTTTTGGGTATATTTATTCTAAAGATTTAACGAATTTTAATAAAAAAAATTTAATGATATTTCGTGAAGTTAATAGATTTCCATTAACATTTATAAAAGCACAAAGTTATAAAATAATTTTCATATTTTAGTTTTCATAGAATTTTGTGAAATTTTATTATAAAATTTTAGATAATTGCAAACTATTTCATAGAATTTCACAGATTTTATAACTTATAAATGGTTTATTGATTTACTTAAACTATTAGTTGAACATGAATAACATCATCGACTTAAATCATTTTTCTTACTATATATATACTGAAACTTTTAATTATTTTTTGCTAATTCTCTAACATCAATCATTTTTTTATACAAAAAATGACTTTCCTCTGACCAACCAAAACCTAATCATTACAATATTCTTATTTTTATAAGATTTCTCACAACTATCACATCCATTTCAAACCCTTAGTTATGCTCTATCACAATATGGTTGGCCCACTTATTGGTGGTGTTTTGGTGGCCTTTTTGCTTGGATGGTTGGCCCACTTATTGGTGGTGTTTTGGTGGCCTTTTTGCTTGGATGGTTGGCCCACTTATTGGTGGTGTTTTGGTGGCCTTTTTGCTTGGATTCTTGTCATTACTTAGGGGGTGTATTGGTTATAAACTTTATCGATTTTTATTGACTTTTATGGAGTTTAAAAGTCTAGAGGTATTCAATCCAGACTTTTATATACTCTACAAAAGTCTAATGGTATTCAAGACATACTTTCATAGAGTTTTAAAAAGTCAGGTGGTATTCAAACTTGAATTTTTAAACTCCATAAAAGTCTATAGATATCCAAAATCTCATAGACTTTTAATGACTTCTGTTGAAATCTTTAGGTACAAACTTTGATGCCCCATGTACATCCCAAAAAAGTTAAAAATTCTCCACCACTCCTAGTAAAGATTTGGAATGACTTTTAATTCCTAATTACCATCATCTCTCTTTACTCTTTGCTATTTTCATTTCCGACACGACCACCTCCCCATTGGCTTTTCCTCCCCTGTTTTCTACATGTACCCTTTCTTTAATTTCTAATGTGCGGCTCTTTCTTTAATTATTATTTTTTTCACATCTTATTTTTTATCCAATATAATACTAATATTTACACAAGTATTTTGCTAAAATAGCAAGTTAATGTGCTCAATTTTATATTAGATGATAGATTTTAAAACGATTGTATGGGTCTATATTTATCTACAATTATAATAAATATTTTTCTAAAACAAAAGATATTTATAACGATATAAATTATCATGTTTAATTTAAAAAGTATGTTGTAAGAATTTTTATAGTAGTCAACTATCATCAAAAAATATTTTAAGTTTATAAAATGTTATTTAATAGAAAACTTTTGTTTTATTACACAAAATTATAGATTACAATTATATAGCAACATTAACTGAATCTTCAAAGTCGTCATCTTGAAGATGCAAAAAAGTTGTTCAATATTTGACATGCAAAAGAATTGAATAGGTATTTTTCACATTTTTGACTGTTAAATAAGTAAAATGTATTTAAATTAATAGTAAAAAAAATTATATGTTGAATAAGTTATTTATGTTCAATTGTTAGTTTAAAGAAATCAATTATAAGTTATAAAATCTATAGAGTCTATAAAATTCTTTTGATAATTCCGTGTAATTCTATAAAAATTATTAGAAATCTATCAATTTCATAAAAGTCCATCATTTAAAAAAATCATTAAAAGTCGATAAAGTCCATAGAAATCTATTGAAAAAGTCTACGAGACTCTATACAAATCTTTTTATAACTCCGTGGAATTCTATAAAAGTCAATAGAAATCTATTAATTTCATAAAAGTCAATCATTTAAAAAAGTCATTAAAAGTCAATAAAAGTCTAGATTGAATACACCCCCTTAGTATTGGCTTATGACGATGGGAGGCGACATTTTGTGGTCCATTTCGATTGTTTCGTTGTTGATGCACTGTTTGGCTGTGATTATAAAGTCTACTAGGTGGTTCGATTTCGTGCACCACCCCGTGGTATTTGGTCGTTGGAAATATGCGTGGGGTGGTATTTGGTCGTTGGAAATATGTGTGGGGAATTGGATATCGAAGATTGCTCGTTTGGTGTCAATATATCAATTTGTGTCTCCTATTTATCCACTTTTTACCTTCATTTCTGGAAGGTCGTTCCCATTTCCGAACATTCCTTGAGATTCGTGGTTTGAGGGAACTTTCTCGCTTCGCTGGTCTTTGCACTCTGCTGGCCATGGTATTGTCACTTGTGCATCTGCTGTGAATCAATTCATCCACTCGTCTATATGTCCAATCTTTAATTATAGTGCCTGGGTGTTTGTCAATGTTAGAAATTTGTATTTGTGGCTGATTATTGTTGATATTAGCCGTGGTATATGGTCTTGGCTAAATATTAGACGCAATGTTAGGATCGGTCCGGAGTGTTTAGAGGGGGGGGTGAATGAGCACTCCTTCTAAAAATTAATCCTTCGTGATTTCTTTCGGATTAGTGAAAGAAATCTGTTTCTTAATCAATTCTTGTACAAAACAGACCACTGAAAATATAAGTGCAGAACGGTCTGTTCTTGTATGTAAGAACGGCTCGATGGCTAGTGAGAAAGAACGAGTGCAGAAATAAGATACACAGGATATGTTTCTGGAAGTTCGAAGGTGGTGTAATCCTTCCACGTCTCCCATTCTTCCAATTAAGGAAGGTTTATACTAGAAGACTTTGATTTATACAATCCTGTTGTACAAACACGATTCAGACTGGATTTACCTCACTACCAATCTGAAACTCCTAGTCACTCAATCTGCTCAGACACACTCTGTCTGACAGTTACAATATGTTTCTCACTTTCTGATTTTCAATATGGAAAACACAAGATGCGCACAGTGATCCTAAATGATCAAATGTTACAAATAAGACGTGCTTAAGAATGATTTCAGCTCGAGAGCTTCTGAACTTGTAAGCTTGTGCTGATTTTTGCTTTCTTGTGCGTTTTTCAATTGAACAGCAAGAGTCAGTAGCCAGTGTCTATAAGTTCCTTTTGTTGCATCCTTTTATAGTTGAATGTACCAACGACATTATTTCCTTTAATGTGCAACTTTGACTCTGCTTAAACACTGAGTAGGCTTCAGTCTTCTTCTTTAGGATACTTGCCGTTCTGGTTCATACTTTCGGCGACTGTCAGGCAAGCTCTTCTTTGTCTTCTTACCTATTATGGCAATCTTCAATCTTTGGTCCTTTGTAGCATTAATTACAACATTAAATGCTACAATAAATAGCCGTTAATGATTCGGACTGAGGAGCCATTCTGTATGTATCCTAAGCTGTTCTGATCTGATAAAGATAGAGATCGATCTGAAGCCACGGTTGAGTCAGTCTGATAATCATCGATCCGGTCTGATAAGTAATGTGACTTATCAGCTTGTTCTGTTGTTGAGCTATCGATCTGGTCAGTCTGATCAACCTCGATCCGGTCTGATATGCTTTGTCATCTTATCAGCTTGATCTGTTTTGGGCGATCGTTCTGGTCAGTCTGATTTCTCTCGATCCGGTCTGATTTGTTTTGTCATCTTTAAAATCTCATCGATAAGATCCGGGACTAACAAATTCCCCCTTTTTGATGATGACAAAACCTAGCTTCTAAGTCTTTTTAATCAATCTGAAGAGAACTCTGAAGCGAAAACTTTCGGATCGATTACTTCTTCTTGTTCAAAATAAATGAACATCATTGAGTTGGATCGATTAAACTTTTATTATTAAGCCTTATGTTGAAGTTCAAAATAAATGAACACAGACTTAATCAAAAGAGGATTTTATTGATCACCAAGAAAATCCTAAATACACAGTCCGAAAAAAATTATTTTCTAGAAGACTGAGACGGAGGCGGCCTGAAGTCTTTCTTCTTTTCCCCCTTTTTGTCAGCAGCAATCTCTTGAAGAAAGTCGACAACTTGAGCTAGCTGCGCGCTGATAGCGTCAAGACGAACGTCTTGAGCGCGGAGGGAATTGGCAACAGATGCTCTGACTTCAGTGGCTAGCTCGATCTGCTCTTTTCTCAGACTGTTCTTGTAAGAGGCTTGTTGAGAAAACAGATCGTTTATGCCTCGCTGAAGGCTTCCGATACTGGCAGTCATCTTCTCTTTGAAAGAATCAAAGTCCAAAGCTGTAAGCCTCTGACCTTGATGAACTTCGAGAACGCGTTGAGAAAGAGACAGGCAGTTGTCGGAGAGATGCTGAAGAGTCCTTGCCAGAAATGGAGGTGCATCAGAGTGTTGGCTGGGAGAGCGATCTGATGAGGACAAAGCCTGTTCATCGTCTTCAGCAACCGGGACAAGTGAAGATACAGCAGCTTGGTGACTTTCGGACCGGATCAAGATGACAAGATCCGAAGAAAATGTTTGAATAAAAGCCATATCTTCATCGGATTAGACTGGAGGAGTGCTAGGTCTGGAAGGCTCCTCAGTCTGGAGAGCTGCAACAATGGTGGACACCACCAGATCCGGATCGACGAAGTCGGAGGCGCCAACGGTTGCCAGTTTTACTGTTGGACTGATTTGAGTACGGGAGGCTGAGGACCCCAAAGGAATGGAAGTTGTTGGAGAGTCCAACAACACATTCAATGGTTCATCATCGGGCACAGACGGAGCATTAGGTAATGGCTGCTCCGCTGTCTGGTCTGGTAGTGGCTCTGCAGTCTGATCTGGTATTTGCTCTGCAGTCTGATCTGTTACAACAGAAGGAATAACCTCAATGAAGGGTTCTGCCATAGTCTTGCTTGCAGAGGGATGATCCGGGCTGGTTGTGGGAGTGGATATACTAAGCTTCTGTCGTTGAAAACGGACAGCTAAGTGAAGAGCATGAACATCTATCTCTAATTGAGCAATTACAGCCCCATCATCTCTGGCAGTTGGAGCAAGCGGATCGAAGTTCTTTTTCTTGGCAGCTAGAAGCAGATTGGCCAGTCTGAATCTGTGAATAGCCGTAAATAAGTCTTTGCGCTGCACGGCAAGCCGAACATCATCAGTCTCTGTGCCGTTCAGAACTTCCTCTTCCATCTTCTTCAGTCTGCTCCACTTTCCGAAGAATAACTCAATGTGGTTGATAGTCCTGTACTGGACATATTCATCATAGACCACAATGAGTTTCTTCAGCCTCTCATCAACATCCTCCATAGCGATGTCGATGGCTGTCTGCGCTGCAGATTTGGGTTTAGAGGAGAGGGGTTCGGAGAGAATGGCTTTTCCCTTGCCGGTGGAGGAATGAGACTTGATCCCTGATTGGGTATAATCACCCAACTCAGTGATAACTATTCCTTTGACCGTGGGAGAGGCAGAGGGGACTCGGATAGTTACTTTGGGTGCAGGAGTTGGAGCCTGTGAAGGTTGGATGGAAGGTTGTGGTGCAGGGGTGGCTGTAGGTGGAGGCAATATGGGTAATGCTTTCAGGGGTAAAGGCTTGCTGGGCTTGGTAATCTGGGTTCTTGGCTTTTTGGGAGGTGGCTTTATTGGTGGCGAGGGAGCAGACTGAGTTTCTTCCGAATCAGTCTGGATGGTCAGTTTGCGCTTAACGCGAGGTTTGCGCGCAGCAGCCTGTTCTTCGCCCTTCTCAATCTTGACAGCAGCCAGAGTAGCGGGAGTGGGCGGAGCACTCTTGGACTTCAGCAAAGCAAGTCCTTTGGAGTTTAAAATCTTGAAGGGGCTGAGAACGGACTGCTTTCCCAGCTCGATTTCCAAGGACTCCAGTAGTTTACTGAGGGGAACAGCAAAGCAGACAGCTTGTTTCGAGGCAATCACTGTTTCCATCAGAACTCCAAACAGAATCACGGACCAGTTCATCTTCTGTCCGGATACGATAGCCGCCATAGCTCTGAACTTCTCTGCGGTCACTGCGTCAAAACTTCCTGCTTTCCCCAACAGAGGCTTGCCCACTATCTCGCACAGCACCTGGAAATGAAAGTGCATTTCCTTCTTCTTGAACGATGGTTGCAGGCGGGAGCCAAGAATAGATATCTTCTTTTGAAGATCCGAGAGTGACGCCTGAGGAATCTGTCCAAATTCCGTCAGTCCGGAATTGGGGAGACCAAAGGTTTTGGCCAGCGTCAACAGCGAGATCTCAAAAGTTGTGCCCTTGACGGTAGTAGATATTGATGTCTTCTGGGAGACGGCATTGGCGAACAGTTCGCGGATTTCTGATTCATAAACACCGGTGCCGCACTCCAGAAAGTTTCTCAGACCAGAAGATTCCAAAGCTCTGAAGATGGATACCATCTCTGCATCTTCTGTCCTGTAGATTTCATTAAACTCAACGGAGAGAGAGTTGTGAGTAATGGTAGCCATTTGAGAGAAAGTAAAAGGGAAGGGTGCAAGGATGAAGGAGAGTGAGAGAGTAAGAAAACAGAAAGCGGTAATATGTAAAAAAGTGAAATAAAATGAGATGTTCAGCCCGCTAAATATGAGAGAGAAGACACGTGTCTTTATCTCGATGACTGATGAAAAGAAATTCAAAAATAAACGGTCAGGATAACATATAGTTAAGGCGGTTAAAATGCGATCAGTCCGGGCTGTTTTTGTAAAAAAAAATAATGTATTGTCCAAACAGATTATGGGATAACATCAGATTGACAGAGATCGGTCTGAAAGTTCGGACCGGTCTGTGTCTTTCTGAACATTGTATTATCAATCTGTGGTAACAAGAATCTTTAAACGCGAAAGAAAACGAATCTAAACTATTAAGATAAGTCAATTAATCCAAGAATTTGACGAAAATAATTAAACTTAGCCTCTGGGAGCGGTTTGGTGAAGATGTGTGCTGCTTGCTGCTCTGTTGAGATGTGCTCGATCCGAATTTCCTTTTTGCCAACATGATCCCGAATAAAGTGATGACGTATATCAATGTGCTTTGTTCGAGAGTGCAAAACTGGATTATACGTTATAGCGATTGCACTTGTGTTGTCGCAGAATATAGGAGAGTCAACAGCTTGGATGCCATAGTCTTTGAGCTGGTGTTGAATCCAGAGCATTTGAGCGCAACAGCTTCCAGCAGCTAGATATTCTGCTTCAGCTGTGGACGTGGCAATCGGTGTCTGCTTTTTGCTGAACCAAGAGATCAATCTTTCACCTAGAAATTGACATGTTCCACTGGTGCTTTTACGATCAATCTTACAACCAGCGTAGTCTGCGTCTGAATATCCGATCAGGCTGAAGTTTGAATCTTTGGAGTACCAAAGACCAACGTTCTGAGATCCTTTTAAGTATTTCAGAATACGCTTGGCAGCAATAAAATGTGATTGCTTTGGTTCTGACTGAAATCTGGCGCACATACAGACTGAAAACATAATATCAGGCCGGCTCGCTGTAAGATACAATAGCGATCCGATTAGTCCTCTATACATGGTTACTTCAACTGCTGTTCCCCCTTCATCTTTGTCTAACTTGATTGTGGGACTCATAGGAGTTTATGCAGTTGAGCATGTTTCCATTCCAAATCTCTTGAGGAGCTCTTTGGTATACTTGGTCTGATTGATGAATATGCCATTGCTGAGCTGTTTTACTTGGAGACCCAAAAAGAATGAAAGTTCTCCCATCATGCTCATCTCAAACTGTCCCTGCATTAGCTTAGAGAATTTCTCGCACAATTTGGGGTTAGTTGACCCAAAGATTATGTCATCAACATAAATGTGAACTAATAGGGTATGTTCCCCCTTAATAAATTTAAATAGAGTTTTATCTACTGAGCCGATCTGGAAATCATGGTTCAGCAGAAATTGAGATAGAGTGTCATACCAGGCTCTTGGAGCTTGTTTCAGACCATACACTGCTTTATTCAGTAGATATACATGATTAGGATACAAATGGTTCTGAAATCCAGGTGGTTGCTCAATGTAGACTTCTTCCTGAAGCTTTCCATTAAGAAAGGCGCTTTTGACGTCCATCTGATATACTTTGAAGTCTTTAAAAGCAGCATATGCAAGAAATATTCGGATAGCTTCAAGTCTGGCGACTGGTGCAAATGATTCATCGAAGTCGATTCCTTCTTCTTGTCTGAATCTCTGTGCCACCAGTCTGGCTTTGTTTCTAACCACAGTTCCATCTGCGTCTAGCTTATTTCTGAAGACCCATCTGGTTCCAATAACAGGCAGATCGCTTGGTCTGGGGGTCAGACTCCAAACTTGATTTTGTTCGAATTGATTAAGCTCTTCTTGCATTGCTTTAATCCAATTGAAGTCAGTCAACGCTTCATCGATCTTCTTGCGTTCCAGAGTTGAGATGAAGGCAGCATGAGTGAACTCATCCATCATCTGTCCTCTGGTTCTGATCGGTGCAGAGGGACTACCAATCAATAGATTAGGTGGATGCTTCTTAGTCCATCGATAGCTTGACTCTGGATTGTCTGGTCCGGTCGGATGAACGGTAGCAGCATGATCAGCATCTGCTTTAACATTTGAGTGAGGAACATCCGGATCAGCTCGATCTGGGGAAGCTTCAATGGCTTGATCCGGTCTGTCTGGTACTTCTGGTTCTGGTGGATTGTCTCTTGACCTGTTAGCTACAATCTCATCATCACTGTTAGCTTCGAGATGGATATTTTCCATCTGATTTTGAATTGAATCTTTGTTGCCCTCAACACATAATGATTCATCAAAAACTACATGAACAGATTCTTCTACAGTTAAGGTTCGATTATTGAAAATTCGATAAGCTTTGCTAGTTGATGAATATCCTAAAAATATTCCATTATCTGACTTAGCTTCAAATGCTGTAAGATGATTCTTACCATTGTTATGAACGAAGCATTTGCAGCCAAACACATGAAGGTGAGAAATAGACGGTCTGTTACCAGTCCATATTTCATAAGGGGTGAGATTCAGCTTCTTGTTAATCATAGACCGATTTTGAGTGTAGCAAGCAGTGTTTACAGCTTCTGCCCAGAACTTTTGCGAAATGCCAGAATCAGCAAGCATTGTTCTTGCTGCTTCCTTGAGCGTTCTGTTTCTTCGTTCTGCAACTCCGTTCTGTTGAGGAGTTCGAGCGGCTGAAAACTCATGCTTGATTCCATGATCTTCTAGAAATGATTCAAGATTCTGATTTGAAAACTCAGTGCCTTTGTCACTACGAATCCTGTCTATACTGGATGATTTCTCGTTCTGAGTTCGTTTCAGCAGCTTGATCAACTTCGGACCGGTCTGATCTTTACTGCTCAAAAATATAGTCCATGTAAAGCGTGAGTAATCATCAATAACAACAAGAGTATACCGCATTCCCCCTAAACTTGTTATTGGTATAGGACCAAACAAGTCCATATGCAGTAATTCTAAACATCGGGAGGAGGATTTGGCATTCTTGTTCTTGAAGGATGATCTGATCTGTTTGCCCATTTGGCAAGCTTCGCAGATCTTATCCTTAGCAAAATCGATCTTGGGCAGACCGATAACTAAATCATGTTTACACAGGCTGGAAATGGTCTTAAAGTTTATATGATTCAATCGTTTATGCCACAGCCAATGTTTATTATCATTGTTAGCGATGAAGCAAGTAGGATTATCAGGTTGAGCATGATTCCAGTTAATCTTATATGTATTTCCATTCCTGATTCCTACGAGCATGGTTATACCGTCCGATGATTTAACAGTGCAAGTGTGTTTGTGAAATTCTACAGCATAACCATTATCACAGAGTTGACTTATGCTGATCAGATTATAGCACAGATTTTCAACTAACAGCACATCATTGATAATAATGTCACCATGGACAATCTTACCCTTGCCCACGGTCTTACCCTTTGAGTTATCTCCGAAGATGATCTTGGGTCCAGTACATTCTGTGACTTCAGACAGCAGCTCGATGTTTCCAGTCATGTGACGGGAACACCCACTGTCCAAATACCAGTCTTATGCGAGTTTCTTCGGTACCTGTCATCAAATATAATTATTGTTGGTACCCAATCCTATTTGGGTCCAGAACGGATTAGCCCTTTGGGAACCCACACCTGTATCAGCTTCAATGGCTTGTGTGTGTAGGGTGTGCTGTGTGCTGGTCTGTTTCGATGTTGTGTGTGATAATGTGTGCGCTGTGAAAACCTTTGATTTTCATAAGGTAGTCTATATCTTCGTTGAATCGGTTTTGAGTTATAGTAATTGTATTGTCTTCCTTGCCTTCGATCTTGCACCTTTGGATTTGGTCAGATAGACGCAAATCTTGCTGGTGCCTTTTCTTTGGCTTGGTCAACATAACCAATTCCTTTTCTCAGATTTTGATTCACGTAAGAGACTCCTGTTTGAATCTTAGGTGCTTCAGTTTCATATACTGTGCTGGATTTAACAAATGTCATCAACAGCTCAGATTCATCTTTGGTGCATTCTTTGGTGTCAAAGCCTATGCCGGTGAAATCACCGACGTTTCTTTGAACCTTTCTGGATTTTGTCCATGTTTTGAATATATGTGAGAGCTTAGCATTTTGTGTGCTAATTCTCTTATTTTCTTCATGGAGCTGATCATAAGAGATTTTCAGCTTATTCAGCTCGATCTTGAGATTTTTGCACTCACCCTGCTCAGAGCAGCTTGGTTTGTTGTGCTCATCCATTTGATCACTGACTTTAACTTTATTCTTCTCAAATGATTCAGCTAAGATTCTATAATCATTAGCCATGTCTTGTAGTGCGGACATGAGCTCTTCTCGTGTAAATTCATTTGAGTTAATATCATATACCTCGTCTGTCTGACTCATCTCTTCGTCTGCCATAAGACATTGAATATCTTCTTCGCTTTCGCTGGAAGAGTATTCAGAGCTTTCCGAGTCTGAGTCTGTCTGAGCCCATTTGCTGTTTCCTTCTTCAGCTACTAGGACTTTTTGGGATTTTCCATGATTCTTGCGGTCTTTGTAGTGCTTCTTCTTTCTATCATCACGATGCTTCTCTTTCCGTTCTTCTTTCTTCGGTCTGGTGCAATCTGCAATAAAGTGTCCGGTCTTACCACAATTGTAGCAAGCCTGATCATTAACAGTATCATCTTTTCTTGATTTATAATGATGAGAGGGTTTGAAGTTCCTCTTATTCTTAGACATAAATTTACCGAATTTCTTGATAAATAATGACATAGCATCGTTACTTATCTGTTCAGCAGATCGGTCTGATGTTGAAGCGATCTGGTCTGGAATGACTGCCAGGGCCTTGTTTGGTTGAGAGATGAATGGCTCTGCTTCACCTCTGCTTATCAGTTCAAACTCATAGGCCTTAAGATCTGCAAACAGATCATGAATTTCAACCTTGTTAAGATCTTTTGATTCCCTCATGGCAATGGTCTTAACATCCCATTCCTTTGGCAGAGCTCTCATCACTTTCAGAGCGATCTCTCTGTTAGAATATTCCTTCCCCAGACCATTCAGTTCATTTATGATGCCGGTGACTCTTTCATCAAACTCATTTAGAGTTTCTCCACTTTTCATCTTTATGCTCTCAAATTTTTGAAGAGCAACAATTAACTTGTTTTCTTTGGTCTGGTCGTTGCCTTCACATAGCTGTGCTATCTTCTCCCAAATTTCTTTGGCAGTAGAGCACATTTTGATTTTGCTGAACATGTTCTTGTCCAAAGTCTTGAACAAGATGTCTTTGGCCACATTATCGAGATTTGCTTTCTTTCTTTCCTCATTCGTCCAGAGGGATCTGTCCTTTTCTACCATTTGTGGTTCTCCACCGGTAATGGCGACTGCTGTATTTATTTTTTGGATCTTCATTGGTCCATCAGTGATGACGAACCACATGTCGTCATCCTGAGCTGCCAGGTGAGCTTGCATTCTGATTCTCCAGTCATCATAGTCTTCTTTTGAGAACATAGGAATTTTGTTGAATGATGCCATCAACTCGAGTGATTTAGCTGATTAAGATGACCTGCTCTGATACCACTTGTTAGGATCGGTCTGGATTGTTTAGAGGGGGGGGGGGGTGAATGAACACTCCTTCTAAAAATTAATCCTTCGTGATTTCTTTCGGATTAGTGAAAGAAATCTGTTTCTTAATCAATTCTTGTACAAAACAGACCACTGAAAATATAAGTGCGGAACGGTCTGTTCTTGTATGTAAGAACGGCTCGATGGCTAGTGAGAAAGAACGAGTGCAGAAATAAGATACACAGGATATGTTTCTGGAAGTTCGAAGGTGGTGTAATCCTTCTACGTCTCCCCTTCTTCCAATTAAGGAAGTTTTATACTAGAAGACTTTGATTTATACAATCCTGTTGTACAAACCCGATTCAGACTGGATTTACCTCACTACCAATCTGAAACTCCTAGTCACTCAATCTGCTCAGACACACTCTGTCTGACAGTTACAATATGTTTCTCACTTTCTGATTTTCAATATGGAAAACACAAGATGCGCACAGTGATCCTAAATGATCAAATGTTACAAATAAGACGTGCTTAAGAATGACTTCAGCTCGAGAGCTTCTGAACTTGTAAGCTTGTGCTGATTTTTGCTTTCTTGTGCGTTTTTCAATTGAACAGCAAGAGTCAGTAGCCAGCGTCTATAAGTTCCTTTTGTTGCATCCTTTTATAGTTGAATGTACCAACGACATTATTTCCTTTAATGTGCAACTTTGACTCTGCTTAAACACTTAGTAGGCTTCAGTCTTCTTCTTTAGGATACTTGCCGTTCTGGTTCATACTTTCGGCGACTGTCAGGCAAGCTCTTCTTTGTCTTCTTACCTATTATGGCAATCTTCAGTCTTTGGTCCTTTGTAGCATTAATTACAACATTAAATGCTACAATAAATAGCCGTTAATGATTCGGACTGAGGAGCCATTCTGTATGTATCCTAAGCTGTTCTGATCTGATAAAGATAGAGATCGATCTGAAGCCACGGTTGAGTCAGTCTGATAATCATCGATCCGGTCTGATAAGTAATGTGACTTATCAGCTTGTTCTGTTGTTGAGCTATCGATCTGGTCAGTCTGATCAACCTCGATCCGGTCTGATATGCTTTGTCATCTTATCAGCTTGATCTGTTTTGGGCGATCGTTCTGGTCAGTCTGATTTCTCTCGATCCGGTCTGATTTGTTTTGTCATCTTTAAAATCTCATCGATAAGATCCGGGACTAACACGCAACTCTCATTTTTAACTTAATATAACAACATTTTTGCTAAAAAATCCTTTATTTTAAAAGATTAAATATAAGCCAGAAATAGGTTCTTTCCCGAATATAAAAACATATAATCCAAAAATTTCTAAGGAAAAAAAGCCATATGAATCTCACAATACATATGATTACTCGGAAAATGAATATGTATTTTCCTATTTGCTTAGAAAAGTAAAAGTGATTAATAAAACAAAAATAAAATTCTACATATTTGGACAAAATACAAGACTAGCATATCATGATCTTCCTTATTTTAATTTTTATCATTAAGGGATCCGAAAACCTTGGGGAAGGAAACAAAATAAACAAAGAAATCATTGATACAATATATAAGCGAAGTTTGAGAATTCAGAAAAATTATGCAGGCATGTGTTTATGCAGGCATCTGTTGTAACTGACAGCGATTAGGGATATTTTTGTAACCTTTTTTGAAAATATAGATTTTTAAAAAAATAATTAAATTAATTTTAACAAAAAAACCCAAGAATTTGTCTGTCATAAATGTACAATCTTGTGATTGTAAGTCTTATACATCCAAACCTACAGCTACAAACTAGGTTCCCATTAACTCTCCCTGTGTTGTTATCCAAGAACACCACACTAATAAATCATCATTTCACTTCTTTGTCACAGCAGATCAAATGTTTGTTCATAGCAGAACATGTACAAGGGTATGCAGCAGAAAATTTGCGGTGACTAACAATACCTTCGACTAGGTTGAAAACATGGAGTTTCTTTAAATCACGAATTCTATATACGATCCCAACAAGCGATTCTCCCTGCAACAGCAAAGCCATGGGAGCGAAAAAAAAACCATTCCTATCCTAAAGAAGAGAAACTAAACAAGTACTCAATAGGTGAGGGATGAGGCTACAAACTCTGAAAAACTAAATGAGTAAAGGTTTGGCCAAGTACTGATTAAATAGTCCGTTCATTCACTGCCAAAATCTTCATAACTCAATGCCTCGGATATGGTCTCTAACCTCTTAAAATCTGCTCAACAACATAACAAAAATGTTGGCTACATTTCTCTTTTTTCCCATCATAAACATCTGATTCGGGGGAAAAACAGAGAACACCTTGCTGGCCCTCCCTGAAACGAGGGTCCAGGAAGTTTGCAGCGGTTCCAAGTATATCTATTTGGTAACAATTATGTGATAATATATCAAATTCCTATAAAATTGGTGTGCCATTTTCAAAATCCACGGCTCCCGTTCATTGACATTAGTAGACTGAGTTCTTTAATTTCATGAAATTCATATAGTCACACATACACTCACAGAGGGAGAAAGAGCTGACCAGTACTACTATGAGAAAAATCAGCCGCCAAGTCTGAGAAGCTGAAGTTGCAAGGGATCTGTCCCAAGAATCCAAACAAATTTATTTCTGGGTCCAAATATTATTCCCACAAGTTATCTGATAACCGAATTATTATCAGATTACAATTATGATCGAAAATAAAATATACTGTAAACTTACAGTAGTATGTAACATTGTTCGAAATCTGCACAACTGGAAACTGGAACAGGACGAGCCCACAGCAAGCCGTGTGCCCGTAAATTCAAATTTGTTCGCCTACAAGCTTCTGACCTCCTGGACAAGAGAGTTCCAAGGTGCAACGCCCAATCGCCTCTGTTCTGAGTGAAGCAGAAATTCGAGCAGACTCACTTGAACACCACTAGTGTGTAATACTCTCAAATGTATAATGTATGAGTGAGTGAACAATTTTCGGATTGATGAAAAACATAGGGTTGGAGCAGCTTATATAACTGAGCAGCAGACCACTCCGAAGGTCTCAGAAATTAAGTGTAATGTTTAGTGCGGTAGATGAAAAGTCTAAACACTTAACATCAGATTAAATACGGATTTAAGTCTCACACTTAAATCTGAAATCAATTCTGCAGGTAGGTGAAAAGTCTCGAACTTAATACTCAGCAGAATATGAAAAGTCAGGTTGATAAAAAGTCATTTCAGAAATCCGTGGTAAAAAGATAGGGATGCCTTCGCGGCAGCGACACGCGCGACGCGGCGCAGCGAGTCGAGTCGAGCCGAGCCGAGTGGAGCGGATGGACGGACGACGCCCGAGGGGCACCCATCTTTTCTACTTAACTACACACTATTGATTTGTTTATCATTATAAGCAAACCATAAGTGTCTCAACTTTTCAATGTGAGATTTTTTAGCCTAATTGACTATTCGTAATTAACTTACCATAATTTTGTTCTCATTAACAAAATTAATAATAATTATTGGGCTTTTATCAATTAAACCCAGTTATAATTATTAATCCCAACAATCCTTCACATGAATGTAATATGACGAAAAAATTACACAATGCACCTAGATGAAGATTTGAGAGTACTTTGAGATCCACTGCATCAGGATTGGTGGTGGTTAACCTTGAACCTTCCTTAGTAAAGTATCATCAGATATACTTGTCAACCAGTGGACGTGATGCCTTGAACTGTTCGACGTTTTATGTATAACAAGACAATAATATTCACACAGCTTCATCTCCACACTATTATTGGTTCTTTCGTTGTTGTCCATTTTGGCCCTGGAATGCCTTGGATGTTTCATCGAATACTCTAGAGATTTAGCCCTCAGGTCATCTCATAGAAGTGCCCCTTCACATTCGATATAGGCGATTTCTCCTAAAGAGTATCATGTCATACCCCACTTTAGTATCTCGAGATATAAGAATCATTAAGAGCATGAGCTCAACCTTCCCAAATACATGTTTATCACTCTTTCATCACAGGAATATGTAAGGAACTCAATTTCCCGAGTGCTTTGTTCGATCCCCGCCACAATTCGATTTTCCCATTGAACCTGCAAATTGGACTTTACAATTCAGGTTGGGTTGCCATCATGGTTGGAAATCAATGTCATGGGCTTCAACCCCATTCTCCTCGATGAAATTTCTACCCGGTCTCTCGTTAGGGTCCGCAATGTTTTCTTTAGACTTCACATAATCTAGAGAAATAACACCGGTTTTCAGTAGATTTCTCACGTATTTATGTCAGACGATGTATGTGTCTAGATTTCCAATTATACACATTGTTTGTGCTCTTCCCACAGCTGACTGACTATCACAGTGCATGCTAATGGGTGTCACAGGTTTTGACCATATTGGAATGTCCTCGAAGAAACTCTGAAGCAAATCAGCTTCTTCTGTTGCAAGATCTAAAGCTATGAACTCAGATTCCATAGTTGATCTAGCAATGCACGTTTGTTTGCATGATTTCCATGAAACAGCTGCACCTCCAATTATAAAGATATATCCACTCGTGGACTTTATATTCTTGGAGTCCGATATCCAATTCGCATATGAGTACCCTTCAATTACTGCTGGATATCTCGTATAATGTAGTCCGTAGTTAGTAGTGTATCTTAGATATTTAAGAACTCGAACCACTGTCTTCCAGTGCTCATAACTGAGATTACTCGTATATCTGCTCAATCTGTTGACTGAGTTAGCTATATCAGGTCTAGTGCATTCCATGAGGTACATGAGATTACCTATGACCCTACAGTACTCAAGTTGTCGCACACCTTCTCCACGATTCTTGCAAAGATTTGACACCACCTCCATAGGTGTTCTTGCGATGGTATTATTTCCCTTGTCAAACTTGTCAAGTATCTTCTCAACATAATGACTCAGGGAGAGAGAATATCCATCTGCATGTTTGATGATCTTCATCCCAAGAATCAAATCAGCAAGACCTAGGTCATTCATCTCAAAATTTCGTGACAACATTTTCTTGGTAATTTTGATGTTATTGTTATTACCAACAATTATCATGTCATCTACGTAGAGACATATTATCACATAGTTTGTATTGTCTCCTTTCACGTAGACACATTTATCGCATTTGTTTGTTTTAAACCCATTTGAAATCATGACGCTATCAAATTTTTCGTTCAATTGTTTAGGTGTTTGTTTTGATCATACAAGGATTTCAGAAGTCTACACACCTTCGTTTCTTTACCTGGAACTACAAACCTTTCGTGTTGGTCCATATAAACCTCCTATTCTAACTCTCCATTTAGAAAGCCGTTTTTACATCCATTTGATGGATCTCTAGGTTATATAATGCAGCAAATGCAAGTATTAACATTATCGACATTTTTCTGAATACAAGAGCGTATGTGTCGAAATAATCAACACCCTCAGTTTGTCTATAGCCTTAGACTACAAGTCTAGCCTTGTACTTATCTACCGTACCATCAAGCTTCATGTTTCTCTTGAAGATCCACTTGTGGCCTAGTGGTTTACAACCTGCAGGAAGATCCACTAGTTCCCAAGTATGATTATGTAATAGCTTCTATCTCACTGTTCACCGCTTCTTTCCAAATATCAGAGTCTTGAGATGATGTTGTTTCCTTGAAAGTAGCCGGATCCTTTTCTAACAGGTATGTTAGGAAATCCGAGCCAAAAGACTTCTCTTTTCTCGCTCTTTTGCTTCGTCTAGGCAATTCTACATTCTCTTGAGATTCTCTATCCCCCACATTTCTCTTAACCTTGATTTCAGGAACTGTCGGAGTTTTGTAGGGAAAGATTTCCTCAAAGAACGAAGCATCCCTAGCCTCAATGATAGTATTTATATGCATTTCTGCATTATCTGACTTGTGTACCAGAAATCGATAAGCACTACTATCTTGCGCATATCCAATAAATACACAATCCACTGTCTTAGGTCCTATCTTAGTCCGTTTAGGATGAGGAATTGATACATTTGCTAGACAGCCCCAAACCCATAAAAATTTGTAGCTAGGTGCGCGACATTTCCACAATTCATAAGGCGATTTATCCAACTTTTTATGTGGTACTATGTTTAGTACATAGCGGAAAACAGAGCTTCTACCCACAAATTCCGAGGTAGGTCAGAACTTAATTGCATTCATCATTTTCTTAAGCGTTCTATTTTTCCTTTCCGCAATACCATTTTGCTCGGGAGAATAAGGTGCAGTGGTTTAATGAATAATGCCACTCTCAGCACATATTTGAGCATATGGTGACTCATATTCACCACCTCGATCACTTCGAAGAATTTTAATCTTTTTATCAAGTTGATTCTCAACTTCATTCTTGTAGTGAATGAACATGACAATTGCTTCGTCTTTACTTCTCATTAAGTAGACATAACAATATCTTGTACAATCATCGATAAAGGTTATAAATAATTTTTACTTCCTCTAGATTGTACATACTTTAGATCGCATACATCCATATGGATCAAGTTTAACGGTTCGGTGCTTCACTCAATTGAGTGGAATGAAGACTTGGTTTTGACCTCTACACAAGTCTCACACTTGTGTTTATGATTGATGTTAAATTTAGGTAATAGATTAAGAGATATTAGCCTTTATAAGGACTTATAATTCACATATCCTAATCTACCATGCCACAAATGTAAAGACTCACAAGAATAATCAAACTTTAAAGTTTTATTAGCCACATTGGGAACAGTTATTACATTATTTTTGCTTGTGCTAGCCTGATTTGCTGCATTAACATCAACCACAACCTCTACACTAGACTTAGCCTTAAGAGCTAGAGTCATTGCAGTCATCTTGAAGAGGTTATTGGCCAAGTAGCCTTTTCCCATGAACATACTACCCTTGGACAGAATGGCTTTGCCGGATTCAAACACAAGCCGAAAGCCTTTCTTGTTCAGCACTACTCTGGAGATGAGATTGTTTCGGATCTCTGGCACGTGGAGCACCTCGGTAAGAGTCAACTCGTGGAGCACCTCGGTAAGAGTCAACTCTTTACCGGAAGTCATCTTCAGCACAACCGTCCCCTTGCCTTCAACTTTTGAGACTGCTTTATTTCCCATGTAGCAGTGCTCGTCATTGACTAGTTGATAGGTCTTAAACATCCATTTGTTGGCGCATATGTGGCGAGTAGCCCCAGTGTCCACCCACCATTCCTTGGAGTTCCCACCAACAAGGTTCACCTCCGACACCACAGCAGTCAGATGCATGTCATCCATGTCTGAGCTCAGGTTGTCCTCAGCAATGTGGCATGTGCAGGCCTCTTGCATTTGCCTCTGGTTGGGACTGCCTTCCTTTTACCCTCATTGATTTGGTGTTGTGTGCAGTCCTTGGCCTTATGGTTACGTTTACCGCACACATAACAGTCACCGGTGAACCTCCTGTTCTGAGTATCTCCCTTGGAATCAAAAGTGCGTTTGCACTTATTCCCGCGGGAGCTGTCCCCAACTTTAACCACATTGGCCTTGGAAATCATTCCAAATGATTTCTTGTCAACTTTTCGGTTGTCTTGCTCGATGCGCAGCCTCCTGATAAGATCCTCGAGACTAATCATCTTTCACTTGTACTTTAGGTAGCTCTTGAAGTCCTTCAAAGATGCGGTAATTTTTCAATCATCATCGCAACTTGCCTCATACCTTCAGGAACAAGTTCATGATATATCAGCTGCAGCTCTTCGCATTGCTCAACAACGCTCTTGCCATCTACCATTCGATAGTCATGGAATCGACCGGCTACAAATTTCTTTGCGCCTGCGTCGTCAACTTTGTACTTCATTTCTAACGATTCCCAAAGATCCTTCGCAATTTCTTTGGGGGAATACACATTGAAGATTGCTTTCAGCACCAAATATGCACGAGGACTTACCGGCGTGGCAAGGTTCCAATTTAATCATTCCTCCATTCATTCCTAGCATCATTACAGAATTTGAGTTCTGAGCCAACGGTGAATTTTCTGGGACATCAATCCTTCCAGAATGGCCCGTCATATTCACAGCAACTTGCATGCAAGGTTGCAGGGTCGTCGCACCATTACTGCAAAGATTAGGTACCGCACTCATAGTTTGGTGCATGTTTTCAGGCTTTATAGAAAATCCTGAAGGCTGTGGGGCCTGGTAAGCTAAATTATTGTCCATTGGCACCATGTAACAACAAATTTTGTCCCGAGTCAGAATAGCTCTATGATTGCAGAAATAATTCAACAGTGTTGAAAACACATCGTTGGCTCGTTACACATTAGATTGTGGGAAAACTATAAACAGCTTTAAGAAAATGCAATGAATTCTTTTAATAATTTTGGTTAATAAATTTTGCACGACGAAAACGTATGAAAAACAGTTGCCACTGGAGCCAATTGTGTACATTCTTGCTTGCACCTGTTTGGGTATGAGTGAGCAAAAAATTGGTTTAACTGAAGTAGCTAAACAAACCAAATCAATTCAGTTCCTACGATAAATCTGTCATTAATTTTTCAATTATCCGTTAGTTTGGTAAATTGGTTTTGGTTATATTTTAGAAAATCAAACGAACCAACTTGGAGGGATGATGGATTTTTTTGGTACATATCTCAATTAATTCGATTATTTGATTATTTTGGCAATTTAGATTCCGAAAATTTTGTTCCATTAAAGGTGACACTATCTACGTTTGTCTTGTACAACAATAAAAACCATACATATGTAAAATGCTCCAAAAGTTATTCATCTAAACAGGACAGTACCATAGTTTGATACAAAAAAACGAACTTACTTGGTTGAATCTGAGATCCATTTGTAAGAGGAATCGAAATAGCCCCGTAGGACATGTTTGATGCATTAGTTCAACCTGTCCCGCAAGCAACTGATTGAATTGTAATATCTGGTCTTTCACCATCAATATCAGATGGTATGCTTGAAAAATTCCTGATTCTCGGATTCAAGTTTTTGCTACACTGGAAGGTGGCCCATGTTATTATAGAACCAATTCGGTGCAGAATCTTCAAAATGAATGGTTAAAACAATGCACTAGCTGTAAGCCTGTAAGTAATATCTTTTATGCATGACTAGTTAAAACTAACAATAATTGAAAACCAAGAATAAATAGAGAACTAAAAAAATACAGAAATAACCAACAGGGAACATAAATACCAAGTTCAGTGAAGCTGGGCTCGATTTTTACCTGGTGTGATAGGACCCTGACTCATGTAAAGCTGAAGACACCTTTCTATAAGATTTTGAACCTGATAAGACAAAAGGATTAGATCAGGAAAATTGACAGCCGAGACAAGCAAAAAAGAGGAAACTAAGAAAAGGTCGTAGCTTACGAATTACAATCAGAATTTCAAGAGAAAAAACTTAATATCTCAGAAAAGATTCAGCAATACAGCTATAACCATAACTATGCCACCCTAACGTGATTCAGTTAAACCAAGAAAATTTAATCTGCAGGGAGGCCATCTCTAACCATCCATTCCATGATTAACAAGCCAATTTACCATAACACCTGACAAGCTGTATAGAAACTTACAAGCTGTATATCCTGTAGTGAGACTCTTACAATGTCTTCACTAGACATTTTGCCAGTTCAACAACAAGAGAATGAAATAGTATGTGAATATACCGTTCCACAACAGCTAAGCTAAGAAGCACTTTAACTCCAACTTTCTTAGCATTCAAGTAGCAATTCATAATGCCTGAATCATAGTTCATAATCAACGATATTAGCATATTCCCAAATAGTTAAACCAAAAATAAATTAAAAGAACTGGGGCAAGTAAGGATTGATAGTTTGCTGTTTGCATGAAGAGGAAATAACTATGAACACATTTGATTATCAGCACCGGATTTTGCTTACTTTAGCCAAGCATGTCTTAACATTTTATGGGTGCATTTCAATGCTGAACCTCAATTTATTTCCTGATTTTTTAATAATCATCATGCCTAAAGATTCTTAACCGAGCTTATCTTTTGAAGCAAATTTGCAGTCTACTTTCAAGGACTTTTACTACTACCACATATCACAGAGTTCTTGAAAGCTCTAATGTTCCCAACAAAGCATGTTTTACCAATACATATGTGTTCCATCTGATCCTTTCATGACTTCTTCTTATAGATAGAGCCCTTCTTTTTCTTCTACGAACACATGCTATTTCCTCACCCGATCATAAATCTACACACACTCACACACACACACATATACAGATATTTTGTTTTCTTTCAAAAGTTATACTCTTGTTAAACTTGTTTTCCTTCAAGAAAAACTGATGTTTAACATAGATTTGCATAACTGAAGCTTTCAAACAATATGTTGGATTGTCGTTTCATCTAAAAGCCCCAACTTATAGAGAGATTGTATAATTATCATTTTTTCTCTAACACTACGTTACTTTGTGAGCCGGTTTGTTCCTCTTTTTGGGAGACTCATCAAGTGCATATGGGTGTAGTTGTTGTTTATATGTTTTGAACACAGTACCTCGTCGTTAGCCAGAGCTCTGATACCATTTTAAATTAGTGTCTCGTCTAAAAGCCCGAGCTTATGAGGTTAGACAACTTAACTTTTATTCTCTAACACAATCTCTCTCTCAAACAATCAATACTTCCCAAATATTATCACATTTTCACATAATCTACATAACTACCAATCAACAAGTACCGCCACATCAGTGTATGTTGTGTATAACACAGGAACAATCGATATTTGAGCAACACAACAGTAAGATATTGATTCTTTAGCTCCAAAGGGTATACCAAAAATTTGTTCATACAGAAAAAAACAAAAGGAATGATAAAGTGTTCTTGGTTTTTCTTCCAGAGTAAAATTAACCAAAGAAATAACTAAGAAAAATAAAAAAGTAACATTCTCCAATGCTCCTTCCGTTCTGCTGCTCCTCTCATATATTCCCTGCTAAAAGTCGTTATGCCTTTGCACAGACAAAGTCTGCCAAGTGATTTGGTGGTCCCTTCAAGCGTGTACTATAGCGTGTGTTGCCCTCATCAGCAGTATTGTGGATGACTGTATCATTGCCCCCATCTTCCAAATGAACCTTGTCCTCAAGGTTGGAGGTAGGTGCAGCGAGTGAATTAGAATCTTCCCAAGTGGCCTCTTCAACTGGTAGTCCGTCCCAATGAATGAGAACTTGTGTCACAGGTTTGCTATTCCTTAAAATAGTTCGGGTGGCTAAAATGTGCTGTGGAGTCAGAATTGGATGAGACTTATCCGAAAGAGCAGGGAAGGTCGGCGAAGAAGGAACTGATGAACCGACGAACTTTTTGAGCAAAGAAACGTGGAACACGGGATGGATTTGTGCGTCAGTTGGAAGTTGAAGTTTATATGCCACAGGACCAATACGTTCGAGAATAGCAAATGGGCCATAAAATCTTTTACTTAATTTAGGAGAACAGCGGCCGCGCAAAGAGAGTTGTCTGTGGGGTTGTAACCGGACCCAAACCATATCTCCAACATCAAAAACTCGATCACTACGGCTCTTGTCAGCCAAATTCTTCATCCTATTTTGAGCCCGCTCCAGATTAACTCTTAATTGATGTAGAACATCATCCCGCAAGCGAAGTTCTTGATCGACAGCTTCATTGGTTGTGGCATCAAAGATATAACGTGTAATAGTGGGTGGAGGACGGCCATAAACGACCTCAAATGGTGTTAAGCCCGCTGAAGTGTGGTACGAAGAGTTGTACCAGAATTCTGCCCATGCTAAAAATAGACTCCAAGAGTGTGGCCGATCCATAGAAAAACATCGCAGATACATCTCGAGACTCCGATTGACAACCTCAGTTTGGCCATCCGATTGAGGGTGGTAGGCCGTGCTCATAGATAGAGTGGTGCCCTGTAAGCGAAAAAGCTCCTTCCAAAATGAGCTGATGAATGTACGATCACGATCACTGACAATGGAACGTGGTATGCCATGAAGACGAACTATTTCTTTAACAAAGGTGGCAGCGACGGTGTAGCTCGTAAAATGAGTTCCCAAGGGAACAAAGTGAGCATATTTGGAAAGCCTATCCACAATCACAAAAATCACTGTTTTTCCCGACGATGACGGAAGCCCAACGATAAAGTCCATTGAGATATCTTCCCAAACACGATTGGGGATGGGGAGTGGTTGTAGTAAACCCGCAGGGGCACAATTAATAGATTTAACCTGTTGACACACAAGACATTGTGCTACAAATTGGCGAACGTCCGTCCGCATGTGCTTCCAGTAAAAATTGGAAGCCAAACGATGAAAAGTACGATGGAACCCCGCATGGCCACCCTGCACAGAGGCATGATATTCAGTTAATAATGACGTTTTTAACATGCCTTGAGATGGGATTACTAATCGATTCTGGAAGTAAAGAAAGTCTCCTCGAATGAGGAATTTTGTATAGGCTGGATGTTTGTTTAAAACATGTTGTCGCATATCCAATAATTCAGAATCAGTAGCATTAGCATGTCGGACTTCATCCAAGAAAAGGAATCGAGGAGTTGACAATGCATAGCAGTGCATGCGACTAAGCGCATCAGCAGCTCCATTTGCTTTCCCAGGTCTGTATTTGATCTCAAAGTTGAAACCAATAAGCTTGGAGAGCCACTGTTGTTGCTCAGGTGTCTGAATTGTTTGAGAAGTTAACTCTCGAATGCTTCGTTGGTCTGTGAGAATAAGGAATTTGTGCCCCAATAAGTAGTGACGCCACTTTTTGACAGCTTGGGTGATGGCATACATTTCACGGTGATAAGTGGAAGCTTGTTGCATCCGTGGAGAAAGTTTCTGACTGAAAAAGGCAAGAGGATGGCCTTGTTGACTAAGGATAGCACCGACACCAATGCCCGAAGCATCGGTCTCTAAACAAAATGGTTGAGAAAAATTGGGTAAAGCTAAAACCGGGGCAGAGGTCATAGCATCTTTGAGGTGGACAAACGCTTTTGCTGCCTTTTCAGACCACGTGAAGGCCTCTTTTTTTAAAAGATCCGTCAAAGGAGCGGCAATAGAAGCGTAACCTTTGATGAACCTACGATAGAACCCCGAAATACCCAGAAATCCACGCAGTGCCTTGAGGGATGACGGCAATGGCCAGTCAAGAATAGCTTGAATTTTTGTATGATCTACTTGCAGCCCATGAATGGATATAGTGTGCCCCAAATACTCAATGCAGTCACGGCCAAATTGACATTTGGATTGCTTAACAAAGTAGTGGTGACCCCTGAGGCACTGAAAAACCAAGTGTAAGTGCTCTAAATGATCCAACCAAGTACGGCTATAAATCAAGATATCATCGAAAAAAACCAACACAAAGCGACGTAAGAAAGGGCGAAAGATGTCGTTCATTGCTGATTGAAATGTTGCTGGAGCATTAGAGAGGCCAAAGGGCATGACTAAGTATTCATAGTGACCCTCATGGGTTCGAAATGCGGTTTTTGGAACATCCTCCGGTTTAACTCGTATTTGGTGGTATCCCGCTCTTAAGTCCAGCTTAGAATAGAATAAAGCTCCATGAAGCTCATCAAATAATTCATCCATAGTGGGAATAGGATAACGATCTTTTATGGTAATGGCATTTAAAGCCCGATAATCAGTGCAAAAGCGCCATGTGCCATCGCGTTTCTGAATTAGCACCACTGGAGAGGAGAATGGGCTTAAACTTGGTTGAATAATTCCATCGTGTTGCATCTCAGACACCAACTTTTCAATAACCGCCTTTTGTGAGTGAGGGTAGCGATATGGTTTAACGTTCACCGGGGAGGAACCCGGTAACAAGGGGATTGCGTGATCACAAGCACGGGGTGGTGGCAAGGCATGAGGAGTATAAAAAATGTCTGCATATACATTTAACAATGCTGCTAAATCAGGAGGTATAGCTTGCGTACTGGAGTCGGAAACAGAGACTACATCCAAGCGAAAAAGTTGAGCCAAAGCATGTGTGGCAGTCATGCGATTGAAGCTATGTAGTTGTATCTGTGTAGGGGAAGCCAAAGTTTGCCCCACGAGCTGTACTGGTGTGCCGTTAAACTCAAATTCAAATAGCATTTTGTCGTAATGTTGACGCACCCAGCCTAAAGTAGCCAACCACGACGCACCCAATATAACATCTGCGCCATGTAGATCCAAGAGGAATAATTCGGGATGGAATGTATACTCCTGGATTGTCAGTGGAACGTTTTGAATGGTACCCTCAGTGAGCATTTTCGCACCATTACCCACAGCAACTGTGAAAGATGGCCCGAAAAGAATAGGAAGATGTAAGTGTTTTGCAATGCGGGACTGCACAAAGGAATGGGTACTACCACCATCAATAAGGATTTGTACGGGAGATCCATCCAACGAACCAGAAAAACGAAATGTGGTGGCTGGGGTATTTCCCGCAAAAACATTAAAGGAAATAGAGGATTGTATTATGTCATCAGTTGTGGAAGAATCAATAACAGGAGAAATGCCCTGTTCGATAGAAGGGGAATGGTCATCATCGACATCAAAGAGTAAAAGATGAGGTTTAGATTTACATTTGTGGCTTGGGGACCATTTTTCATCACAAGTAAAGCAAAGGCCCAGTTGCCTTTTCTGTTGAAGTTCAGTGGGGGTCAAACGTCGAACCGGCAATGCATGAGTGGAAAATGGGGAAGATGTGGGGGGTGTGTGTGGAATGGGTGAATGTATCAGTGGTTTTTGTGCAAGGGGGATGGCAGGTGTGGATGGAGTGGAATATGTATGGGAAGAGCGAAAGTTGGAACGCTTGTCCAATAATTTGGCTTCCTGTAAACGAGCTAACCCAATAGCTTGAGCCAAAGATGTGGGGCGAAAAGCTTTAACCTCATGACGAATGTCGGATCGGAGGCCGGAAATGAAACAGCTAGTGAGAAATGAAGTGGAAACTCCCGAAATTCTATTTGCTAATGTATCGAAACGTTGACGATACTCAGCGACAGTGGACGTTTGGGTGAGTTTTGCTAGTATTTCTTGGTGATCTTCATAATCAGAAGGTCCGAATGTAACTTCCAAGATACGCGTAAAGTCTTCCCATGAAGGAAACTGATGATTCTTATGTTGCCACTGAAACCATGGCAGAGCCTGCCCGTCCATATGAATCGAGGCCAGCAGCAAACGTTGAAATGGAGGAATTTGGTAAAATTCAAAGTAACGTTCGGCTTTGTAAATCCAGTCTAAAGGTTCTGTTCCGTCAAAGCGAGGAAAATCGATACGAGTAACTCGCGGTGAGGAGTTTAATGAGTATGGAAATGGAGGAGGTATAACCATATGTGGTGCTTGTGGAATAGAACCAAAGCCTGGAGGTGGCTGTGAGGAAACGAACGAAGGAGAAGCGTCAGTGGGTTGTGGTTGTTTGGAGGATAGTGTATCGGCCAGAAGGAGCAAGGTTTTGTCTAATTTTCCATCCAAGGCTTCAAGATTTTTAGTGGTTTGTTCATGACGTGCATCAGAGAGGTGCTGAAAATCATCCAAACGTACCTGAAGAGCTTTAACGGCTTCATCGAGAAGCTTGAGGCGGGTACCGTCTGCCATTGAAGACGGCGTCAACGAGAGCACCAATGTTGTGTATAACACAGGAACAATCGATATTTGAGCAACACAACAGTAAGATATTGATTCTTTAGCTCCAAAGGGTATACCAAAAATTTGTTCATACAGAAAAAAACAAAAGGAATGATAAAGTGTTCTTGGTTTTTCTTCCAGAGTAAAATTAACCAAAGAAATAACTAAGAAAAATAAAAAAGTAACATTCTCCAATGCTCCTTCCGTTCTGCTGCTCCTCTCATATATTCCCTGCTAAAAGTCGTTATGCCTTTGCACAGACAAAGTCTGCCAAGTGATTTGGTGGTCCCTTCAAGCGTGTACTATAGCGTGTGTTGCCCTCATCAGCAGTATTGTGGATGACTGTATCAGTGTATCACTATGACCTCTTTGAATAATTGTCCGCCCTCTAAATTCAAGTAACAGAGAAACAACGAAACGAAATTTACACAAATTTTGAAAAATAACACCATAAATACATATCCTTAAGCTCAAGTTTATAAAAGACCTTCAAATCCAGCTACGACAATCCAAAAGAATAAGCCCAGAAAAACCAATGGCTGAAAACAAAAAAATATCTCAGCTTCAGAACATAACAATTGCACGTGAAAGATTTTGCAAAAAAACATTAAATTGCGGTCTCAAAAATACATGAGAAACACTAGTAGAGTTCAATCAGTTAACTATTTTTTACCTGAGATTTGTTGGGATTCTTCAGAGCAATTTTGTTAGCGAGAAAGTGATGTTACTGATGTGGGGCATGAAGTGGGACAAATTGGGGCACCGCAGGTTAAACGCTTCCCATTGGATGAAAACCGTATGGCTGAGGTTAGTTAAAAGTCAACACATTCTTTAATTACATATATATTATTTTGTCCCAATAATTCATTATTTGGTGAAATTATTTTAGCCATAAATAATAAGCAGCTTGATTTATTTAGTTTCTTATAAGTTATACGCGATTTTTAATTTTACTTATTTTAAAATATTTTGAAACAAATGTACAAATTTAATCACCATAAAATATTTAATTTCCTCAATTTTAATAGTTAACGTTTACAACAAAAACAACTAAGTATTTAATCACAATGGTTTGGGTATGACATATAAACCATAGAAGAAATCAAGTCGCGTCGGCACATGCGTCAGTCTTCTTCAAAAGCTTCTATCCGTCAAAATATCATCGTTGATTCTTTTGGACTCCAAATCTTTATATATAACTTCGAGTCATGCCTTCTTCGGTCGATCCTTTATTATCGTGAAATGACCGAAATCCATGGACTCTACTCGACGAACATGTACATTACTAGGCCTACGTCGTATGTCATCAAACCAGCATAAACAACTTTCTTACATATTATATTCTATACAAATTTACGCATACTTCAGCTCGGATGTCTTCATTCCTTATTTTATCTCTTCTAGTCTTATCACAAATCCAACGGAGCATACACATCTCTATTAAACTCATCTAATGAATGTGATTCCTCTTGGGTTCCTAGCATTCCGTCTCATACATCATTGTAGGTCTGATGACAATTCTATAAAATTTCTCCTTCAGCTTAGCGAGAATCTACTAACGCATATAACTCTGGTAGCATTTATCTATTTCAACTAGCTCGCATGTATTATGTGGTTAACGTTGCTATCAATCTCCACATCCTTCTAGATATTAGTCGTCGAGTGTTAAAACATCAGGATCCCGAGATATATGTATACTAAAGTTTTAGTCCATATATTTTGTTTTAGACTTACTTATGTAAAATCATTTGATTCTAATGTCTCTCTCAATAGCTCCAATTTAGCATTACTTCTTGACTAGTCTCGTCGATTAACACAACATCGTCAGCGAAAAGCATGGTCCAAGGTATTTCAATCTTTCGAACAAGAAATGACTCAACGCAGATTCTTGGGGCAATCCAATAATGATCGAGAACTCATTTGTCACCCTCTGCATCTTCGAACATTGGATGCTACTTAGCCGTACATATCCTTGATTATATTGACATACTTGATGAGAACTCTTTTGTTCATAAAAGTCCACCATAATATCTACATTGACACTTTATCATAAGTTTTCTCCAAGTCGATAATACCATATGCATATTTTTACTCCTCTCACAATAGCACTCTATAAGTTGGCGAAGTTAATGGATAGTTGGAGCAACTCTGAATATCACCCTTGTTCTTATAGAGAGGGATAATATTACTCTTTCTCCATTCATTTGAGATTTTGTCACTCCTCCAAATCTTGTTAAATAGATTTGTTCGCCACTTTATCCCCATCGGTTCTAAGCATCTCCATACTTCAATAAAGATTCCATCGGGGCCAAATGTTCTTCGTGCCTTTATTTTGTTCAAAACTTCTTAAACCTCAGATTCTCTAATTCTACGAGTAAACTCACTTTGACATCATGTCATCGAATGTCAAGATCACCTAAATTATAGAGAGGGTAAGATTACTCTTTCTCCATTCATTGAGATTTTGTCACTCCTCCAAATCTTGTTAAATAGATTTGTTAGCTACTTTATCCCCATCGGTTCTAAGCATCTCCATACTTCAATATGGATTTCATCGGGGCCAACTGCTCTTCGTGCCTTTATTTTGTTCAAAACTTCTTTAACCTCTTAGATTCTCTAATTCTACGAGTAAACTCACTGTTGACATCATGTCATCGAATGTCAAGATCACCTAAATTTTGACTAAAACCATCATTGAACAAGTTGTTAAAATAATTATTTCATCTTGGTTTGATGTCTTCATCTCTAACCAATATCTTTTGGTCATCATATTTTATGTATTTCACTGCATATAAGTCCAATTGTCTTAATCTCCCTTGCTTGAGCAATCATGTAGTTATCTTGTTCAGTTTTTTTGATGTCCAATTTATCGTACACTTCTTTGTAGACTTAAGATCTAGCGTCTTCAAGCGCTGTCTTTGCTTCTTTTTTTGCAAGCTTATAAATTTCGAATACTGCCCCATTATTGCTCTTCTTCAGCTCTCTATAAGAATCCCTCTTGATTTTAGTATCCTTCTTCACGTCTTCATTCCACCATGATGTATCCTTACCTGGTAGAGCGCAGCCTCTTGACTCACCAAGCATCTCCTTAACGGTCATCTTAATGCTACAAGCCATTTTGTTCTAGGTGATATCATCCTATGTTGACATCGAATTTTCTTCTTCAACTATCCTCTCTACAAAAGCTCTAGCAGATCCCGCTTCTAACCGTCACCACTTAATTCTAGGTTCTAACTTATGTTTAGTTATAACATCTATTTTCTTAACTCTAACATCTAGAACTAAAATTCGGTGTTGGACAACTACACTCTCTCATGGAGTTATCTTATAGTCTAAGCATTTAGCTCTATCTATCTTTCTAGTAAAAAAGAAATATATTTGGGTTGCATTCGACCCATTTCTAAAGGTAACTGGATGAGATAACCTCTTCTCGAACCAAGTATTCTCTAGGATTAAGTCATATGACATGGCAAAATCCAAAAGTGAGTTACTTGCAGCGTTCCTCTCTCCAAAGCCATAGTGGCCACGGATACGCTAATATCCATCCCTATCAGAACCTACATGCCCATTGAAATCCTCCCCGATGAAGATTTTTCTCATCCAGAACAATTTGTAGTCCATGGGCACTAATGATATTGAAAATATCACTGCCTAAGACTAGCTTAACTAATATTATCATATCTTCATTCCTCGTAACTTCAACTACATCAAGTTTATTGTCTGTGATTTCACCTACCACGATATGGTTTTTATCCTTACCAAATTTTATAGCCCCAATGGGCTATGGCTTTCCCACCTACCCATTTGATCTCTTACACACAGAATACTAATATTTTCATATTCACAGTCTCTACTAGCTCTGTTAATCTATCGATAAGAGAAGCTACATTCCAAGAGGCTAAATGAATCATATGGTTCCGAATACCACACCTAGACATTGATGTGGTGTGTTGCTCCTTGGCGGTGTAGAATTCTCAATCAGGCCTGAACTACTTAACAAAACAGAAATACTCAGAGAAAATTACCATTACCAAAATAAAAATAATAATTGATCGGGAAAATTTAATTACTACCTATAGAATTTACTGAATTCACATGAGTACTAAAGGTGAAATAATTGTATTTGATGTGTGAGTGAAATTTTAATTTTGTCTACATTACAAGGGAAACTAGAATTTTTTCAAGAAATCTTATGGAACTTTTTTATTTTTCTTTAAAAATAAATGGCAATTATATATTTTATATATATTTCCTCCTCTTATGGCACATTATACATAGAATTAGTGGTAGCAAAAAATTATACATAGAATTAGTGGGGCAAAATTTCTGGTTAGGCGCCAATTGATTCCAATCCTCAAATATCACTTCGTTTATGTTAACCGACAAAATAGTCATAATCTCACTCACTCATCAATATAAATTAATATATAATTTATATTAAAATTATATATATGCCTATATATTATTTATTTATTTAAATTTTCACGTAATATCAAATTATTTAATTTTTGTTGGAGTCCCCTCCAATGATGCTATAATAAGGATAATATCATCATATTACATACGAGAGATAAAATTTATTTGGATATACGAGATCCATTTCTTATTTGGTGTCTAGGAGTTGACAATGACTTACATTAAAAAGCTAGGGGATGGTTTTTTGGAAGGAGAGCCCCAAACGCAACGTTTTAGCTTTGCCAACCAACTTATAATTAAAAAAATGAATGCTAATACTCCTATTTATCAGTTTAACCTCTATACTGATAATATTATTTATATAATATACTAAGGTATCGTTTGATATATTTTTTAAGGATAAGATGAACCATGTTTTTTATCCGTTCATCTCATACTTATCTCGTCATATCCACTGTACCAAATACTGATTAATAGTAAATGTTTTGTCATGCTAAATTTTCTTTCCGGATAAGGAAAAATTAATAAATACAAAATTATATATTTATATTAAAATCCAGTCTACATATATGTAATGTGTGCCAAAATTTACTAATAATACCTATATTATGTTTTAATATATATATACAGCATCTCCACCCCACTTTCAAAGTTTGTTTATATATTATATACTTTCTGAGAGGTCTCCCTGTACAAAATATCATGGCAATCCCACTTGTATTCCAAGCCAAAGCAATGAGCATAAGGCTCCTTTCAGTTGCAATAGCCTTTGTCTGTGTAGCCACCCTCTTAATATATTTCGATAAAGTGAAGGTTTCAAGTACTCGATCAGTAAACAACCAAACTCCAGTGTTGGGAAATCCATTTGATCAGAAAAGTATGCTGGGCGGTGCCGTGTGGCCGGAGAACGTCGGAGATGGGAACTACGATCGGTTATCGGGTCGGCTGGTAAACGGAAGCTGGTGACCGGTTGATTCTGATGAAGCCTCGCCGGAGAAGTGATGCATCTATTTTGTTGGTTTTTGCTTGCATATGCAATTATTGTACATTTGTATGCTCAATCATTTCTGGATATTTTTCCCTATGATATTTAATTTCAGAAGTTTTTGAAATATAAATAATGTTTTGGGCAATAGACATTTTACTAAACAACTAGATCATTCTACTGATTTCTTGTAAAATAAGAATGTATAATGATTCAGCCACTCATGGAGTGGCAGGATTGACGGAATAGGTGAGAGCGAAAACATTTGGTCACGATTTCGATTCATCCTACTGACACTTTCTCGGTCGAGCATATCGCACCGGACTTGCCTAGTACGGTTTACCTGACTTTGTTTGCAGGCTATTGCATCAGCCAGATCATTTACCAAGTACACATCCAACTGATAGCGTCTGTAGGTTCTTCCGTCATCCAAAAAATACGATGCAAAACATGTTTTTGGAACTTTAAATATATTATTTTAATAGATTAATTGAAGAAAAACTAGCAACAGTTTCTATGTCGATTTGGTATATGGTCTTTTCTGTTATTTAACTATATGATGATTGTTTGGTGACAAAATTATTCATAGATGCATATGTCAAAGGACGAAAGGTAAGTCATACTTCTGTATAAATTATTAATAAGAATTGTAAAATTTAGAGCATTTAATATGTTTTTTTCTATTATATATATATATATATATTAACCATAAACATAATAATAATAATAATAATTATTATTATTATTAATGAAATTCATAGATTGGTGATCCCTAAAGTGGAGAATTTATTGTTGCTTTAAAGACGGAGAAATTAAGCTTCTTTCTCATAAGAGTCGTGAGATCAGTTGCGGTGCCAACTATTTCAAAATTTTAGTTGTTAAAGATAGAGAGTACAATTTTTTAAAATTGTAAAGAGTGGGTTTAGCCCATAAATATTCATGTCAAAATTGGTTCAAAAAGCTTAGCTCGCCCAACATTTGTCCACTTTTAGCATACCAGTCATATATGCTTGGACATGATTAGTGGCGGATGCAGGATTTTTAGAAAGGGGGGTAAAAAAATATAAATAAAAAAGTTAGGCAAAAAAAAACAATTAGAGGTCAAAATATAATTTAAGGGGGGGCAAATGTAATGTTTAAGAGATAATTTATAATTTTTTAAGGTAAAATTACAATATTTTTTTTTTAAAATATTTTTTGAAGGTAAAAAAAATTATTTTTTTGGGGCAAGGGGGGGCACTTGCCCCCCTTGCCCCTTAATAGATCCGCCCATGGACATGATACCACTAGTTAATTTATATTATAAATAGAATGCTTTCTTGTTCATGTGTATATCCGACTGTATATTCTACTTAGGTCGTCGTTGTCAGCAGTATCCGCAACTCCTAAAGGCGTAAAGGGTTCATTTTTTAGAGCTCTATGAATTTGGAGGAGGAAGGGTTTCTTGTATTGAAGGCATCTTGTTTTGAATCTTTTGAAGGCAGAATTTTCAACATGCATCTTAGATTCCCATGCACATATATATCCGAATTAGGTTAAAACCCTTTCCCGACCCGGACATAGTGAGAGCTTTCTCCTTTATTATTCAATTATATTATTGAATTATTTTCTTTCTTTTTTCACTTTTAATTTTTAAATTTTATGTGAGAAGATTAGGATATCTGGCTTCACATGCAATGTACGTAGACAAGTATTAATTAAGGTTGCCACCAGTTTGCTTGCAGCGAGTGGCCATTGCATGGTGAAATTGTTTCGTCTGTCGCCTGTGCAGATTGGCCATTGTTAAGTTCTTCTGAGAGCATGGCTCGACTTAAGAGTCTAGCCGGCTCCTTCTGTTGAACAGGTTTTTCCTCTCAGATATCCATCTCTCTTACTGCGTGCCATTGGCATGTTTGCTCTAAAAAATTGATTATTTTTGGGGCAATGGTTCTAAATGGTTAGCAAAAAAGGTCGCGGAAGGGCCGGAACGGGAATAACAACTGCCACGTTAAAGTTGTATGCTAAAACGGATGTGTAGCTATAATGATGATTTCAAGGCCGTCACGAAATTGTTTATACTAATAATTTATTCAAATTATATATTTTTTTTATTTTTAATTTTGAAAAAAGGCTGACTATGTGCCATGAAATGTCAATGAAACTGGAATAACAGCCTCCGGGACCATGTCGGCGAACCATAACTTTAATATATTTTTATTGTGGAAGTAATTCATTATTGAACGGCATACGAGTGGTGTTGGTACTGTTTATTTAAATCGAAAAATTAAATCAGTTTAAACAATCGTTGATATAAGTTACACTGAAACAATAGAACTTACAGTAGCAGTTTATGAACTGTAAAGAAAACATAGCAAGAATCTGGAAAAGTTTTTGGACGAGGCCACAGCATGCCGTGTGCTCGTAAACTCAAATTTGTTCGCCTTAGCTTCTGGCCTCCTGGACAAGTGAGTTCCAAGGTACAACGTCCAATCACCTCTGTTCGGATTGGAGCAAAACTCCGAGTAGACTACCTCGAACACTAGCAGTGTGTAGTACTCGAGTCGAGACGAGATGAGGCCAGCGGAGCGGACGGACGGACGGCGTGCGAGGGGCACCCATCTTTTCTACTTAACTACACTCTATTGATTTTGTATCTCATTATAAACAAACCATAAGTGTCTCAATTTCTCAATGTGGGATTTCTTAACCTAATTGACTATTCATAATTAACTTACCTTAATTTTATTCTCATTAACAAAATTATACCAAATTATTGAGCTTTTATTCATTAAACCCAATAATTAATCACAACAATCCACCATATGAATGCAATATGACGAAAAAATTACACAATGCACCTAGATGAAGATTTGAGAGTACTTTGAGAATTCCCTGCATCCGGATATGTGGTGGTTAACCTTGAACATTCCTTAATAAAGTATCATCGGATATACTTGTCAACCAGTGGACATGATGCCTTGAACTGTTCGACATTTTATGTATAACAAGACAACAATACTCACACGGCTTCATCTCCACACTATTATTGGTTGTTGTCCATTTTGGCCTGGACTGCCTTTGATGTTTCATCGAATGCTCTAGAGATTTAGCCCTCATGTCATCTCATAGAACGACCCCTTCACATTCGATATAGGCGATTTCTCCAAAAGAGTATCCTGTCATACCCCCACTTTAATATCTTGAGATAGAAGAATCATTAAGAGCATGAGCTCAGTCTTCCCAAATACAGGTTTATCACTATGTCATCACAGGAATAGGTAAGGAACTCAATTTTCCGAGTGATTTGTTCGATCCCCCACAATTCGATTTTCCCATTGAACCTGCAAATTGGACTTACAATTCAGGTTGGGTTGCCATCATGGTTGGAAATCGATGGGCTTCAACCCCATTCCCCTCAATGAAATCTCTACTCGATCTCTCGTTAGACCTTTCGTAAATGGGTCCGCAATGTTTTCTTTAGGCTTTACATAATCTAAAGAAACAACACGGGTTTTCAGTAGATTTCTCACAAATTTATGTCTCCGACGTATGTGTCTAGATTTCCCATTATACACATTGTTTTGCGCTCTTCCTGTAGCTGACTGACTATCACAGTGCACGCTAATGGGTTGGCACATGTTTTGGCCACATTGAAATGTCCTCCAAGAAACTCCGAAGCCAATCAGCTTCTTCTGCTGCAAGATCTAAAGCTATAAACTCAGATTCCATAGTTGATCTAGCAATGCACGTCTGTTTGCATGATTTACATGAGACAGATGCACCTCTAATTATAAAGATATATCCACTCGTGGGCTTTATATTCTTGGAGTCTGAAATCCAATTCGCATCTGAGTACCCTTCAACTACTGCTGGATATCTCGTATAATGTAGTCCCTAGTTAGTAGTGTATCTAAGAACTCGAATTACTGCCTTCCAGTGCTCATAACTGGGATTACTCGTATATCTGCTCAATCTATTGACTGAGTTAGCTATATCAGGTCTAATGCAGTCCATGAGGTACATTAGACTGACTATGACCCTAGAGTACTCAAGTTGTTGCACACCTTCTCCGCGATTCTTGCGAAGATTTGACACCACCTCCATAGGGGTTCTTGCGATGGTTTTACTTCCCTTGTCGAACTTGTCAAGTATCTTCTCGACATAATGACCCTGGGAGAGAGAATATCCATCTGTATGTTTGGTGATCTTCATCCCAAGAATCACATCTGCAAGACCTAGGTCTTTCATCTCAAAATTTCGTGACAACATTTTCTTGGTAATTTTGATGTTATTGTTATTACCAACAATTATCATGTCATCTACGTAGAGACATACTATCACATAGTTTGTATTGTCTCCTTTCACATAGACACATTTATCGCATTGGTTTGTTTTAAACCCATTTGAAAGCATGACGCTATCAACTTTTTAGTGCCATTGTTTATGTGCTTGTTTTAATCCATACAAGGATTCACAAGTCTACACACATTCGTTTCTTTACCTGGAACTACAAACCCTTCAGGTTGGTCCATGTAAACCTCATCTTCTAACTCTCCATTTAAAAAAGCCGTTTTTACATCTATTTGATGGATCTCTAGATTATATAATGCAACAAATGCAATTATTCACCTTATCAACGTTTTCCTGGATACAAGAGCGTATGTGTCGAAATAATCAACACCTTCAGTTTGTCTGTAGCCTTTGACTACAAGTCTAACCTTGTACTTATCTACCGTACCATCAGCTTTCATCTTCATCTTGAAGATCCACTTGTGGCCTAGTGGTTTACAACCTGCAGGAAGATCCACTAGTTCCCAATTATGATTATGCAAGATAGATTATATCCACCGCTTCTTTCCAAAGATCAGAGTCTTGAGAAGCCATTGCTTCCTTGAAAGTAGTCGGATCCTTTTCCAACAAGTATGTTAGGAAATCCGAGCCAAAAGACTTCTCTTTTCTAGCTCTTTTGGTTCGTCTGGGTGATTTTACATTCTCTTGAGAATCTCTATCCCTCGCATATCTCTCAACATTTGTTTCAGTCAATGTCTGAGTTTTAGGTGGAAAGATTTCCTCAAAGAATGAAGCATCCCTAGCCTCAATGATAGTATTTACATGCATTTCTGCATTATCTGACTTGTGTACTAGAAAACGATAGGCACTACTATATTGCGCATATCCGATAAATACAAAATCCACTGTCTTAGGTCCTATCCTAGTCCGTTTAGGAGGAGGAATTGGTGCCTTTGCGAGACTAGACAGCCCCAAACCCTTAAAATCTTGTAGCTAGGTGTGCGACCTTTCCACAATTCATAAGGCGTCTTATCCAACTTTTAATGTGGTACTCTGTTTAGCACATAGTTGGCGGAAAGCAGAGCTTCTCCCCACAAATTCTGAGGTAAGTCAGAACTTATAAGCATTGCATTCATCATTTCCTTAAGCATTCTATTCTTCCTTTCAGTAATACCATTTTCTCGGGAGAATAAGGCGTAGTGGTTTGATGAATAATGCCACTCTCATCACATATTTGTGCAAATGGTGAATCATATTCACCGCCTCGATCATTTCGAAGAATTTTAATCTTTTTATCAAGTTGATTCTCAACTTCATTTTTATAGTGAATGAACATATCAATTGTTTCGTATTTACTTCTCATTAAGTAGACATAACAATATCTTGTACAATCATCGATAAATGTTATGATATAAGTTTTACCGCCTCTAGATTGTACGTACTTTATATCGCATGCATCCGTATAGATCGAGTTTAACGGTTCGGTGCTTCGCTCAATTGAGTGGAATGAAGACTTGGTTAATTTGGCATCTACACAAGGCTCACACTTGTGTTTATGATTGATGTTAAATTTAGGTAATAGATTAAGAGACATTAGCCTTTGTAAGGTCTTACAATTCACATGTCATAATCTATCATGTCACAAATGTAAAGACTCACAAGAATAATCAAACTTTAAAGTTTTATTAGCCACATTGGCAACAATCATTACATTATTTTTACTTGTACTAGCCTCATATGTTGCATTAACATCAACCTGAACCTCTACACTAGACTTAGCCTTAGGAGCTAAAGTCATTACACTCATCATGAAGAGGTTATTGGCCAAGTAGCATTTGCCCACAAACATACCACCCTTGGATAGAATGACTTTGTTGTATTCAAACACGAGCTGAAAGCCCTTCTTGTTCAGCACTGCTCCAGAGATGAGATTTTTTCGGATCTCTGGCACGTGGAGCACCTCGGTAAGAGTCAACTCTTTGCCGGAAGTCATATTCAGCACAACCGTCCCTTTGCCTTCAACTTTTGAGACTGCTGAATTTCCCATGTAGCGGTGCTCATCTTTTACCGGTTGATAGGTCTTAAACATCCATTTGTTGGCACAAATGTGTCGAGTAGCCCCAGTGTCCACCCACCATTCCTTGGAGTTTCCACCAATAAGGTTCACCTCCGACACCACAGCAGACAAATGCATGTCATCCATGTTAGAGCTCAGGTTGTCCTCAGTAATGTGGGCATGAGCAGACCTCTTGCCTTTGCCTTTGTAAGTGACTATCTTCCTCTTACCCTCATTGTTTTGATTGCATTCATTGGCCTTATGGTTAGGCTTACCACACACATAACAGTCACCAGTGAACCTCCTTGTCTGAGTATCTCCCTTGGGATCAAAAGTACGCCTGCGTTTATTCCCATGGGAGTTGTCCCCAACTTCAACCACGTTGGCTTTGGAAATCATTCCAAATGATTTCTTGTCAACTTTTCGGTTGTCTTGCTCGATGCGTAGCCTTCTGATAAGATCCTCGAGACTTATCATCTTTCGCTTGTGCTTTAGGTAGCTTTTGAAGTCCTTCCAAGATGGCGGTAATTTTTCAATCATCATCGCCACTTGGAGAGCATCATTTAGCCCCATACCTTTGGCAGCAAGTTCATGATATATCAGCTACAGCTCTTCGCATTGCTCAACAACGCTCTTGCCATCTACCATTCGATAGTCATGAAATTGACCGATTACAAATTTCTTTGCGCCTGCATCGTCAACTTTGTACTTCATTTCTAACGATTCCCAAAGATCCTTGGCAGTTTCTTTGGGTGAATACACATTGAAAAGTGCATCGTCAAAAGAATTCAGTACATGGTTATGACAGAGAATTCGACACCCAGCCACGATTCGACTATTACAGTAGATTGAGGATCCTCTTTGTCCTCCATTGGTTTCTCCTCTTTGAGAAACCTGGTCAAGTTCAAAGTGGTCAAGAAGAACATCATCTTTTGTTGCCAACGTTTAAAGTTGGAGCCCTTGAACCTTTCCGATTTCTCAAATTGAGAAAACGACATTGGGTTTCTTAGAACTGGCATAACGACCTCAGCGCAGCTAGCTTTCACCACTGGAATCTCAGTATTCTCAGCAATTTTTTTTGGAATCTGGTCAGCCATTAACAGAACACAATCAACACAACAAAAATAACATCAAACTAGTTTGAAAAACAACATTATAAAACCTTTGATATTGCTCATACAGTGATTTCCGAAACTGATTCAACTCTAAAGATAAACAAAAACACAAAAAAGATTTGAGTTTATGATTGTTGGTATTGTTTATTTAGATCGAAAGATTGAATCAGTTTAAACAATCGTTGATATAAGTTACACTGAAATAAAGAAAAACGGTAGAACTTACAGTAACAGTTTATGAACTGTAAAGAAAATACAACAAGAATCTGGAAAAGTTTTTGGACGATGCCACAACAAGTCGTGTGCCCGTAAACTCAAATTTACACGCCTTAGCTTCTAGCCTCCTGGACAAGTGAGTTCCAAGGTACAACGCCCAATCACCTCTGTTCGGATTGAAGCAAAACTCTGAGCAGACTACCTCGAACACTAGCAGTGTGCAGTACTCTCAAAGCAGAATGCTATATGTATGTATGCAGATTTTCGGAATGAAGAAAGCATAGAGCTGGTGCAGCTTATATAGCTGAGCAGCAGACCTCTCCAAAGGTCACAGATAATTAAATGTAATGGCTAGTGGGGTTGATGAAAAGTTTCAATACTTAACATCAGATTAATTCGGATTTAAGTCAAACACTTAAATATGAAATCAATTCTGCAGGTAGGTGTAACTCATCAGAATATGAAAAGTCATTTCAGAAATCCGAGTAGTAAAAAGATATGGCACACGCGCGGCGAGGCGAGTCGAGACGATACGAGCGGAGCGGACAGACGGCGCGCGAGGGGCGCCCATCTTTTCTTCTTAACTATATTCTATTGATTTGTATCTCATTATAAACAAACCATAAGTGTCTCAATTTCTCAATGTGGGATTTCTTTAGCCTAATTGACTATTCATAATTAACTTACCTTAATTTTATTCTCATTAACAAAATTATACCAAATTATTTGACTTTTATTCATTAAACCCAATAATTAATCACAACAAGTGCTAGTATGCTTTCTCGAATAGTTAGAGAAGGAAACCAATTGATTAGATTAGACATGGAGACTTTCACTTTCATTTAAAAGATCATTGAATTGATGCAAGGATCAATATGCCATTTATCTATGAACATATATACACAAAGAACAAATAAAACAATATATGCATAACCAATGAAAAGATTTCACAAGTTGAAGACTTCGAGGGGTCGACTATCTTTCACCTGTCTTCAGCAAAAACTTTAAGAATATATTCACAAAAACGCCTTGAATACTGTCTTGGATCAACGGCTGATATTGAGTTGGGGTCGTATTGGATGGACTTATAAGCATGCTCAGTTTCTTGGTAATGCCGTAATCTTGAAGAATGTCTATGATTCCAAAGAAAATTATTACATCATAGTATTCTCCAGTTGGTTCTCCTACTAGCTGAATTTCACCGAAACTTCTTTCAGTTCTTTCCACTCTTGCAAGAATGTTAATTCCTAATTTTATGCTAGCCCACCTACGAAAACAATATTTGTCTCTTTAAGGTACCGTCATTTGAAACTAATAATTGTTCGCCAGTGGTGTCTTTCACTGTAGCTTTGGAGGCTATCCAGAAGGGTTGAACTCTGTAGCAATGGAGGCTTGGTCAAAAATAGAAGAAGAATAAGTTAACTGGAAATTGTCTACCGTGGCTTCATTCACGCCTATATAAACTCATCATCCATCACTTCTTGAAATAATCCATAATTCTGAATCTCTCTAATATATTAAGCATTCAAGCTTCTGTATCTGTTGCTGTGAGTTGTGAGGTGATCCTGGAGAGTTTGTAATTCTCGATCTGAAATATTCAATATATTGTGTTTGCTTCCCGTGGATGTAGGCAATTGCCGAACCACGTAAATATTCGTATTCTTGTGTGTATATGATAGTTACACTTTATTTCGGGGGTTCTGACACAACAATTGGTATCAGAGCCATAAGTACGTGAAAATGCCCAAAAATTAAAGGTGTCTAAAATTGATTTCTGACCACAACAATAGATTTGTCTCATCGACGGGAGTCCGGAATAATTTTCGGTTCATGATTTCGAATTCCAAGTCAACGGGAACTTGAAGTTAAAGTCTTGAAATATTTTTTGAAAACAGTTACGTAAAGTTATGTAAACTTCCAGAAAAAGTAGAGAAGAAAGGCTCCAATTCCACAGCTGAACCGGGTCGGCCTGTTGAAATCGACCCGAACCCGCGTCCAAGCCCGAACCAGGCCTATAATTTTCGGCCCAATTATAGGCCCATTTTGGACCATCACTATTCATCAGCTCATCACTGTTCATCAGCCCGTTCTATTCACGGTCCGTCACTATTCACGCCCAGCACTATTCATCAAAATTGAAAAAGCCCGGTTCGAACCATTTTTCGCCCGTTTTTTGTTGATCCAGGATTGGTTCCCCACTATTTTGACCCTTCCGGACGCAACGATAGCATCCGTTTATGCTAAATAGCTATAGAAAAAAGGTAAAAAAAATGGATCAAGAAGCGTCCACTAGCGGTTCAGTGAGACGAACTACGCTATCAAATGCAAAGTTCGAGATAGAGAAATTCGACGGCAACAAAAACTTTGGCATGTGGCAATGTGAAGTATTAGATCTCTTATAACTTGAAGGATCTAATATAGCCTTGGAATCCAAGCCCAATGACATGTCACCTGAGGACTAGAACTATGTCAAACGGCAAGCATGTGGCACGATCCGGCTCTGCTTATCAAAGGAGCAGAAATACTTTGTCAAAGAGACTTCCACAAAGAGTCTCTGGAAAAAGCTGGATGACAAGTACATGGCGAAAAGCATAGATAACCAACTCTATCTGAAAAAGAAGCTTTTTCGGTTTCAGTGTAAGAAAGGTGCGCCAACGATTGATCATCTTGATAATTTCAACAAAATTATTGCCGATCTGCAAAATCTAGAGGTTGAAGTTCAAGATGAAGATATGGTTTTACTATTGTTAAACTCTCTGCCAGAATCTTATGATCATCTGACCACGACTTTGTTATACGGCAAAGACGATGTCAAATTCATGGATGTTTCCAATGCCTTGGTAAACAATGAATATCGGAGGAAAGACCAGCATGATCATAGAGATACCGCTTTAGAAGCATTGACAGTGTACAGATGGAGAAATAACAACCGACAATCTGTCAAAGGGCAAGGCAGATTCAGATCGAATCCAAAGGAGGATCAACACGGAGACGTCCTGCAAAGGATGAATGTGCCTATTGTCATTAGAAAGGGCACTGAAAGAAGGATTGTCCTAACAAGGATAAGTCCAATGCGAATGTGGCACAACAAAATTTTGATAATGAAGATGACTCAGCATTCACGGTCATCATCTTCATTCATTTCATCTGATAGATGGATTCTGGATTCTGAATGTTCTTATCATATGTGACCACATCGCCAATGGTTCTCAGACTTCGATGATATCAATGGTGGAGTTGTCCTCATGGGCAACGATAATGTCTGTCAAACAAAAGGCATTGGATCAGTCCGCTTGAAGATGCACGATGGTACAATCAAACAACTTAGAGAGGTGAGATATGTTCCTGATCTGAAGAAGAATCTGATCTCACTTGGAGTCCTCGAGTCCAATAGATACAAGATAACCATGGAGGGCAAAATTCTGAAAGTTGTACGAGGTGCACTCTTAGCGATGAAAGGTACTCGGGAAAGAAATCTATATTTTCTGGATGGTTACACATTCTCTGGGAGAGCTGCAATCTCCACTAGCACCAGAGATGATTCACCTGATACCTCACAGCTCTGGCATATGCGCTTAGGACATGCCGGTGAGAAGGCTTTGCAAAATTTAGTGAATCTAGGTGTCCTGAAAGGTGCCAAAAGTGGGAAACTTGACTTCTGTGAACAATGTGTCTTGGGAAAACAGACACGTGTCAAGTTTGGTATCGCTATCTATCGTACCAAAGGGATACTGGACTATGCGCACGCCGACGTTTGGGGACCTTCTCAGAACGCTTCATTGGAGGTAAACGTTGGTTTTGTTACATTTATAGATGATTTCTCGATATATGTATGGGTATATACTATGAAGCATAAGGATGAAGTTCTGGACATCTTCCTCAACTGGAAGAAGATGATTGAAAACCAGACCGGAAGAAAAATAAAGAGGCTCAGATCTGATAATTGTGGATTATACAAGTCAGGTCCATTTCAGAAAACCTGCCAGACAGAGGATAGTCAGACATTTCACCGTACCAGGCACGCCACAACAAAATGGTATAGCAGAACGGATGAATCATACTCTGATTGATAAAGTCCGCCGCATGCTATCCCAATCGAGACTGAGCAAGGTATTCTGGGCTGAACCTTGACGTATGCCTCTTATATCATCAACGGGCTACCAACTTCTGCACTAGACTGCAAAACTCCCAAGGAGGTATGGTCTGGACGACCCGTTTCTGATTATGATTCTCTGCATATATTTGGGTGTCCAGCATACTTTCACGTCAAAAAATCAAAGTTGGAACCTAGAGCCGAGAAAACTGTTTTCATGGGCTTTAGTGAAGGAGTTAAGGTATTCCGTCTATGGAACCTTGAATCAAAGAAGATTGTCTTGTGCCGAGACGTTACATTTGACGAATCTGTAATGCTGAAACAGAAAGAGTCGGAGATAGAGTCCAGATCCGAGTTCTCAGTTGCAGGTGGAGTTTGAAATTCTCACAACTCCAGACCAACCTGTTCAGTATGATGATCATCCTGAAGAAGACTCTGACGATCAGAATGATTCTGTTCAAACAGAGATGCCAGATTCAGCATCAGTACCCGAATCTGTTGCTACCAGTAGACCAAAGAGAATTATCCAGAAACCTGCTCGGTTTACTAATATGGTAGCATTCGCGCTTCCAATTGATCAAGATGGTATTTCGTATAACCACAAATAAGCTATGTATAGTACATAAAAGACCATGTGGAAGTCGGCGATGGATGAAGAAATGAAATCGCTTTATCAGAATAAAACTTGGAAGCTGGTTCCACTTCCTAAAGGAAAGAAAGCGGTTGGATGTAAATGGGTCTTTGCAAAGAAGGAAGATTCATCAAGCAAAGACAATACCATATTCAAAACTAGACTAGTAGCAAAAGGCTACGCTCAGAAGCAAGGAATAGTGTCACACCCCGAGACCGGAGCGCGTGACACCGGCGTTGAATCCAAATATGACATTCGAATACAACAAGCCCCGTATACAGATCTTTGATAAAAACCAGTCTGTTTATTCCAAAATCATTAAATTGTCCTTACAATTACTATTACAAAATACTGTTGTCTAGGATTAAATCAAAGATGCGAAAGCTTAAATAAAACTATTAAATTTTCTTGAAGGTTCTCCGTGGATCATCATCTCCAAAAATTATTCTTGTTCTTCTTCCTCGATCTCTTCTTTCGTCTTTGTCTGGGAGGGGAGGTAAGAGGGTGAGCGTTTGGGAAAACACTCAGCAAGTAGGGGCCGATTGAACATAGTAAAAATATACATATAATCATAGCAAAAATCCTTTAATATTTCTTTGTCAAATCACATAGATCTTGGCACATAAACACATTTCTTACACATAAACACATATCTTGCACATAAACATATAACGAGTTATTTGATTCAAAAGGTGGCTCCGCAAAGTCATTTCATTCATGATCATGTCACATACTTGTTTAGATTTAAAAACATAATCTCATGTTTGATGTTCAATCGAGAATTTAAATCATAAATAATATTTTGAAAACGAAATGAAGTTGTAGCAAAAACCCACTTACTGTCGGATATACAAAGTGTTGTAGAATGGATACCGGATTACGAAGGTGGTGTGAATCATCTCCTCTCTAACGTTGAAGCTTTCGAATTCTTGTGTGTGTAAGTGTGTGTAGGTCGAAATCTAGGGTCTTGTGTGGTAGGTTTGTGATGTTGTTTTTTAAAGTATAGGAGCAAGATGGAGGGGCATTTACTTTGATCCTAAATCTTGGCCATTTAGTGTCAAATAATTTGGCAAGACAATAAATATAAATATGCCTCTTGGTAGGATACGTTTTTTTTCTTCTTTGGTATGGTAATATGTTTATTGTAGGAGGCCTTCCTTAAAAATTTCAAAAACTTTGTCATGTAATGAAATGATTGAGCAAGTATTGAATGTGGTCAACAATTGGTTATTAATGTGAATCAATTTATCAATTCCATAACTTTGGCCTTTTATTGACAAGATTGGGATTAAATAATAATTGGATGTCATTATGATAATTATGATATTATTGATGTAGTTGAATGGGTTAATGAATAGTCATCACCTTTCATAATTTGAGCAAACACAATTACAAAACTTTGGCATCTAATTGTAAGTAATCCTTAGAGCATACAACGCAGCGGAATAAAAAATTGGATTACTAGAACAATGGATCTATACATAGGATATCATATCGGATAAAGGAATACAAAAGTCTCACCCTTGTAGCGTGTTTGAGCAGATTCCACGGTGCACTACGTCCAACGATCCCGACGAATCACTAGCAAAACTTGTCAAGTTTTGCCTCCACGGTATCCACACGATCAAATCGAAAAGGGTATTTAAGAACAAGTTGCTAGACTCGTTCTTAAACCGGAACAATAACACCACACGATTCCAAATCGTATGAAGATGGCCGGAAACACCACAAGGTCAAGGCGACGGCCGAGAGCCTTTTAGTGAGAGGTGGCCGAGAGCTTCATATGATGGTGGCTAGGTTTTTTATATCAAAGTATGATATGAAAGTATGATTAACAATTAATCAAAACCTAGTATTTATATTATAAGGCTTTTAATTAGGGTTCAAGACTTTCTTAAAGTCTTATGGGCCCAAACCCATGATTTAATTAAAACCTTTTAATCACTTAATTAAGACTCTTCTTAATTAATTAATTCATCCAATGAATTTAATTTCCCTTATCGATTTAATCTTTTGTGCGACCCGATAGATCTTGTAATGTTGGCAGTGACATAAAATCTCATTTTACGTTACAAGCAAAGAGCGGTGTCTAGCAACACATCAAGGCTACCCAAATTACAAGAATGTCAATGACTCGACATAACCTTTAGAACTTGTGATAATATTAACCATGTAACTTAATCCCTTTGTCCTTTGTGTTTAGATTGAACATGAGTCATGGAATAGTCATACTCGTATATTCAATCTCTATTTCTTGATCCCCAAGTAGAACTAGAATAAACGAATAAGCTCGATATCTCATATCGACTCATTCGAGCATGGCCATGCATTTTAGTTCTCACTTGATCAAGGGCAAACACATCTCCTGTTATATAGGAGGGACAAATCCTATCTCGATCAGTCAACATCCCTCTACATAATTCGTAGTGTATCCAATAGTCGCCTTTATAGATTACCCTGTTACGGGTAACGTTTGACGATATCAAGATACATAACTCCTTATGTTGGGATCTCTGATGATCACAAGTAGTAAGGATTACATACATTATTATCACTATGAGAATTGCATATGACGATCATATAACTATCCATGTTGCATTCTCATGGTGGGTCTGTCCAGTACATCGTTCTGTAACATGTACCCATATGTTGATTTGATATCTCATATCAATGAACAATTCATCGATCAACACATACTAGTCTCTACGTATTATCATTATCCATATTCATGATAATACTTGACTAGGGACATCTTTAAGAATAATACAATATTATTCTAAGGACATTAACATATATATTAATTCACATTGCACAGTTAAAAGAATAATATATAATAATGAATTGCCATTCAAGAAATCATAAACATTGTATGTCAAAACAATCATCTAATGATATGTCTTAGGGCATATCCCAACACTAATGACATGATTTAAGCAAACCATTAATATCATTATATGAGATTGAATGAGCTTGAATGGTGGTTGAATGGGATTGAATGGTGGCAAGGTTTGGGTTAAGCACTTAAATGTCATTGAATGACTAATGATAAGAATTGTGCAAGTCCATTGATGGTTTAATTATGCACTTTAAAAAATGTAGGATTAGTGTAGGAATTATAGTCCATAAACTTTTATCTATTCATTGCAAGATTTAAGATTGGTTATTATTATTAATATTATTTTCAATGATTTCTTAATTATCTACAACTTTAAATTATTTAAAAGTTTACAAGATTGAATAATATAGTTAAATACATCCATAATGTAAATCTATTATTTTTATTTATTTTTTCAATGTTATCTCGGTATCACGTAATTTATTTGACCAAAATTTTGGGTATTCACAAATAGACTATGATGAGGTTTTCTCACCTGTTGTAAAGCATTCGTATATTCGACTCTTATTAACTTTGGTTGCACAGTTTGACCTTGAGCTAGCCCAGCTTTATGTCAAAACAGCATTCCTTCATGGAACTTTGGACTAGGAGATCTATATGGCTCAACCTGATGGATTCAAAGTTCCGATCATGAAAGTCGGGCTTGTAAACTCGACAAGTCACTCTATGGTCTCAAGCAATCACCGAGACAGTGGTATAAACGGTTTGACGGCTTTATGACGAAACAGAGGTGCATACGCAATCATTTTGATCATTGTGTCTACATGAAGAATCTCCAAAATGGTACATTTATCTATCTGCTCTTAAATGTTGATGATATGTTGATCGCATTTAAAAGCAAGATAGAGATTGATAAACTGAAGGCTCGGCGCAGCTCAGAATTTGAGATGAAAGATCTTGGAGAGGCCAAGAAGATTCTTGGAATGGAGATCAAGAGGGACAGTACAAAGGGCACAGTTTGTTTGACACAGACTCGGTATCTGAAGAATGTACTCCAAAGATTTGGTATAGATGGGAATACCAAACCTGTAAGTACTCCGTTAGCTCGCATTTCAAACTGAGTGCATCAATGTCTCCTACTACAGATAGATGAGACAAATGGATAGCATTTCCTATGCAAATGCTGTCGGAGCTCTTATGTATGCAATGGTGTGCACAAGATCTGATATTTCTCATGCAGTTAGCATGGTGAGCCGATACATGCACAACCCTGGTAAAGAACATTGGCATGCAATAAAGTGGATTCTACGATATATTCAGGTGCCGTGGATGTTGGTATGAAATTTCAGAAAGACGAGATTAATAGTCTTGTTGGATACATCGATTCGAATTATGCTGGTGATCTTGATAAGCGTCGATCAACTACTGGTTATGTGTTTACCATGGCAGGAGGACCAGTGAGTTGGAGATCCACGCTACAGTCTACAGTTGCTTTGTCTACTACAGAGACAGAGTATATGGCGATCACAGAAGCATTCAAGGAAGGCATCTGGTTGCATAATTTGGTGAAAAACTTGGCATCAGGCAGAAAAATACAAAGATTTTCTATGACAGTCAAAGTGTCATATGTCTGGCAAAGAACCAAGTTCATCATAGTCGCACCAAACACATCGATGTTCGCTATCACTTTGTTCGGGAAATCATAGAAGAATGAGATATTCTAATCAGGAAAATTGTGTCTGCAGATAATCCTGCAGACATGTTAACAAAGGTGGTAACATGGATCAAGTTTCAACATTGTTTGGACTTGATCAACATCTCTCGAGTATCCAGCGCCTAAGGGCGTACTGAAGGAGGCATCACAGATCAGTGGAAAAACACCAAGGTGGAGATTGTTGGCCGGTGGTTATTTTCACTGTAGCTTTGGAGGCTATCCAGAAGGGTTGAACCCTATAGCAATGGAGGCTTGGTCAAAAATGGAGGAAGATGAAGTTAACTGGAAATTGTCTACCGTGGCTTCATTCACGCCTATATAAACTCATCATCCCTTACTTCTTGAAATAATCCCTCATTCTGAATCTCTCTATTATATTAAGCATTCAAGCTTCTGTATCTGTTGCTGTGAGTTGTGAGGTGATCCTGGAGAGTTTGTAATTCTCGATCTGAAATATTCAAGATATTGTGTTTGCTACCTGTGGATGTAGTCAATTGCTGAACTACGTAAATATTTGTGTTCTTTGTGTGTATATGATATTTACACTTTATTTTCGGGGGTTCTGGCAGAACAATAATCTGGTAATGAAAATGAAAAGTATTGCCAAAGAAGCAACTGATCTACATCTGCTATAGATAAACGTGGATGTGGGTCATTTTCTGAGCCACCGTTATCTGCACCAGAGGGGAAATTTTGATTTTTGGTTCTTGAAACGTTTTATCTCAAGGTTAAATGTGAATAATCAAGAGGGGAAAAGGAATATTATAAAGGCAATATGTATAGCTAAGTTTGGTAATTACCGATAGGTGTTCTTGCACCATAAGTATGATCATCGTTTAATGCTTCTATGAAATGAAGACCAACTAGGAGGCTATAGTCCATATTCTCTCCTGTTCAAGAAACTCACAGTCTTTGTCAGCTTGCCTGCAAGCAAAAAAAAATAGTTTCTTTTCTTTAACCAAATAAAACCATAGGACTTGTATTGATTTACTATAGTATAAGTTATTGTTGGTGGCCACAATTTAACAACACTTATTGACTTTTTCTTCTTCCATGAGCGCAATAAAGTAGAGATCAAGATGAAAACACAAAGAATTGAAACTGAAATGGCCTAAATAGGGGTAATACCTTCTAAATTCTTTAAACCATGTCTTCTGGAGATGGACGATGAAGTTGAGATCAAGATCCTCGAGTGTTGTAGTTGCATCAATCTCTGATTCTGGTTTATCAGTCAATCTCCCAAAAGTCGAGCCTTTCAAGTCGTATCTTCTATGGATCATATATTTAGAACAGAAGAGATTTCCCATGATTTAACCGTACCTAAACCTTATTTCATGTTAAATCTTTCAAGATATATTTGAAACACACAATGTAATATGTTTTCAATCTTACCTTCTTCTGTGCCCGTCCATTCAACTTGACACATGTAGGCCAAAATATTTTGTTACTAGAGTGTTTTCAAATGCTCGAACATGATTACAATACGCATTTAACATCCTCAAAAGAACCTGAGACTTATGATATATGCACAAATAAGAACCTTTTTTGTGCTGGATTTAATCATACTTCAGGGAAGTAAATAGAAATATCACTTTTACTTCTGCCTTTTTCAGATTCTTGATCATGTAACGATCATCGTTCGTCAAGTAAAAGAAGCTCCCACTTTTTCCCGGAGAGGAAAGTTCTCGTAGTGCATCATCCCCACATATTGACAACTTGTAATCTGCTGCATCCACCTTGAACAACATCCTCAAAGACCTGCATGATTTAACATTCTATGTTTAAAATCCAAGGTTGTTATTCTAAAGCTTTAGATTGTGATTTTACCTGAATACTTTTGGACAATAATCCTTCCATCGAAACTCACAGGACTGGTATGGTGGAGTAATCTTGGAACCTTCTCGAGGAAACATGTCCAATACTTTTCCTTCGGGTCAAAAGCATATGGCTTCAAATCCAACGATGGAGGAGGATCAGGTCTTCCAACCGAATGCCTGCACATCACCATTGATAAAGAGAATCATTGTATCTTCCAAGAAGAAATGTCGAGAACAATGACTATAAGCCGAAGCAGACGCAACCCGATGAGTTATTTTCTGAATCAGCCTCTGAATATTGTTAATTACCTAATTCCTAGCTGCAGATTAAGCATAAGCTCATAATTCCTATGACCTCTACAAATTGTCTCGCCTTGTCTCTTCACCACTTTCGGTATCCTGAGTGGACTGCATTGAGTACTCGTACCCTCAACGGGTAAACTAGAGAAGATGGTGTCATCGTCATCCCTGCCATTGTATCCTTGTCAAGAACACCAGCACTGCTATGATTAGGTGAGGCCCCAGTCGACAAACTCATCTTACCCATATCCTTATCTACACCTGCATCTATTCTACCATCAACAGACATCCTTCTCAGCCTAACACTCGATTCCGCACCCTAAGTAGACCTCCAAAACGCAAGCTTCTTTTGGGATGGCCATATAGGGACCTTTTCTAGAGGACAAATCGTACAATCCTTCGAATCATTATTGAATACTTGCTGAGGATCTCATTCAAGATTTTCCACCACTACTGATCCTGAGGGATAGTAAGTCCCATTCCGTTCTTTAGCATCCTTGCTCCAATATCATGTATGTTGGGTTGTGCCTTTTGTAAAATATCCCACATCGGTTGGGTAATGAAAATTGGGCCAACATTGTACTATAAAAGGACGCTTTAGGCTTCAAGTTTAAGTGCACCAGTCAATAGCTTGTCTGACAACTTTTGGCTTTAGATTTAGATAAATTATTCTCTTGTTTTAGAATATAATAAAATTCTTAGTATGCACTGTGGTTACAGCTGTGACTAAGCTTCCACATCAGAAAAGATTTTACTATATGTCTTTCTTGTAAGGGGAGGGGTGTGAGTTATAAAGTGTGGTTAGTGGGAAAGCTTTGTAGGTGTGTTTGGCGAGAAGAGAATTGTGTGGTTGTAATAATTTTTCATATAGTGTATTTTCTTCTCTGGTCTGGTGGTTTTCTCCTGATTTGAGAGTTTTCCACGATAAATCCTTGTGTTATTATTTCTCATTTTGCTTGCTTTTCCCATAAATGGTGCAGATCCTGGGGGGATGAATTTGGAGGGTCAAATTCCCAACAAGTGGTATCAGAGCCTGGGTCCATTTGCGGTGGTGGAGCTTTGGTGTGGTAGGCGAATACGTATTGACTAAGAGCACCTGCCTAGGAAAATCGGTATTTAAGTGGGACCAGTGTGACCCCACCAATTTTCTGGGGAATCTTGAAGTTCTGTCTAGGAAAGATCGAGATTCTCTCTTTCCTGGGAGCTTATTTAGTGTGTATTATTCAAGTCTACAGTAAAATTCATCAAAGTATCACAAAACAATGTCGGGAAGCAGAGTTTCGAATGTAGTCCGATTTGATGTGGAGAAATTTGATGGGAAAATCAACTTTGGCTTGTGGCAAGTACAAGTCAGGGATGTGTTGATTCAATATGGTTTATACAAGGCATTAAATGACATAGTATTCCCTGAAAGCAACAATGATACTAGTTCGAATGGTGGAACGACTAGTGCAACAGGCAAAGCTGGAATGAACAGTGAAGATTGTGGGGATCTGGATTTGAGAGCAGCAATTGCAATCCGTCTGTGCCAAGCCAAAAATGTTCTTGCAAATGTGCATGGAATGTCTACGGCGAATGAACTCTAGGAAAAATTGGAAGAGTTGTATCAGACAAAGGGCGTATCAAATCGGGTGTATCTGAAAGAGCAGATTCATACATTGTGAATGAATGAGGGCACTACTATTTCAGATCATTTAAGTGTTCTCAATGGCATTGTTTCAGAGTCGGAATTTATTGGAGTTAAAATTGATGATGATGATCAGGCATTGAGACTCATCTGGTCTCTTCCGCGTTCGTATGAGCACAAGAAGCCGATACTGATTCATGGAAAGGAGAAAATCATTTTCTCAGAGGTTACTAGTAAGCTTCTTTCTGAAGAGATGAGACTTGACGGGAGTAACAGTTCACATTAAAGTTTGCAATGGTGGCTCATAATTGGAAGAAGAAGAAGAACTCAGTGAAGAAATCATGTTGGGGGTGTTGACAACCTGGCCACATAAAGAAAAATTGTTCAAGAGCTGGATCGGGCAAATTGCTCTATATCAGTAAGTGGAGATGCTGATAATGAAGCTAACATTGTCTCCTCTTTTGATGTCCCATGAAAAGGACATGTACATCATTATGGCATGACGTTGTCCCCAAGTTGTCATGATAAATGATGTATAATGTTAGCGGTCCACAATTTTGTACACGGGCATTGGTTTGGCAATGATACAGGGTGTGTTGTGGAAATTCATGTCGATGTCTAACTTCCAAGAGAGCCAAAACGTGGGAGTTGCACCATAATTTTTCAGCAATGTTATTTTTCGACATGGGCCGATTGAAATGCTTGGAATTGTTTGTTCTGAGTGAGTATGTTTTTTTATGGCGGAGCACGGTAATTCTCAGCATTGAGAATTATGACTGTATTGCAGTGTTGGTAGCAGAGACTATGAAGATCTTCATCGAGGTGGAGTGTTGTGGGACGACAAAGTCACAAGGTGGAGATTGTTGGGTTGTGCCTTTTGTAAAATATCCCACATCGGTTGGGTAATGAAACTTGGGCCAACACTTGTACTATAAAAGGAGGCTTTAGGCTTCAAGTTTAAGTGCATCAATCAATAGCTTGTCTAGCAACTTTTGGCTTTAGATAAATTCCTCTATTGTTTTAGAATATAGTAAAATTCTTAGTATGCTCTGTGGTTGCAGCTGTGACTTAGCTTCCATATCAGAAAAGATTTTACTAGATGTCTTTCTTGTAAGGGGAGGGGTGTGAGTTATAAAGTGTGGTTAGTATGAAAGCTTTGTGAGTGTGTTTGAGGTGAGAAGAGAAATTATGTGGTTGTAATAATTTTTCATATAGTGTATTTTCTTCTCTGATCCTGGAACGTTCGAGGCAATGAAGACTTCGTTTGAGGCGATGAAAATTTATGATCATTGAAGGCTACGGCATTGATTTTCGGTGACGATCGCCTGAGGCGATGTGTGCAAGATTTTGACCGTTGGAGCGAGGCGATGGTGATCGCCCGAGGTGATGTCTGAGGCGATCTTGGAATGATTCAAGCCTTAATTGTAGCAACGGCTAGTAGGAGCCTTGTGGGCCTTCTACACTATAAATATGGATGTTTTGGAGCATTTTGAAGACAAGAAACAAGAGGGTACACTACAAGAAAGCTTTGCTCAATCAAAATTATTCTAGCATTGCAAACTTCATACATTTGTGTTGTATTGGAGTTTGTAATTTATTTCTTATGAGAAGTCTTTTGATTCTTCGTGTTGGTACACCGTGAAGGTGTTATTTGATTCATTGTAAGGTCCTCCAACATCGACGCAAGTTGGAAATTGTATAAAACGCCAACAAATGAAGTTGGTGCAAGGTTGTGGCTATCCTTGGAGTCCTTAAGGCCAAGAAGACTCGTGAAGAGTGTGGGTAACTCGTGAAGAATTTGTGTATGGCTATCCTTGGAGCCCTTAAGGCCAAGAAGACTCATGAAGAGTGTGTTACTCGGGAAGAGTGTGTTGTGGCTAACGTGGAGCCCTTAAGGCCAAGATCAAAGCTGTTCTAGTAGAACCTCGGTTGGACGTTTTCTAGCCGGGAAGAGGAGACGTAGGCGATTCATCGCCGAACTTCTATAACAAATATTTGTGTCTTTTATTGCTTTATTTACTTTACGCATTTATTTATTTCTTCATATTGTTTATTTGTCGATTGACATCAAGTCTTCCGCAGTGCAAACTCGACTTTTTTGCAAATTCATTTTAAAACGCTAAAGTAGCCAAGGAACCTCATTCACCCCCCCTCTTCGGTTCCAACACAAATAACAATAACTAGTGTCCCTCTGCACGCATTGCGTGCTTGTACATTAATTTTTTTGATTATTTTGTCTGTACACTCGTTTTTTAACTAGTTTTCTGGGATTTAATCAATTTGTTGTAATTAACTTGATGTATATTATTTAATAGAATAATATTGTCATTAACAAAAGTACGAGGGGCGTTAAAATCATTTCATGAATATAGTATAGTAATATACGATTTTAATTAGTGAAAGTCTGAAAAGTATTTCGGTCATTAGCATGTTGGCCAAACCATTTGTAATTAGTAACAATCGTAGAGCATTTCGATCATTGTACATGTTGGTTGCACCATAAAATCAAATGTCGATCTCATGGGTCATGACATTATAAATAGTATAGATAACTGCTCCAACAATACCAACGATAATAAATAAATGTGAAAAACTGAAGTAGGGTTAAAAACAACTTCAAATAGGACCAATCATATTTGGGCGTATCTATTTCTCGATATAATAAAAAAACAATTTTCCACAATATTAAGACATTTATTTATTTCAAATTTATTCTTTTTTCCCTATTATTTTATCTAACTCTAATTATTACAGTATAAATTTGTACACTTTTTAGAAATATTTAATGCGTTTATTTTAGTATCTCACTGACATATTTCTAATTTCATATACGAATATAGTTTTCATTATTTTAATTATCAACTCTAAATATTATTTTTTTATAAATAAAAATTACATAAACTAAAAAACAATATACTGGTATTGCATTTTTCAATCATTTCTACAATAATATATGTTACCTCTACTTTTGGTTCGCGTTGATAACAAATGAATTTATAGGGGAAGGTATGTGCTGTTTCGCGAAGTCGCAGTTTAGGCCGGAGTCCGGGAGGATCCTCTCTGGTTTTTTTTGGATCTCCGACGATCAATATTGGTTTTTTTCTTTTTAGAGGAGAGCTCCGGGGTTTTTCTTCTTTTTTTCTTGTTAACTTACTCTCCTTTTTATAGGCGGAGGGATGCCAATGGTTCCGCTCTGCCGGGGATTCTGGGGACAATGTCTGAAACTGAGGGGGGGGGGACCACAGATGGGGGACCATCTACATCTGCTACCTACCTCGTACGATCCTTTTGCTCTGGTGATTCTCTGCGTCCGGGAATATGATTTTCTTACCCACAGTGCTTTACCACCCTTTGATTGGTTAGCAGGCCTAGCTTTTGCTTTAATAGGTGTCCGATTCCTGCAACCCTAGTCCCGGTACAAAGGACCACCCTAGGTGGCCTCAGCTCGACTGTCCTGTCCCATGACTGCCCGTCCTGACCTATTGAGGAAACCGCGCCTCAGTCCGGCTATCTTGGTAAATATAGCCCGTCCTGATCTGCTGAGGAAACCGCGCCTCAGCTTGGATGGCATGTCCCTTGGCGGACCGCCCCGACCTCTTGATGTACTTCCTCGCCGCCCCGGCTCGGAAGCCGCTCCGAGGATTGCGGCCTAGGAACACTGTTAGTTCCGGACCTTATCGATGAGATTTTAAAGATGACAAAACAGTTCAGACCGGATCGATAGAAATCAGATTGACCAGATCGATCGGACTCAACAGAGCAAGATGGCAAAGCATTTCAGACCGGATCGATGGAAATTAGGCATACCAGATCGATCGGACATATCAGAGCAAACTGATAAAGAATATTGAATATCAGACCGGATCGATGGATTCCAGACTGAATAGATCGATGCTTCAGATCGATCTCAACCTTTATCAGATCAGAGCAGTCAAGGATACATAAAGGATGGCTTCTCAGTCCGAATCATCAACGGATATTTATTGCAGCATTTAATGCTGCAATTAATGCTACAAAGGACCAAAGACTGAAGATTGCCATAATAGGTAAGAAGACAAAGAAGAGCTTACCTGACAGTCGCCGAAAGCATATACCAGAACGGCAAGTATCCTGAAGAAGAAGACTGTAGCTTTCTCAGAGTTTAAAAAGAGTCATAGCTGCACATTAAGGGAAACAATGCCGTTGCCACCTTCAACTATAAAAGGATGCAACAAACAGATGCAAAAGACTCTGGACTCTACAACTCACGCTGATCAATTGAAAAATATACAAGAAAGCAAAACAGCACACGCCTACAAAGTTCAGAAGCTTTCGAGCTGAAGTTATTTATTTAAGCGCAATTACTTTGTAACATTTGATCATTGTAGGATCACTGTGCGCATTGTGTATTGAAAAATAGAAGTGAGCAACATATTGTAACTGTCAGACAGAGTGTGTCTGAGCAGGTTGAGTGACTAGGAGTTTCAGACTGGTAGTGAGGTAAATCCAGCCTGAATCGGGTTTGTACAACAGGATTGTATAAATCAAAGTCTTCTAGTATAAACCTTCCTTAATTGGAAGAAGGGGAGACGTAGAAGGATTACACCACCTTCGAACTTCCAGAAACATATCCTGTGTCTTATCATTCTGCACTTAGCCTTCGAGCTGTTCTTACTTACACAAGAGCAGACCGTTTCCGCACTTACTTATTAGTGGTCTGTTCTGTTCAAAGAGTTGATTAAGTAACAGATTTCTTTCACTAATCACAAAGAAATCACAAGGGATAAATTTTGTAAGGAGTGTTCATTCACCCCCCCCCCCCCCCTCTAAACACTCCGGACCGATCCTAACAAGTGGTATCAGAGCAGGTCATCTTAATCAGCATAAAGAATATTAAGCTGATGGCATCATTCAACAAAATCCCCATGTTCTCAAAAGAAGATTATGATGACTGGAGAATCAGAATGCAAGCTCACCTGGCAGCTCAGGATGACGACATGTGGTTCGTCATCACCGATGGACCAATGAAGATCCTAAAAATAAATACAGCAGTCGCCACTACCAGTGGAGAACCACAAATGGTAGAAAAAGACAGATCCCTCTGGACGAATGAGGATAGAAAGAAAGCAAACCTCGACAATGTGGCCAAAGACATCTTGTTCAAAACTTTGGACAAGAACATGTTCAGCAAAATCAAAATGTGCTCTACTGCCAAAGAAATTTGGGAGAAGATAGCACAGCTATGTGAAGGCAACGACCAGACCAAAGAAAACAAGTTAACTGTGGCTCTTCAAAGATTTGAGAGCATAAAGATGAAAAGTGGTGAAACTCTAAATGAGTTTGATGAAAGAGTCACCAGCATCATAAATGAACTGAATGGTCTGGGGAAGGAATATTCTAACAGAGAGATCGCTCTGAAAGTAATGAGAGCTCTGCCAAAGGAATGGGATGTAAAGACCATTGCCATGAGGGAATCAAAAGACCTTAACAAGGTTGAACTTCATGATCTGTTTGCAGATCTCAAGGCCTATGAGTTTGAACTAATAAGCAGAGGTGAAGCAGAGCCATTCATCTCTCAACCCAACAAGGCCCTGGCAGCCATCCCAGACCAGATCGCTTCAACATCAGACCGATCTGCTGAACAGATGAGTAACGATGCTATGTCATTATTTATAAAGAAATTCGGTAAATTTATGTCTAAAAATAAGAGGAACTTCAAACCCTCTCATCATTATAAATCAAGAAAAGATGATAATGTTAACGATCAGGCTTGCTACAATTGTGGTAAGACCGGACACTTTATTGCAGACTGCACCAGACCGAAGAAAGAAGAAAGGAAAGAGAAGCATCGAGATGATAGAAAGAAGAAGCACCACCAAGACCGCAAGAATCATGGAAAATCCCAAAAAGTCTTAGTTGCTGAGGAAGGAAACAGCAAATGGGCTCAGACTGATTCCGATTCAGACAGCTCTGAATATTCTTCCAGCGAAAGCGAAGAAGAGGTTCAATGTCTGATGGCAGATGAAGAAATGAGTCAGACAGATGAGGTATTCGAATTTGAATCAAATGATTTTACACGAGAAGAGCTCATGTCCGCACTGCAAGACATGGCAAATGATTATAGGATCTTAGCTGAATCATTTGAGAAGAATAAAGCCAAAATCAGTACTCAAATGGATGAGCACAACAAACCAAGCTGCTCTGAGCAGGGTGAGTGCAAAAATCTCCAGAACGAGCTGAATAAGCTGAAAATCTCTTATGATCAGCTCCATGAAGAAAATAAGAGAATTAGCACACAAAATGCTAAGCTCTCACATATATTCAAAACATGGACAAAATCCAGAACATCCTTGGAAGAATTACAAGAAGCTCAAAGAAATGTCGGTGATTTCACCGGCCTAGGCTTTGACACCAAAGAATGCACCAAAGATGAGTCTGAGCTGTTGCTGGTAAAGAATCAAGTCAAACAAATGACATTTGTTAAATCCAGCACAGTATATGAAACTGAAGCACCTAAGATTCAAACAGGAGTCTCTTACGTGAATCAAAATTTGAGAAAAGGGATTGGTTATGTCAACCAAGCCAACGATAAGGCACCAGCAAGATTTGTGTCTGTGAGACCAAATCCAAAAGTGCAAAATCTAAGGCAAGGAAGACAATACAATTACTATAACTCAAAACCGATTCAACGAAGATATAGACTACCTTATGAAAATCAAAGGTTTTCACAGCGCACACATTATCACACACAACATCGAGACAGACCAGCACATAGCACACCCTACACACACAAGCCACTAAAGCTGATACAGGTGTGGGTTCCCAAAGGGCTAATCCGTTCTGGACCCAAATAGGATTGGGTACCAACAATAAATATGTGTGATGACAGGTACAGAAGAATCTCGCATCAGATTGGTACTTGGACAGCGGGTGCTCTCGTCACATGACTGGAAACATCAAGCTGCTGTCTGAAGTCACAGAATGCACTGGACCCAAGATCATCTTCGGAGATAACTCAAAGGGTAAGACCGTGGGCAAGGGTAAGATTGTCCATGGTAACATTATTATCAATGATGTGCTGTTAGTTGAAAATCTGTGCTATAATCTGATTAGTATCAGTCAACTCTGTGATAATGGTTATGCTGTAGAATTTCATAAACACACTTGCACTGTTAAATCATCAGACGGTATAACCATGCTCGTAGGAATCAGGAATGGAAACACATATAAGATTAACTGGAATCATGCTCAACCTGATAATCCTACCTGCTTCATCGCTAACAATGATAATAAACACTGGTTATGGCATAAGCGCTTGAATCATATCAACTTTAAGACCATTGCTAGCCTGTGTAAACATGATTTAGTTATCGGTCTGCCCAAGATCGACTTTGCCAAGGATAAGATCTGCGAAGCTTGCCAAATGGGCAAACAGATCAGATCATCCTTCAAAAACAAGAATGCCAAATCCTCCTCCCGCTGTTTAGAATTACTGCATATGGACTTGTTTGGTCCTATACCAATAACAAGTTTAGGGGGAATGCGGTATACTCTTGTTGTTATTGATGATTACTCACGCTTTACATGGACTATATTTTTGAGCAGTAAAGATCAGACCGGTCCGAAGTTGATCAAGCTGCTGAAACGCACTCAGAACGAGAAATCATCCAGCATAGACAGGATTCGAAGTGACAAAGGCACTGAGTTTTCAAATCAGAATCTTGAATCCTTTCTAGAAGATCATGGAATCAAGCATGAGTTTTCAGCCGCCAGAACTCCTCAACAGAATGGAGTTGCAGAACGAAGAAACAGAACGCTCAAGGAAGCAGCAAGAACAATGCTTGCTGATTCTGGAATCTCTCAAAAGTTCTGGGCAGAAGCTGTAAATACTGCTTGCTACACTCAAAACCGATCTATGATTAACAAGAAGCTGAATCTCACTCCATATGAAATATGGACTGGTAACAGACCATCTGTTTCTCACTTTCATGTATTTGGCTGTAAATGCTTCGTTCACAACAATGGTAAGAGTCATCTTACAGCATTTGAAGCTAAGTCAGATAATGGTATATTCTTAGGATATTCATCAATTAGCAAAGCTTATCGAGTGTTTAATAATCGAACTTTAACTGTAGAAGAATCTGTTCATATAGTTTTTGATGAATCATTATGTGTTGAGGGCAACAAGGACTCAATTCAAAATCAGATGGAAAATATCCATCTCGAAGCTAACAGTGATGATGAGATTGTAGCTAACAGGTCAAGAGACAATCCACCAGAACCAGAAGTGCCAGACAGACCGGATCAGGCCATTGAAGCTTCTTCAGATCGAGCTGATCCAGATGCTCCTGACTCAAATATTAAAGTAGATGCAGATCATGCTGCTACTATTCATCTGACCGAACCAGACAATCCAGAGTCAAGCTATCGATGGACTAAGAAGCATCCACCTAATCTAGTGATTGGTAGTCCGTCTGCACCAATTAGAACCAGAGGACAGATGATGGATGAGTTCACTCATGCTGCTTCATCTCAACTCTGGAACCCAAGAAGATCGATGAAGCTCTGACTGACTTCAACTGGATTAAAGCAATGCAAGAAGAGCTTAATCAATTCGAACAAAATCAAGTTTGGAGTCTAACTCCCAGACCAAGCGATCTGCCTGTTATTGGAACCAGATGGGTTTTCAGAAATAAGCTAGACGCCGATGGAACTGTGGTTAGAAACAAAGCAAGACTGGTGGCACAGGGATTCAGACAAGAAGAAGGAATCGACTTCGATGAATCATTTGCACCAGTCGCCAGACTTGAAGCAATCCGAATCTTTCTTGCATATGCTGCCTTTAAAGACTTCAAAGTATATCAGATGGACGTCAAGAGCGCCTTTCTTAATGGAAAGCTTCAGGAAGAAGTCTACATTGAGCAACCACCTGGATTTCAGAACCACTCGTATCCTAATCATGTATATCTACTGAATAAAGCAGTGTATGGTCTGAAACAAGCTCCAAGAGCCTGGTATGACACTCTATCTCAATTTCTGCTGAACCATGACTTCCAGATCGGTTCGGTAGATAAAACTCTCTTTAAATTCATTAAGGGGGAACATACCCTATTAGTTCAGATTTATGTTGATGACATAATCTTTGGGTCAACTAACCCCAAACTGTGCGAGAAGTTTTCTAAGTTAATGCAGGGACAGTTCGAGATGAGCATGATGGGAGAATTGTCATTCTTTCTGGGTCTTCAAGTAAAACAGCTCAACAATGGCATTTTCATCAATCAGACCAAGTATACCAAAGAGCTGCTCAAGAGATTTGGAATGGAAACATGCTCAACTGCATCAACTCCAATGAGTCCAACAATCAAGTTAGACAAGGACGAATGGGGAACGGCAGTTGAAGTAACCATGTATAGAGGACTCATCGGATCGCTATTATATCTTACAGCGAGCCGGCCCGATATAATGTTTTCAGTCTGTATGTGCGCCAGATTTCAGTCAGAACCAAAGCAATCACATTTCATTGCTGCCAAGCGTATTCTGAAATACTTAAAAGGATCTCAGAACGTTGGTCTTTGGTACTCCAAAGATTCAAACTTCAGCTTGATCGGATATTCAGACGCAGACTACGCTGGGTGTAAGATCGATCGTAAAAGCACCAGTGGAACATGTCAATTTCTAGGTGAAAGATTGATCTCTTGGTTCAGTAAGAAGCAGACATCTATTGCCACATCCACAGCTGAGGCAGAATACCTAGCCGCTGGAAGCTGTTGCGCTCAAATGCTCTGGATTCAACACCAGCTCAAAGACTACGGCATTCAAGCTGTTGACTCTCCGATATTTTGCGACAACACAAGTGCAATCGCTATAACGTATAATCCAGTTTTGCACTCTCGAACAAAGCACATTGATATTCGACATCATTTTATTCGAGATCATGTTGGCAAAAAGGAAATTCGGATCGAACACATTTCAACAGAGCAGCAAGCAGCAGACATCTTCACCAAACCACTTCCTGAGGCTAAGTTCAATTATTTCCGTCAAATTCTTGGTTTAATTGACTTATCTTAATTAATTTAGATGTTTTTATTCTTTTCGATCTTAAAGATTTTTGTCACTACAGATCGATAATACAATGTTCAGAAAGACACAGACCGGTCCGAACTTTCAGACCGATCCTTGTCAAGTCTGATTTTATCCTATGATCTGATTGGACAATAATCTGTTTTTAAAATAAAACAAAACAGCCCGGACTGATTAACCTTTTAACTAGTTGTACTTTAACCGCCTTATCTCTCTTTATCCTGACCGTTCATTTTGAATAGTTTATTTCTCAGTCTTGGAGATAAAGACACGTGTCTTCTCTCTCCTATTTAGCGGGCTGAACATTTCATAACTTTTCACTTTTACAGTTTACCGCTTTCTACTCTCTCACTCTCTTACTCTCTTACTCTTCGCACCTTCCTTAAACTCCTTTCATATGGCTACCATCACTCATAACTCACTCTCCGTTGAGTTTGATGACATCTACAGGGGAGAAGATGCTGCGATGGTGTCCATTTTCAGAGCCCTGGAATCATCTGGTTTACGGAATTTTTTGGAGTGCGGATCAGTTGTTTATGAACCAGAAATCCGCGAGCTGTTCGCCAACGCCGTCTCCCGGAAGTCATCCATCTCTACCACTGTCAAGGGCAAATCTTTCGAGATCTCGCCAACAACAATGGCCAAGACCTTTGGCCTCCCCAGTTCCGGCCTGACAGAGTTCGGACAGACTCCTCCAGCATCTCTCTTAGATCTTCAGGGGAAGATCTCTATTTCTGGCCACCGGTTGCAACCCTCATTTAAGAAGAAGGAAATGCTCTTCCATTTCCAGGTGCTGTGCGAAGTGGTAACCAAGCCACTTTTGGGTAAAGCAGGAAGCTTCGATGCTGTAACCGCCGAGAAGTTCAGGGCCATGGCAGCTATTGTATCTGGACAGAAGATAAACTGGTCCATGATTTTGTTTGGAGTACTGCTGGAAACGGTGATTGCATCCAAGCACGCCGTATGCTTTGCTGTTCCTCTCAGCAAGCTCTTGGAGTCCTTAGGCCTCGAGCTGAGCAAGCCATCTGCTCTCCGCCCCTTTAAGGTACTCAACTCCAAAGGGCTTGCACTGCTGAAGTCCAAGAGTGTTCCGCCTACTCCTACCACTCTGGTCTCAGTCAAGATTGAGAAGGACGAGGAACAAGCTGATGTGCGCAAACCTCGGGTCAAGCGGAAGCTGACCATTCAGACTGACTCAGAAGAAACCCAGTCTGCTCACTCATCCCCAACCAAGCCACTTCCCAAAAAGCCCCGAACCCAGATTACCAAACCAACCAGACATCTACCTCCACCCATACTGCCACCCACTAAAGCAACCCCTGCACCTCAACCCCCCACTCAGCCTTCACAAGCCTCAACCCCTGCACCCAAAGTCACCCCTAGAATTCCCTCTGCCAATCCCGTAGTCAAAGGGATAGTTATCACTGAGTTGGGTGACTATACCCAATCAGGGATTAAGTCCCCTTCCTCCACCGGCAAGGGAAAAGCCATTCTCACAGAACCCATCTCTTCTAAACCCAAATCTGCTGCACAGACTGCCATCGACATCGCTATGGAGGATGTTGATGAGAAGCTAGCTGAACTCCTTGTGGTCTTTGATGAATATGTCCAGTACCGGACTGTCCACCACATTGATATGTTCTATGGAAAGTTGCACAGACTGAAGAAGATGGAAGACGAGGTTCTGAGAGGCACAGAAACTGATGATGTTCGACTTGCGGTACAGCGCAGAGAGCTATTTACGGCAAAACACAGATTCAGACTGGCCAATCTGCTTCTCACTGCCAAAAAGAAGAACTTCGATCCGCTTGCTCCTACTGCCAGAGATGATGGGGCTGTGATTGCTCAACTTGAGATGGACATTCATGCTCTATCCCTAGCTGTCCGCTTTCAACGACAGATGCTAGGTATCTCCACTCCAGCCACCAGCCCGGATCATCCTTCTGTCAGCAAGACTCTGGCAGAACCCTTTATCGAGGTTATTCCTTCTGCTGAAGCAAAACAGACAGAAGACCAGCCTGCAGAACTCGTACCAGAACCGACAGCGGAGCAGCCATTGCCTAATGCTCCGTCTGCAACAGATGATGAATCAATGAATGTTCTGTTGGACTCTCCGACAACATCTATCCCATTGAAGTCATCAGCCTCCCATGCTCACAACAGTCCAGCTGAGGCATGTGCACCAACTGAAGTAACAGACCTCATCGATCCGGATTTGGTGGTATCGTCAGTGGTTGCAGCTCTCCAAGATGAGGAACCCTCCAGTCCCCACTCTCCTCCGGGACCATCAGATGAAGATTTGGCATTCATTCATAGTTTTTCTTCGGATCTGGTCGCTCTGATCCGATCCGAAAGTCATCAAGCTGCCATTTCTTCAATCGTGCCGATTGCTGAAGAAGTTGATCATGCTATGTCATCATCAGATCACTCTCCCAGCCAGCTATCTGATGCACCTCCATCCCTGGCACGGACTATCCAGCATTTTTCTGATAACTGTCTGTCATTAACTCAACGAATTCTCGAAGTTCATCAAAGTCAAAGAGTCACAAATTTGGACTTTAATTCTTTCAAAGAGAAAATGACTGCCAGTATCGGAAGCCTCCAGCGCGGCATCAACGATCTGTTTTCTCAACAAGCCTCCTACAAGAACAGTCTGAGGAAAGAGCAGGTCGAGTTAGCCACTGAAGTCAGAGCATCTGTTTCTAACTCCCTCCGTGCTCAAGACGTTCGTCTTGACGCTATCAGCGCGCAGCTAGCCCAAGTTGTTGAATTCCTTCAAGAGATTGCTGCTGACAAAAAGGGGGAAAAGAAGACAGACTTCAAGCCCGCCTCCAAGCTCAAGAAGATAGCAGTCTTAGTCTTTTAACTTATCAGACTGTCTGTATTTAGGACTTCTTGATGATCAATAAAATCCTCTTTGATTAAGTCCTTGTTCATTTATTTTGAACTTTAATAAGGCTTAATAATAAAAGATTGAATCGATCAAACTTAATAATGTTCATTTATTTTGAACAAAGAAGTAATCGATCCGAAAAGCATTCGCTTCAGAGCTCTTATCAAGACTGGTTAAAAAGACTTAGTAGCTAGGTTTTGTCATCATCAAAAAGGGGGAATTTGTTAGTTCCGGACCTTATCGATGAGATTTTAAAGATGACAAACAGTTCAGACCGGATCGATAGAAATCAAATTGACCAGATCGATCGGACTCAACAGAGCAAGATGGCAAAGCATTTCAGACCGGATCGATGGAATTAGGCATACCAGATCGATCGGGACATATCAGAGCAAACTGATAAAGAATATTGAATATCAGACCGGATCGATGGATTCCAGACTGAATAGATCGATGCTTCAGATCGATCTCAACCTTTATCAGAATCAGAGCAGTCAAGGATACATAAAGGATGGCTTCTCAGTCCGAATCATCAACGGATATTTATTGCAGCATTTAATGCTGCAATTATGCTACAAAGGACCAAAGACTGAAGATTGCCATAATAGGTAAGAAGACAAGAAGAGCTTACCTGACAGTCACCGAAAGCATATACCAGAACGGCAAGTATCCTGAAGAAGAAGACTGTAGCTTTCTCAGAGTTTAAAAAGAGTCATAGCTGCACATTAAGGGAAACAATGCCGTTGCCACCTTCAACTATAAAAGGGATGCAACAAACAGATGCAAAAGACTCTGGACTCTACAACTCACGCTGATCAATTGAAAAATATACAAGAAAGCAAAACAAGCACACGCCTACAAAGTTCAGAAGCTTTCGAGCTGAAGTTATTTATTTAAGCGCAATTACTTTGTAACATTTGATCATTGTAGGATCACTGTGCGCATTGTGTATTGAAAAATAGAAGTGAGCAATATATTGTAACTGTCAGACAGAGTGTGTCTGAGCAGGTTGAGTGACTAGGAGTTTCAGACTGGTAGTGAGGTAAATCCAGCCTGAATCGGGTTTGTACAACAGGATTGTATAAATCAAAGTCTTCTAGTATAAACCTTCCTTAATTGGAAGAAGGGGAGACGTAGAAGGATTACACCACCTTCGAACTTTCCAGAAACATATCCTGTGTCTTATCATTCTGCACTTAGCCTTCGAGCTGTTCTTACTTACACAAGAGCAGACCGTTTCCGCACTTACTTATTAGTGGTCTGTTCTGTTCAAAGAGTTGATTAAGTAACAGATTTCTTTCACTAATCACAAAGAAATCACAAGGGGATAAATTTTGTAAGGAGTGTTCATTCACCCCCCCCTCTAAACACTCCGGACCGATCCTAACAAACACTAAATAGGGCCCTGCTCGGAAACGATAGTGGCAGCTAGACAGAGGTGATCGTGCCCGCAGATTAAACTCGGTCGGGCTGCGAGCTCGGAGGAGGACAGCCCGGGATCGGCCCTAACGACTTCCCTTGTTGGCTAAATGGGCCCCTCACTGACCGGGCCCAAATAAAGTTCGGACCCTCAAGACCTACTGGGGCCTCCAGAACTAGGGATATCATCAGTATCCCCCTCAAGTCGAGCTAGAGTACGCGTGCCTCGACTAATGGGCCTTTGTGGCGAACTTATTGGTTCCTGACCCCTGGTCCTTTTGATTGGACAACTCCTGGTGCTCAGGGGTGACAGCTGTTCCCGGCTACCAAACCCTAGCAGAGTTGTCAGGCCACGTGCCCTTATCTGGCGCTCCGGGACCGTTCAAATCCCTTCATCTGCATCGGTGGTTTGGGCCAGGCTTTCCTCGGCCCACGCACCATATCTTCTATAAATTGAGGGCTCTCGAGTCATTTTCCTCCATTTGCGCTCTATGGTCGGATCAATGCGTCTCTCCCAAAAACCCTGTAAGTCAGCTCTGCCTTCCTTCTGTTAATGTCACACTCCACTTCTCCACTGTCTGGTGCTCTCTTTCGAGGGGGGGACGAGGAGGCCGAGGTGTCTGATCTACCCAGCCCCTCGGGTCGGAGGTCGGATGCTCCCGAGGGAGACATTCCCGAGGTGGCGCCCCTACCGACAAGTCCCTCCTAGGGGTATTTGACCCTTCTCTCCCCACCTTCGAGGGGCTATCGACCCGAGGAGCCTGGCCACAGGCCTAGGACTCCCTGGTGACGAGATCCTGCGACTCGTGTGTTTCCCTGAGGACGAGCACCTCTCCGTACGTGGTTATCCCACCGGATCACGACGTCCGGGTCCCTAGGCTGGTGTAGCGTCCGACCCTCCCCCCGCCCGGGTACTTTTCCCTTCTTCCTCGAGCAGCTTAAAAGCGGACTTCGCTTTACCTATCCCCCTTTCTTTCCAGGAGTTCTCCCACTATCATTGTGTCTCTCTGAGCCAGCTTACCCCCCAATTCCTACCAGAGCCTAGTATCTGTCACCTGCCCTCTTCCGATCCTTGGGTCTGCATTTCTCTCCCTACCCTTCTTAATTATTTTTTTCAGGTAAGAAACCCCATCTCCCGGGGCGTTTTACTTTGGTGCCGGACCTTTTATAAATTTTTAAACAACATCCCGAGCTCCCCTAAGGGATGGAAACAAAGCTATTTTTTTGTCAAACCACTCGACGCTGGGCTTGCCCAATGGCCCTGGCGAGATACCTAATACCCCCCGATCTCTGCCCAAAAAA